>JAPXFY010000017.1:38117236-38142236 GCA_030674185.1 Monoplex corrugatus
ATAGGCGCACACGTACTCATCCACTACCATGTACAGGAGTGGTCTTTTCAAGCTTTTGAAGAAAATCGGCTGCCCCCAAGACTATCTACACATTGGAGACTACGACCTCAATACTGTCCACAAAGTTCAGTACTAGGGGTCCACCATAAGTGACAACCTCTCTCTGGACGCTGAAATCGGCGCCAGAATTGCAAAGGCCTCATCTGTTATGGCTAAACTGAACAAGCGGGTCTGGTCCAACAGCAGTCTCACTGTGAACACCAAATGCAGGTGTACAGAGCATGTGTGTTGAGCACACTTCTCTACTCAAGTGAAGCCTCGACCACATACGCCAGCCAAGAAAAGAGGCTCAACATTTTCCATCTCCGCTGCTTGCGACGCATCCTCGGCATCCAATGGCAAGACAAGGTGACCAACACAGAGGTCCTCCGTCGTGCGGGCCTACAGACCATCTTTGCCCTTCTAAGCCAACGCCGACTACGCTGGCTTGGCCATGTGCGTCGAATGGAGGATGGACGCATACCAAAAGACGTTCTCTACGCGAACTGGCAAACCGGAAGCGAACTCCAGGACGCCCACAGCTACGCTTTGTAGACGCATGCAAAAGGGACCTTAGAAGCTCAGGGATTGACCCAGGCTCTTGGGAGACTGGCGGAAGACAGGGCAGCGTGGCGGACAGCCGTTCAGCAAGGCGTTGTGAATGTGGAGAGGAGGAGAGCAGAAAGCGCAGATGAGAAAAGGGCTCTTCGCAAGCAACGATCCAGAAACCAGACAATAGCGACTCAGTTTGTATGTGGCAGATGTGACAGAGATTGCCACTCAAGAATCGGCCTGCACAGTCACAGCAGAAAGTGCACGTCATGAACACAACGCCTCTTGGTGCAGACTATCATCTCCTGAGATGTAAAGAGGCCGACGACTATATACAGGTAGGTTTCACAGGTGGCTCCTGTTAACATGGTCTCCGTACCTACATCGTTCACCCTGTGATTTGGTCTTTAAAGGGATGACTCTTTTCAGCAAGAGATCAAACGTCAGACAATTACAGTTGTTAAATCCATGTCCTCATTTTTTTTTCTTCTGCCACATTTTCTGCGTCTTTTCAGTGACGTTATTCCCACGACGTTCAGTCAGGTTCCTCAACACTCCATCAACATGAAGTAGTTCAGTTGAAGGGGGTGCATACGATAAGTGCGCGTATTTTCTATTATTTATAAGCGCACACGTCAAAAATGGTGTCGTAATGGGCGCCCAGTTTGGACCAAGAAGAGTGCAGTCATGAAATCGAAAGAAGCATGTCAATGTTTCAAAAGAGCGCGATGTAAAGCGTGAGTTGTCACTACATCTGGTTAGACTTGTTAGGATTACTTGTGAATGGGAGGATTAATGAATCAAACACACACACACACACACACACACACACACACACACACACACACACACACACACACTCTGTCTCTGTCTGTGTGTCTCTTTCTGTTTGTCTCTGTCTGTTTGTCTGTCTGTTTATGTGTGTGTCTCTCTCTGTTTGTCTATCTGTCCGTCTGTTTGTCTATCTGTGTCTCTCCCTGTCTATCTGTCTATCTGTATGTCTCTGTCTATCTGTCGGTGTGTATGTGTGTCTGTCTATCTATCTATCTATCTGTCTCTATCTGTCTATCTATCTGTCTGTCTGTCTGTCACTGTCTATCTGTCTATGTCTATCTATCTGTCTATCTGTCTCTATCTGTACTGTCTCTGTCTATCTGTCTCTCTGTCTCTCTCTCTCTTTGTCTGTCTGTCTGTCTCTCTCTCTCTAACTCTCTAACTCTCTTTCAAATGCAGTCAATATGTGAGTGAACTGAACAACAGCTTCACTTCACGTAAGAACGGTCTCTGCAAAAAATCTTGTTTTATTTTATTTTCCACCATGCAGATGCAGTTTATACAAGTGATACAAGTGAGCTTGCGGGAATACAGAAAAGTTTCTTCTGGCCAACCCAGTTACGAAATCTTTCCTACTTGTGAGTGCGCCAATTTTATATTCCGTTTTTCAGTCCCTCGTGGGGATGCCAGGGGCTCTTTCAGTATATATAGTATCCCCTCCTTCTGGAAATTCTGTGCTAGAAATTTCCTCTTTTCTGTCACCCTCTTTGTTTCTTCTGCCTTGTTCCTTTGCTTTCTGTCATTTCTTCCTTTCATTTTCTGCCTTGCTGGTCCATTCACCTGTATGTGTTCGATAAAGTATTACGTCCTTTTTCTTAGAATTGATAACTGGGTACGTATATTAAGTGCATTATTGGCTCTAAGGAGGCGAGATATGCGGGAGCAATTTTAGGTAGTTCAGGCCCTGTTTTTATTTGTTTTGGTGTCCTTAGGTATGTTCAATCTGTATTCAGGATGTTTTCTTTAATCCCCTGTACGATAAATTGGACGGAGTGGTCAACGCCGGGGGCACGTCGTTAGATTATGTGCACGAAATGCATTGATATGTGCACGTAATTTTCTCTCTTTTTTTTTTACCCCTGATGATGTGGTGTTGTATGTTTTGAGCCGGTTATATCCCTGATATGGTTCTAGGCAATCTGCCAGGCTTTAAACAACAACAATTTCAATATTCCGTTTTCAGAGTTTCCATCTGCTGTAGCTGAAGACACCTTTCTGGTCTCATTGGTGTCAACCCAGCTCTGGAAAGGATGAAATAGTGCTGGCGGTCGAGGACTACTCAAAGTCATTCGCGCGGTGTAACAAAAAGACACCGGATAGTAAGTAACTGAACGAATCGACTTGAGATCACAATGAACTTTAACCCTTTGACTCCTGCACCCTGTCCTCCAACTGCAAAAACTTAACCCTTTGACTCCCGTACCTTATTCACCACCTTCCTACGGGAATCTGGTGGATAGGGCGAGGGAATCAGAGGGTTAGATTTTTGTTTTGCTGGTAAGGTTGACAATGCAGGATGCTGGTGGACAGGTTACGGGAGTCAAAGGGTTAAAGAAAAGCAAGTGTCATTTCAGCCCAGACGGTAAAGTAGCGGTACACACGCAATCTTCATATCCATCTGAAGTGAGCTGACACACGCTTGAGGACATAGAGACAGACAGGGAGTATCTTCTTCATCTTGGTGTCATTGAGTCAATCCTCTTCTTCTGAGGTAGTCAGCACTTGCTGAACCTCCTTCGGTGGAAGACTTGTCTTGATGTTAATTTCTTTGGATGGTTATGCTGAATGCAAATTCACCATCAAACAGGTAAAAGTACAAATTTTCGCATGCCTTGAACTATTGTTGAGGCGTGAAGTATAAAGACCTCAAACCAATCTCGGACCCAGTATCCCGAAGGTGGTATCCATCTCCTCCTGCCTCCCCCCTTCCCCGACCCCCCCCCCCCCCCCTGTGGGGATTCGGGGGCTCTTTCAGCATAAGTCCCCACCTTCTGGAAATTGTGCGCTGAAGATTTTCTCTTTTCTGTCACTGTCTTTGTTTCTGCCTTGTTCCTTTGCTTTCTGCCATTTCTTCCTGTCATTTTCTGCCTTGCTGGTCCATTCACCTGTATGTGTTTAATAAAGTCTTACGTACTTGTTCTTAGGATTGATAATTCGATGCATGTATTAAGTGCTTTCTTGGCTCTAGGGAGGTGAGATATGCGGAAGCAATTCTAGGTAATTTATGCCCGTTTTTATGTATGTTTTGGTGTCCTTAGGCATACTTAAATTTGTATTCAGGTATGTTTTTTTTTAAATCCCCTGTGCGATAAATTGGAAGGAGTGGTCAACGCCGGGGGCATGTCGTTAGATTATGTGGACGAATGCATTGATATGAGTATTTAATTCTTTTTCCTGTTGAAGTTTGTGTGTTTTGAAGCGGTTATAGCCCTGATATGGCTCTATAAGGCAAGCCGGCTGGGCTTTTAACGGCAATAACAGTAACACTCTCCTGCCTCCCACGGCTTTAACAAGGATGAAGTCAGAGGTTTTAAGGCCTGCTGGCGCCTGATGGCAAACCAAGGTACCATCACAGAAAGACTATGTTAGACAAGGAATCTTTCCCTTCCACTGATACGAACACGGAACAGTCCAAAGGGTAGTATGTACTTATGACTAGGCCACTGATGTTGGTTATGTTCTCGATGCATGAGATTGGAGGTCTGCCACGTTGAAAACACCGGTTCTCGTCCGATCACCGAAGTTAAGCAACGTCGGGCCCGGTTTGTACTTAAATGGGTGACCGCCTGAGAACACCGGGTGCTGTTTGCAATTTTAGCGGAGCATCGCTGGTCTAGTGGGAGAATGCTCGCCTGCCACGCGGGGACCCGAGTTCGTTTCCCGGTCGATGCACATTTTCTATCAGGACCTGGCCAGCTCATGGGTTTACGTGCAGGCTTCAGGCTTGCGCCATGATCACCATCACATGGCACCTGTGACGTTAGTGTATATGGAATTCGTTCTGAGGGCGGAGACGGCATCTTGAGAATCTGAAACTGAAACTATTCAAACTTTGTATTTACATTTAACTATCTGAATGTGAATGGTAGCCTGTGATAATCCGTGAGGTCAATAAACTAAAACCTTTATCTTCTGAGTTGATATACAGCCCATTTTGCTGTTCAGTAAGGTCTAACATGCATCGAATGGGATCCCAAGTTTGCCGTCTTTCTGAGCAGCCAGCAGTCTTTCCCTGCGGTCATCAGGCCTGATTCCCTGAAGTCAGCATCCAAGCCACATGGCGAAGTTAACAAGAAATACCACGAGGGTGCAGTGTATTCAACCCAGGGCACAGACCTGATCAGTACTCCATTTGGCAACCACGTTCGATCTTGCCTAAACAGTTTACATGATTCTGCGACCTGTTTTATTTCATTGCCCCATACCCTCACACCTGGCTTACAAACACAGTGCCCATACTCTCGCTGCTTCACCTTTCTCAACGGGGAGAAGAGTGGCAGAATGGTTCAGACGTTCGCCTGCCAGTAACTAAACTCGAGGTTCCCTGCTTCGTTTCGCGTTGAGACCTTGACATTTTTCCTCAGTTTGACTGGAAAATTGAACTTGGGATCCCATTCGATGCATGTTAGACCTTGCTGAACAGCAAAATGGGCTGTGTCTGGAACAATACGCCTGACCACTTTCGCAGCCGTTCAAACAACCCCTGTGGTTGACAGCAACGTTGGGAGATTCCGACTATAGTAAAAGGAGAGGAGCTGACAGTTCTACGTCTAGTCCTTTGGAAGGAGACAAAAAAGACGTCGGACCCGTGTGCCTTCTGGCATTCCACGGCAATCGAAAATCGTGGAGATTAAGGGTTTTGTCCGGCTGCCCTGGTAAAAACACTGGAAAGAGAGTTTGTTTGCCCAGGTGCATGCCCTTGAAGGCCAATCAGCCTTCTTGCCCTTGTAAAGTTTTAGTAAGAATTGAGTGGCGCTGCACTGTGGCGACACGCTGTCAAAGAGGAGAGCAACTCGAGGTTTACATGGTAAATCCACTGTGATAAAAGAAATGAGTATGAATGAGTATGAATGTAAATATGAATATGATTCATCATCATCATCATTTGCACTGTCGCACGGCGTTGGCGATCATGGCACTCCATACGAATCTATCCCTTGTTGCTGCAAGTACATCTCCCACCCTCTCTGCCCTCGGCCACCCTGCAAGTTTGGAACATGAATTTAAATATGAATATAGATATATAAGAACAGGCCAGACACTCACTGACACAGTTGAGTTGGGTGGGCTACAGGCCACACACATACACAGGGTATTGACAGAACAGTAAATCTCTCGTTAATTCTCAACACCGCGCTCAAAAGTGGCTGAAGAAAAAAAAAACTATTCAGAAACACTCTCTCTTTAATATCAACCTTGCTTTAGGAAAATCATGTTATGTCATCCTTTGTAATGCTTGACAAATCCCGTAATGCTTGACAAATCCTCTCGAATCTTCTTTTTCAATCTCTTTTAAAAACACAAAGAGAGAAAAAAAGTGAAATTCATTCAAATCGAGCAGAGAAATGCGTGTGTCTCTATGTCCGTCTGTCTGTCAGTCTAGGTGTCTGTATCAGAAATATATCAGCAAGTTTTTCGCGGCTGTTTTTAAATGGCTCACCCACGAATGCACAAGCGCAATCTATGGACCTATACAAATACACACACCTGCACGCTTGCACATGTACATACATAGAGGAACTAGACTTCTGAGACATCCTTTGTGCTGAAATTTGTGATTTTTTTTAACAATGATAATGAATTCCAAAACGAGTGTGACTGCCCGCGTTCAAGCAAACAGGAACCAGAAAAAAACATGAAAGAAGAATACGAACGCGTATTTAACACAACAAAACAAGACAGGCCCAAATTTTCGGCCAATTGGCCTTTGTCAAGTGTTAGATTACAAACAAAAAAACCACCAGATCAAAAATTATGAGAAAAAGACTGAAACTTCCCTGCTGCTGTGTCCGATGTAAGAAAAGGAATGAACTGATAAAAGGAATAAACGATAATGAATAAACAGAAAATGAATAAATGATAATGAATTCCAAAACAAGTATGACTGCCCGCGTTCAAGCAAACAGGATCCAGAAGAAGAAAAAACACGAAAAAAGAATCAGAACGCGTGTTTAATACAACAAGACAAGACAGGCGCAAATTTTCGGCCAATTGACCTTTGTCAAGCAAAGATCACAAACAAACAAACACCAGATACAAAAATTAGGAGAAAAAGACTGAAACTTCCCTGCTGCTCCGTCCAGAGCGAGAAATGGAATAAACGGACTAAAGTGACATCATAATGTCTTTTTTTATGTGTGTGATAATGAATGTTCTTAAAATAGTGTGTGCATATGTCAGTGTTAGCCTAGAACATGCAAATACAAACACCTATATATGCATACACATTAGCTCACAGAAAAATCCGGGGCAGATACCACGCTTGTGAAGACAAACGGCCAAGCCAAAACAGCATTCAAGAAGATGGAAAGCATTCTTACCAACAAATGCCTATCAAGGAAGAGAGTTCTTGAATGTTATATAGAACCAATACTGTTGTACGGATGCAACAACAACAACAACAAAGCGTGGACAGTCAACAAGCAAAGCCAGAACAAGATTGAGGCAGCCGAGATGTGGTTTCTAAGAAGGATGTTGACAGTTCCATGGACAGCAAAGAAAACAAAATGAGACAGTCTTGATGGAGGCAGACACAAGTAGATCATTCATAAGGAAGATTAGGAAAAGGCAGGCAGCATTCATAGGCCATTTTATGAGGAAAGGGGAATTGGAACACCTGGTCACAACGGGAAAGCTGGAGGGAAAGAGAGCACCGGGTAGACCCAGGGAGAAGATACTAGACGGACTGGCAGAGTAGCTGAAGACAAGGAGGGTGGAAGAGATGCTTGAGGCAACAAGATATAGAGACAGATGGAAGTCCATAATCGCCAACGCCACGCGGCAAGGCACCTGATGATGATGATAATGATGATGATGAAGACAAACGAAATTGATTAACTGTTCATCAATAGATAAGCTTACAGACAATAGATTAGGAATGGTATAAAACACTAACCAAAAACATCAAGCTGTTCATTTATAGTTAAACATCCTTATCATGTACCCTGCCCCATGGCGTTGGCGATCATGGCTTTCCATACGGATCTATCCACTGTCGCTGCAAGAACATCTCCCACCCTCTCTGTCCTCAGCCACTCTGTAAATCCGTCCAATATTTTCTCCCTGGACCTACTTGGTGTTCTCTTTCCCTCCAGCTTTCCTGTTGCGACCGGGTGCTCTAAATTTTCTTTCCTCATAAAATGTCCTCTAAATATTTGCTTGTCTTTTCCTAATCTTTCTTATCAATTATCTTCTTGTGTCTGCCTCCATCAAGATTAGCTAAAATTGACCAAGGAAGCTAGCTAAAATCAGCACTTTTTCCATGAAGATATGTTAACCCTTTGACTCCCGTACCTAGGCCCTGTCCACTGCCATCCTACATTGCCAACCATGCCAGCAAAGCAAAAACGTAACCCTTTGATTTCCTCACCCCATCCACCAGCTTGCTTCAGGAAGCTGGTGGATAGGGTGAAGGAATCAAAGGGTTAAGATTTTG
This sequence comes from Monoplex corrugatus, assembly GCA_030674185.1. Classification (NCBI taxonomy): domain Eukaryota; kingdom Metazoa; phylum Mollusca; class Gastropoda; order Littorinimorpha; family Ranellidae; genus Monoplex; species Monoplex corrugatus. Next base: position 38,125,317 of record JAPXFY010000017.1, read on the forward strand.
CAGCCAGTGGATAGGGAGCAGGAGTCAAAGGGTTAACAGCACGTTCTCAAAAAATTTCTGAAAAATGTTTGTATCATGTTTTGACTGTTGTGACAGACTCCATTGTCTTCATTTCACGTTACGCTTTATTCAAAATGAAGATTATTTGGAGTTACAGCAACCTTGAGAAATACAAGATCTGTGTGTGTGTGTGTGTGTGTGTGTGTGTGTGTGTGTGTGTGTGTGTGTGTGTGTGTGTGTGTGTAAGTGTGTGTGTGTGTGTGTGTGTGAAGTGTGTGTGTGTGTGTGTCTAAGTGTGTGCGCGCGCGCGCGAGTGGTGTTGAGTGTTGTGTGTGTGTGTGTGTGTGTGTGTGTGTGTGTGTGTGTGTGTGTGTGTGGTGTGTGTGTGTGAAAGAGAGAGAGAGAGTGTGTGTGTGTGTGTGTGTGTGTGTGTGTGTGTATGTGTGTGTGTGTGTGTGTATGCGTGTGTGAGTATATGTGTGTGTGTGTAAGTGTGAGTGTTTGTGTGTGTGTGTGTGTGTATGTGTGTGGGTGTGTATGTATGTGTGTGTGTGTGTGTGTATGTGTGTGTGTGTGTGCGCGCGCCCGCGTGTGTGTGTGCGTGCGTGTATGTGTGTGTTTGTTGCTGTTGCTCTTGGTTTTTGTTCCGTTTTCTGTTCTTTTGTAAATAATCTGTACATGAAAGAAGAATTCTTGAAATGGCTTGACCATTTTTTGTTGTTGTTTACTTGTTTATTTGATTTGTTTTTGTTCATAGTGCTCTTTTTTTCCCCATATGTTGCAAAGTGGGATGTGGATCAGTGAGTGTGTTATGTGGTGGATTGATAAGTTGGCTGGTTGGTTGTTAATCTTCTTTGTCCCTTATGTTATTTTGAAAACTGTTTCTTGGTTAATTGGTCGGAGGAATGGTATACACCATGATATAGCAAGGATGTGATGTAATGTTACTAACTGGTCGTGCAAGCATGTTCTGTTTCACATTTTTCTTCTTCCGTCCGTTTCTGCCCCAACTCCTCTCTGTCTCTGTCTGTCTGTGTGTGTCTGTCTGTCTGTCTGTCTGTATCTCTCTCTCTCCTCTGTCTGTGTTCTCTGTCTCTCTGTCTCTGTCTCTTTCTGTCTCTCTGTCAATCGTCTGTCTGTCTGTCTGCCCCTTGTCTGTCTCACTTTCTCTCTCTCTCTGTCTCTCTCTCTGCCTGTCTGACTGTATCTCTCTCTTTGTCTCTCTGTCTTTGTCTCGTCTGTCTGTCTGTCTGTCTCTCTTTCTTTCTTTTCTCTCGCTCTCTTTCTCTCTCGTTGGCTCTCCCTCTCTCTTTCTCTTTGTCTCTGCCTGTCTGTCTCTTTCTCTCTGTGTCTCTGTCTCTCTCTATCTCACACTGTCTGTCGGTCTCCCTCTGTATCTCTGTCTCTGGCTGGCTGGCTGTGTCTCTGTCTGGCTAGCTTTATGTCTATCTGTCTGTCTCTCTGTCTGCTTGTCTCTCTGTCTGTTTGCCTGTCTGTCTCTCTGTCTCTCTCTCTCTGTCTGTCTGTCTCTCTGTCTCTCTCTCTCTGTCTCTCTTCTGCCTCTGTCTGTCTGTCCGTCTGTTTGTCTGTCTGTCTGTCTCTCTTTCTCTCTCTCTCTCTCACTCTCTCTCATTTTCTGATCACCTGATTAGCCCTGTAACCATAGCTCATTATACCATGATCATTTTGAATGTTTTTCCATCTCGTGACATCTGTGGCGTTCATGGATATGGAATTCATTCAAAGCGCGGAAACGATGTCAAACATGCACGTTAAAGATCCTGTTAAGTCGTGTCAGTGTCCAGCTGGTTCATGGAAACATAAAAAAAAACAACATCCGGCATGCACACCCACCGAAGACTGATTATGCAGAATGTGCAGTAACATACCACATGCACAGTGTGGGCAAAATGGAATGCATCCCTTTCGTTTTATGTGTACAGTTTTGATTGTTTTTCCCTATCTCCTGGATTAACATACGTACGTGTAGGCCTGTTTGTACTTTAATGCTTTGACTCCTGCACCATGTCCAACAGCATCAAGTATTGTCAGCCATGCTAGCTAAAAAAGAAAATAATCTTTTGGCACCCTCACCCTATCCACCAGCTTCCTTGTATAGGGTGAGGGAGTCAAAGGGTTCAGTTTTTCTTTTCTTTTTTTTTTTTTTTTTTTTTGTAGTTGGTGAATAAGGTGCGGGGGTCAAAGGGTTAAGCTCCCTTCGTGTATACACGGCACGCAGAATATCAAAGATGTAGGTTAAAGATCCTGTTAAGTCATGTCAGTGTTTAGCTGGTTCATGGAAACATGAAAAAAATAAATAAATAAAATTCGGCATGCACGCCCACTGAAGACGGATTATGCAGACTTGCACCAACATACCGCCTGCACAGTGTGGACTAAACAGCGTGCATTAACGCCCTATCGGTATACTCAGCCCTATCGGTATACTCAGCCCTATCGGTATACTCAGCCCTATCGGCATACCTAGCCCTTATCGTGGTATACTCAGCCCTATCGGTATACTCAGCCCTATCGGTATACTCAGCCCTGTCGGTACATTTAGTTGAAAACAGCATATATAACAATATTGACGAAATCTGAAGCTGAACGTTTCAACATACTACTTCGGAAGATTATAAATGTGTAAACAATGAAAATTAAAAGATCGCGGTTCCGTTATAAATGCACTTATTTACAATTCCTTCGTACAATTTGGGCCTCCCTATCCCGACCTTTTTTTTTTTTTTTTAAATTTTGTTTGCTTTTACAGCGAACGTAATACATGTTTTTGCGTCCACTACAAATTATTCAAAGCCATTTCATCATTTATGTAGACAGTCCTGTTTGACCTAATGTGCACTAGAGGGCTAAGTATACCGATAGGGCTGAGTATACCGATAGGGCTAGTATACCGATAGGGCTGAGTATACCGATAGGGCTAAGTATACCGATAGGCTAAGTATACCGATAGGGCTGAGTTACCGATAGGGCTGAGTATACCGATAGGGCTAAGTATACCGATAGGGCTGAGTATACCGATAGGGCTAAAGATACCGATAGGGCTAAATATACCGATATGGCTAAGTATACGATAGGGCTGAGTATAGCCGATAGGGCTAAGTATACCGATAGGGCTGAGTATACCGATAGGGCTGAGTATACCGATAGGGCTAAGTATACCGATAGGGCTGAGTGTACCGATAGGGCTAAGTATACCGATAAGGCTAAGTATACCGATAGGGCTAAGTATACCGATAGGGCTAAGTATACCGATAGGGCTGAGTGTACCGATAGGGCTAAAAACGCTAATACCGATAGGGCTAAGTATACCGATAGGGCTGAGTGATACCGATAGGGCTAAGTTACCGATAGGGCTGAGTATACCGATAGGGCTAAGTATACCGATAGGGCTAAGTATACCGATAGGGCTAAGTATACCGATAGTGCTGAGTATACCGATAGGCTAAGTATACCGATAGGGCTAAGTATACCGATAGGGCTGAGTATACCGATAGGGCTAAGTATACGATAGGGCTAAGTATACCGATAGGGCTAAGTATACCGATAGGGCTGAGTATACCGATAGGGCTAAAGATACCAATAGTGCTAAGCATACCGATAGGGCTAAGTATACGATAGGGCTAAGTATCCGATAGGGCTAAGTATACCGATAGGGCTAAGTATACCGATAGGGCTGAGTATACCGATAGGGCTAAGTATACCGATAGGGCTAAGTATACCGATAGGGCTAAGCATACCGATAGGGCTAAGCATACCGATAGGGCTAAGTATACCGATAGGGCTAAGTATACCGATAGGGCTAGAGTGTACCGATAGGGCTAAGTATACCGATAGGGCTGAGTGTACCGATAGGGCTAAGTACCGATAGGGCTAATATACCGATAGGGCTAAGTATACCGATAGGGCTAAGTATACCGATAGGGCTGAAATGTACCGATAGGGCTAAGTATACTGATAGGGCTAAGTATACCGATAGGGCTAAGTATACCGATAGGGCTGAGTGTACCGATAGGGCTGAGTGTACCGATAAGGCTAAGTATACCGATAGGGCTAAGTATACCGATAGGGCTAAGTATACCAATAGGGCTGAGTGTACCGATAGGGCTAAGTATACCAATAGGGCTAAGTATACCGATAGGGCTAAGTACCGATAGGGCTAAATATACCGATAGGGCTAAGTATACCGATAGGGCTAAGTATACCGATAGGGCTGAGTGTACCGATAGGGCTAAGTATACCGATAGGGCTAAGTATACCGATAGGGCTAAGTATACCGATAGGGCTGAGTGTACCGATAGGGCTGAGTGTACCGATAAGGCTAAGTATACCGATAGGGCTAAGTATACCGATAGGGCTAAGTATACCAATAGGGCTGAGTGTACCGATAGGGCTAAGTATACCAATAGGGCTAAGTATACCGATAGGGCTAAGTATACCGATAGGGCTAAGTATACCGATAGGGCTAAGTATACCGATAGGGCTGAGTGTACCGATAGGGCTAAGTATACCGATAGGGCTGAGTGTACCGATAGGGCTAAGTACCGATAGGCTAAATATACCGATAGGGCTAAGTATACCGATAGGGCTAAGTATACCGATAGGGCTGAGTGTACCGATAGGGCTAAGTGATACCGATAGGGCTAAGTATACCGATAGGGCTAAGTATACCGATAGGGCTGAGTGTACCGATAGGGCTGAGTGTACCGATAGGCTAAGTACGATAGTAAGTATACCGATAGGGCTAAGTATACCGATAGGGCTAAGTATACCAATAGGGCTGAGTGTACCGATAGGGCTAAGTATACCAATAGGGCTAAGTATACTGATAGGGCTAAGTATACCGATAGGGCTAAGTATACCGATAGGGCTAAGTATACCGATAGGGCTAAGTATACCGATAGGGCTAAGTATACCGATAGGGCTGAGTGTACCGATAGGGCTAAGTATACCGATAGGGCTAAGTATACCGATAGGGCTAAGTATACCGATAGGGCTGAGTGTACCGATAGGGCTGAGTGTACCGATAAGGCTAAGTATACCGATAGGGCTAAGTATACCGATAGGGCTAAGTATACCAATAGGGCTGAGTGTACCGATAGGGCTAAGTATACCAATAGGGCTAAGTATACCGATAGGGCTAAGTATACCGATAGGGCTAAGTATACCGATAGGGCTAAGTATACCGATAGGGCTAAGTATACCAATAGGGCGTTAACAAGCGTGCATGCATGCGTCCGCGAAAAATCAAACCTCTATAAATAAAACGAAAGGGTTTTGAAACAATGCAATCCGACCCAGAGGGTTACGAGAAGTTTCGCCTTGTCCATCTATGGTAGGATCCGGCTCCGCTGGTTGTGGACATATTTCCCACACCTTCCCACACAATCCACATCCTTTCTGTCCTCATTCCGCTCCAGCCTTCACCACCCATCCATCACCTATTCATTGCTCACACACCCCAACACCCACCACCCACAAAGAGCCAGCCACCCCATACTTCCTTGTACCCCTGCTTTGTGCCTTTATCTTATCTTTCAACCGTAGTTTGTGTGAATGCTTCGATAGCATTGTAAACACGAGAAAAAGGAGGACGAGGAAGGAGAGGAGCTCTTTTTTGATGTTGTAGAAATTCACCGGTGTGTTGTGTGTGTGTGTGTGTGTGTGTGTGTTGTGTGTTTGTGTGTGTGTGTGTGTTTGTGTGTGTGTGTGTTTGTGTGTTTGTGTGTGTGTGTGTTTGTGTGTGTTTGTGAGTGTGTGTGTGTGTTTGTGTGTGTGTTTGTGTGTGTGTGTGTGTTTGTGTGTGTTTGTGTGTGTGTGTGTGTGTGTGTTGCCTGCTTGCGCGCGTGGGTGCGCGCGTGCGTGCAGGTGAGACACGGAGGAGAGAGAGAGAGAGAGAGAGAGAGAGAGAGAATGTATGTGTATGTGTGTATGTGTATGTGTGTGTGTGTGTGTGTGTGTGTGTGTGTGTGTGTGTTGAATGTGCGTGTGAGTGTGTGTGTGTGTGTCTGTGTGAATGCGTGTGTGTGTGAGTGTGTGAATGTGTATGTCTGAGAGAGAGAGAATGTATGTGTGCTCTGAGTGAGTGTGTGTGTGTGTGTGTGTGTGTGTGTGTGTGTGTGTGTGTGTGTGTGTGTGTGTGTGTGTGGTGTGTGTGTGTGTGTGTGTGTGTGAATAATTCATGTATTTGTCAAAAGCTTATGTAAAGAAAGGCTATAATATACACTATAATAGTATCTGTCACTTAATACTGAAGACCTATCAAATTTTCGGTTATTCATCATTATGCACACATGTGTGAGTTTCTTTGTTTTGTGCTTGTTGTTTTATTTGTTAGCTAAATGAATGAGAGAAAGGAAAAGTTTTTCTTGGTGTTATTTATTATTTTTCGGGCAATTTGTTGTATACCTGTTTGCACAGAATATTTACATACCTGAACACTACAATTATAAATCACTGTATAAGGTCTAAGTCTATAAGCCTATACACATACATACATACATACATACATATATATATATACATACATAATACATACATACATACATACATACATACTACATACATACATTTTCAATCTTTTTTCATGTTAATGACATGTTAATAAGTATACCAGATCACGTTTCGTCAAGCACCATCAACCTACATTACAACTAATGTCATTAATGATCCCTTGATCTATTATTTTTCCCCCTTTTTTTTAGCATGCTTCTTTGTTTCCTTTATTTCTTCTACTTTATCCTTTAAGTTATCATGAATTACCTTGTTGTTGTCCTTGTCACTACGCCATTCATTAGCCTGACAGTAAATGATTCTTGAGAAGAAGGATAATGATAATGATACTGCTTTGTTGCTAATGATTGTGCTGGTGAAGAGGATGGCGATGATGATGTTAATGATGATGATGATGATGATGATTATGCTCATTATTGTCATCACTACCACCACAAGCATCACAGTCATCACCTGGTCACAGCTTGGTTAGAAAAACAAAATTTTTTAAGGTGAAATATCACTTGACTGCATGGAATGGGAGAGTTAGGACATTGCATACATCAACTAATTTTTTTTTTTGGTTGGTTTTTACAGTACAGTTGTGGGTGGGGGCGTTTTCGACAGGAAATTGGTGAATGCACAAGGACACTCCATCCTTTTTTCCAGGAAAGAATCAGAAACGAAAGTGAAAATTTTCTGAAAACAGCACTTCTGCATGCACGTTATCGATATTGACATTTGTGGTTCTGTTTCTGTTTCACTTCATTTGGAATTCTGTAAAGACGGATTCATGACACTGGGTTATTTCCATATGCGCACCGCTCACATCTACCAGCAATTATTTGGTAAACTCCTTGATCCTGAGCAAGCATCGTATGTGCTGGCAAGGTCTTAAAATAAAAGAGGGAGAAGGACAAGGTTCTATGAAACTCTGACACCATCAGAATGATTGGAGCTTTAACATGGGCTTATATAGAATCGATACTGTTGTACGGCTGTGAGGCGTGGACTGTCCACACGCAATGTCGGAACAAAATTGAGGCAACTGAAATGTGGTTTCTAAGAAGAATGCTCAGAGTTCCATGGACAGCAAACAAACGAGACAGTCTTGAAGGAGGCAGACAAAAGAAGATCATTGATAAAGAAGATTAGGAAAAGAGCAGCAACATTAAGAGGACATTTATGAGGAAATGGGAATTAGAGCACCTGATCACAACAGGAAAGCTGGAGGGAAAGAGAACACCAGGCAGACCCAGGGAGAAAATATTGGACGGACTTGCAGAGTGGCTGAAGACAGAGAGGGTGGGAGATGACTTGCAGCGACTGGGGATAGATTCGTGTGGAGGGCCATAATTGTCAACGCCATGCAGCAGGGCACATGATGATGATGATGATGATGATGATGATGGGCAGCGAACAAGCAGATTCGAGAAACCAGAGTTCGATTCCTGGTTGACCAGGGATTTTTTTCTACCACCTCCACTAGAACTTCCATCTCCACTACAACTTCCCAATTTCCACTACAATTATCACCTCCATTACAATTATCATCTCCACTACAATTATCACCTCCATTACAATTATCATCTCCACTATTATTATCACCTCCACTACAACTTCCACCTCCACTACAACTTCCACCTCCACTACAACTATCACCTCCACTATAATTATCACCTCCACTACAACTATCACCTCCACTATAATTATCACGTCCACTACAACTATCACCTCCACTACAACTATCACCTCCACTAACAACTACCATTCCACTACAACTATCACCTCCACTACAAATATCACCTCCACTACAACTATCACCTCCACTAACAATTATCACCTCCACTACAATTATCATCTCCACTACAAATATCACCTCCACTAACAACTACTATCTCACTACAACTAGATCTATCACCTCCACTACAACTAACACTCCACTAACAACTATCACCATCCACTACAAATAATCACCTCCACTAAATATCACCTCCACTACAACTACACCTCCACTAACAACTACTATCTCCACTACAACTATCACCTCCACTACAACTATCACCTCCACTACAATTATCACCTCCACTAACAACTACTATCTCCACTACAACTATCACCTCCACTACAACTACATGTATCACCTCCACTAACAACTTCTATCTCCACTACAACTATCACCTCCACAAGACAACGAGTGTAGGTCTGGGTGGCAGTCTTTTGCGTGCAGCGTGCATTTATCACACATTACAGAAATAAACCAAAACACATGTCAGAGTGTTCCTTGGCAAATATATGTTGAAAGATTCCATTTTCATTGACAAACAACAAAACACACGTACATGGGTAAAAAACAAAAACAAACAAAAAAGGCAAAGAAAGAAAGACAGAAAGAAAAAACAGAAAGAGGTAGGCGTCGCCGTAGTATGGTGACACTCCTTTGCCAAAGAAAGCGGCTCACATTTTATACGAAGAAAAAAAAACCCACACACATTGTGACCAAAAAAAAATTGAATCCAAACCTATAAAAAAAACTAAAAAATACAGCATTCAAAAAAAAAAAGAAACAAAAAAAAGAAACAAAAACAAAAAGCAAAAACAAAACAAACAAACAAAAACCAACAAAAAAGTTTACCTATTTTTGAGAAAACACTCCGAACACCCCAAAGAGATCAGTGCAAATGCAAACTATGCATGAAAACAAGTATTGAGAAGTGAGTGTGTGACAATACTTGCCACAATGTTGGAAAAGTTTAGAGTGCCGTACCTCTCACCCATTAAATTTGGATTACTGGCCTGTAATTGTAGCCATTGCGAAATCTAACTGAGCGTGGCTTATTGTACAATGTTAAAATGCTCTGCCAGACCTCACAGGAGTAGAAAGGAAAGATTGTTGATAAGGTTTTGGGGGCGTTATTCTCTGTCGTGTTTCGGTTAATCTCCGCCCGTCTACCTGGGTTTTGTAAACTTTAGGTTTATCCAAGAACGACCATGTATTATATTTTGTGTTCGTATAATGTTTGTAATATGTTCACATCGCTTCCAGTGGGGGCTAGGCCTTTCTGAATAAATTTCCGATTCTGATTCTAATTCTGATCGTATTTAGATTGATCCTTTTTATTACAAATGTATCATAGAATCCTTCGTTGATCCGCGGATGAGCAGGCATACTGGCCTTTAGTGCCTGCTTTGGGCTTCATGTGGGATAGAAGACTAATCCTAGAGGCACATGTTCTTCCGCGGGCAAGGTATGGAAAGTTCTGTGGGTCTGAGGTTTGTTTCCTCCGATCCCTACCCCCCGTGGGGAGGCCAGGGGCTCTTTCAGTATAAATAGTCATCATCATCGTCAGGTGCCCTGCCGCATGGCGTTGGCGATCATGGACTTCCATCTGTCTCTATCTCTTGTTGCCCCAAGCATCTCCTCCACCCTCCTCGTCTTCAGCCACTCTGCAAGTCTAAATAGTATCTGCTGGAAATGTCCTCTTTCCTGTCACTCTCTTTTGTTTCTGTCTTACTCCTTTGCTTTCCGCCGTTTCTTCCTATCATTTTCTGCCCTGCTGGTCCATTCACCTGTTTGTGCTCGATAAAGTTTCACATACTTTCTCTTGGGATTGATAATTGGGTACATGTATTAAGTGTATTTTTGGCTCTAGGGAAATGAGATGCGGAAGCAATTCTAGGCAAATTAGGCCCGTGTTTAGTTATATTTAGTGTCTTTAGTTATGTTTAAATTTGTATTCAGGTTTGATTTTTAAATCCCCTGTGCGATAAACTGGTCAACGCCAGGGGCATTTTCCGAGATTATGTGCGCAAATGCATTGACATGTGTACTTAATTTTCTTACGTCACTGTCATTATGAATTTACATTACAACAAATAGTTATAGTGCTTTCATTCTTATTGATGTACTTGATAGTCTGTGCATAAAATGTGCTTTGTGCATAAAATGTGCTTAAACCAATAGATGAGCTTTGTATGTATGAAGATGAATATGCCATTATATGCATCATTTATTTCTGCTTCGGTTATTGTCTGAATATTAGCAACTGGAATGAAACCTATGCTCGTAAACACAATAATTTTTCAAGATTTAGATGAAAACATTTGTTCTATTGTTCGCTTCCATTTGCCATTTGTCTATTGTTCGCCTTCCTATCCCCCTTCAAAATCAAAGGTGGGGGGGGGGGGGGAGGAAAATTACTTGACTTTTTGTGCGTGGCACAGTCAAACGTTTCGCACTGGTTTATTCATTAACTCCGGAAGTCCATATTCATTGTGATAACGACCGTGGCCATATCGGGAGTTACTTCAAGCTTGCAATGCAAAGCTTCACGGTAAGCTTGTTCAGAGATATATACCGACAGATTGACATCACACCAAACTGACAGTCTATGGTAGCTTTAGCGTCTATCCCTACCTTTTCTTTCTTTCTTTCTTTTTCTTCTTTTTTCCCCCCTTTGTTTTGTTCGAGGGTAATGCCTTGATATATTGAAATAACAGTGAAACAAGATGAAAGACTGTTGCCCGATAAATATGATTCTATTCATGTCTCAACAACATGCTCGTATTTCTAGATTTCTGTAATTTCTCTTTTGGAGATAAGAAATATCGTTTGGCTTGATAATATTGACCAAGATGGAAGCTTTTTCTCGAGTCTCTGTCGTTCTCTATTCCAAATCTTGGGCAATTTTTACCGTAAACGTTTTTCAGTTTAGAATAATTTGTAAACTGGGCTTTTCCTATTCTTCTTTATTTCTGTTGTCTGTCCGCTTGTACCGTTATAGGTGTCGCGGGAAGAAGGAATTGAAATGAGCAACGTACTAAAAACCTGAATGCATTGACATGTGCATTTAATTATCTTTTCTGTTTTTTTCCCTGTTGAAGTTTTGTGTATGTTTTGAAACTGTTATAGCCCTGATATGGCTCTATGCATTCTGCTGGGCTTTAAATAACAATAACAATAACAATATCCAAAACAAATGTGACTGCCCGCATTGAAGCAAACAGGAACCGGAAAGAAAAAAAACGAAAAAAGAATAAGAACTCGTATTTAATACAAGAAGACAAAACAAGCGCAAAATTTTGGCCAACTGGCCTTTGTCAACCGTAAGATCACAAACAAACACCAGATACAAAAATTAGGAGAAAAAGACGATGGTACGGCGATGGTAAGTATCGCGACAGACTTACTCGCTTGTCTTTCTAAACATATCTCTCAGTTTGAAAGGCCAGGCTGTTTCACAACAAACCCACCCATCCCACGCACATACTTGACCTGCCTTATAAGGACACGTGCTTCTTTCCCAGAAAGTGCTGAATGGGAGTTTTTAAATTTTTATCTCTCAGCCGACATGTAGTGAATGAAGTTTTCAGCTTGCCGAACCTCTTGTGTGCTGTTGTATGGTTCGACACGTTTTCACCCTGATATAATTTTAAAATCTCTGTTGTCATTGCGACTGTCAAAAGATGGCCTCACGCCAAATCTGTACACGGTCCGTTTTGTGTCTTTCTGATTCAGTTTGGCCTACTGGAATACAGCGCTATGCGACGGTGGTTCACAATGGCAAAACAATTGAGATTGTTTTTTTAAATTAAGCTTTCAGATTTTTTTCACATGTGTGTACGCATGTTGTTTTACACACTCTCTGCAGGCGGTATGTTGCTGCACAGTCTGTATAGGTTGGTGTGCATGCAGGGTGTTTTCATTTTTCTGTAAGCCACCGACCGTACAGCTTACATGACTTACAGGATCTTTAACGTGCATACTTGATGATCTGTGTGCATAAAACATACGAAGTAGGGTTAGCATTAAGAGGTTTGCACACATGTCGATCTGGGACCCAAACATTTCGATTGGAAGTCCTAGTCACTTGGCCACAGCGTTCTTCAGAGGTGATTTGATTCCAGAAATGTCATTTCACGCAAAACAGACAAAGGAACACCTTTTCCAGCGGTTTGGTTCAGTTTTTACGTCGACACCCACCTCAGGTGATATGGCCGACGAGGGATAACCATCCCGGGGAAGTGGGGGGGGGGGAGGGGGACTTATCTAATCCTACACTGACACCACCACCAGAGCAACAATGATGTTAAGATGGGACAGTGAGATGGCCATTTTTAATGTAGCGCACCCCGGGACTCGAACTCACAACCATTAATTAGCATGTGAATCTGACGCTCAAACCAACTGAGCTACTGGGGCCCACACCTTTCCAGAGGAGAAGAAAGGCAGTAGATACTCCATCGCCAGGTCCATGATAGTGGAGTTGTTAGGACATGGGTCTTTCAGTTGGAAAGCCTGAGCTCGAGCCTGTTTGGGTATCGCCTGGTAGATGACGTGTGGAGAGTTTTCCGATCTCCCAGGTTAATGTACGTACAGATCTGCTAGTGCCTGAACATCTTTCGTGTGTATACACTGGCAGAGCATCAAATACACACGTTTAAGATCCTGTGAGCAATATCAATGTCCGGCGGCTTTACCTATGGAAACACAAAAACAACCATCGAAGACGTTCCTGAAAACGGGATATGAATGTCTTGATGGCAGGCTCGAAAAAGGAAGCAAGCAAACAAACAAACAGACAGACAGACAGACACACAAACAGACAGACAGACAGACAGACAAACAAACAAACAGACAGACAGACAGACAGATAACAGCCATATATGTAATTTCAACTCGACGTTCGAGAGCACGTCGGAAATGAAGCCCACAAGCGCAAAAAGAGCACACACACACACACACACACACACACACACACACACACACACACACACACACACACACACACACACACATACACACACACACACATATACACACACAGACTCACACACACACACACACACAGACTCACACACACACACACGAACACACACACACGAACACACACACACACACACACACACACGATCATACACACACACACACACACACATGCGCGCGCACCACACACACACACACACACACACCCCACACACACACACACCACACACACACACACACACACACACACACACACACACACACACACACACATCAAAATCTGAGAACTTGTTCCACAAGCCTTCCACGTAATCAAGATGTAATTTCAAACTTCAGTTTCAAAACACTTTATTATTCAAGGACAGTATCATTTGGTCTCCCAGGGCCTGTTTTACAGGTAATCCCTACTATATAACACATATACTATAAGCATGTTGTAAAACAGTTGGACCATAATATCTGTGCTATTCAGACGCATGTAATATAAACATGTTGAACGATAGCAATACGGTGTGGAAGAAGCTCATAAAAAATGAATTGCATTAATTTAAAACGTTGACCGTTGAATTTTGGTTAATTAAGCGCTTTACAAAAGCGTGAAAGACAGACACATATAGCACAAACAGGTGTCGATTACAAACAACAATCAAAAGTAAATAAAGAAATAACATAACATAACAATACTGATAAGTGTTAGCAGCAACAAGGTATAGAGTTTAACAGAAAGGGTTAATTACAGACATTTGTGCTTGTGTAAGCATAACACCACACTGTTTTAGTAGTGGCAATAATGTATACGGTTTAACAAAAAGGGTACATCTTGTGTAAGCATAACATCATGTTCTTTTCAGTAGTAGCAATTATGTATACAGTTTATCAAAGAAAGACAGGTTAGTTACAGATAGATGTGGTTGGTAAGCATAATACCACTTAAATCTTTGTCATTATCCTAATACATTATCAAATACAGAAACACACTATGTAATGTCATCCTTATTCAACGAAGATTTCTGTAGTTTGATCCATCGTTGCCTTGTCACTAAACACTCTAATGACAGTAATAGAGACACAGTGACAGTGGTAGAGACACAGTGATAGTAATAGAGACACAGTGATAGTAATAGAGACACAGTGACAGTGGTAGAGACACAGTGACAGTAATAGAGACACAGTGACAGTAATAGAGACACAGTGACAGTAATAGAGACACAGTGACAGCAATAGAGACACAGTGACAGTAATAGAGACACAGTGACAGTTGTAGAGACACAGTGACAGCAATAGAGACACAGTGACAGCAATAGAGACACAGTGACAGTAATAGAGACACAGTGACAGCAATAGAGACACAGTGACAGTGGTAGAGACACAGTGATAGTAATAGAGACACAGTGACAGCAATAGAGACACAGTGACAGTGGTAGAGACACAGTGACAGCAATAGAGACACAGTGACAGCAATAGAGACACAGTGACAGTGGTAGAGACACAGTGACAGTAATAGAGACACAGTGACAGCAATAGAGACACAGTGACAGTGGTAGAGACACAGTGACAGCAATAGAGACACAGTGACAGCAATAGAGACACAGTGACAGTGGTAGAGACACAGTGACAGAAATAGAGACACAGTGACAGCAATAGAGACACAGTGACAGTAATAGAGACACAGTGACAGTTGTAGAGACACAGTGACAGCAATAGAGACACAGTGACAGTAATAGAAACACAGTGACAGTTGTAGAGACACAGTGGCAGCAATAGAGACACAGTGACAGTTGTAGAGACACAGTGACAGTAATAGAGACACAGTGACAGTAATAGAGACACAGTGACAGTGGTAGAGACACAGTGACAGCAATAGAGACACAGTGACAGTAATAGAGACACAGTGACAGTTGTAGAGACACAGTGACAGTAATAGAGACACAGTGACAGCAATAGAGACACAGTGACAGTAATAGAGACACAGTGGCAGCAATAGAGACACAGTGACAGTGGTAGAGACACAGTGATAGTAATAGAGACACAGTGACAGCAATAGAGACACAGTGACAGTGGTAGAGACACAGTGACAGCAATAGAGACACAGTGACAGCAATAGAGACACAGTGACAGTGGTAGAGACACAGTGACAGTAATAGAGACACAGTAACAGCAATAGAGACACAGTGACAGTGGTAGAGACACAGTGACAGCAATAGAGACACAGTGACAGCAATAGAGACACAGTGACAGTGGTAGAGACACAGTGACAGCAATAGAGACACAGTGACAATAACAAAGACACATGACTGGAAATCCTGCTGCTTTTTTTGCAGCATTGTGCTTGTTAAGCGACGGGTATTCAACTTTTATTTACGTAATTATGTCTGAATCAATTACAAACTGTTCAAGAACGATTCATCACAATCGGACAACTCCATATGTCCTATACCCGAAATCAGCCAGTGACGTTCTGCAGGACTCCTTGATCCTGCACAAAACCGCTATGCTCTGACGAGGTCCTTGAATAGGGAAAGGGGAGAGAAACCAATGAAACAGTGAGGTGATACCACCGGAAATGCAGGAGCATCAAGACTGGGAGCAAACAGATCAATTTTTATGTTCTGGGTTGGAATTGAACTCAACGTATCAGATCTTCAGAACACGGTTTTTGTATTAAGAGAGTCAGACAAGCCGTTAGGGTCGTTGAACTGTCGGAAAGTGAAGTATGGCAAAATCGATACATGTTCTGAGCAGTATATAGAACAAGTGGTGGCAATTCCAATGACTATACTCTAGTAGTGCTTGTGGCAGTTGGTGTACATAATGCCAGTATATATATATATATATAAATACATAATGCCAGAATATAATTATAGCACCAGATTCTTCACAAGTAATATCCTTGCAGTTTTGCAATACAGAAGTGAATGATGAAGATGATGATAATGATGATGATGACGACGACGACAACGACGACGACGATGATAACGATGATGATGATGATGATGATTTTGAAGGAGTATCTTCTTTTTCTTTTCCTTCTTCTTTTCCTTCTTCTTCTTCTTCTTCTTCTACTTATCATCATCGTCGTTGTCATCATCATCATCGTCGTTATCATCATCATCATCATCTCATCATCATCATCTTCATCATCATCATCATCATCATCATTACCGTGACAGCCGGACAGTTCCTACAGCGAACAGCCCTCTGTTGGGCATTACATGGAAAGACGCTTTGTTTTTGTTTG
This sequence comes from Monoplex corrugatus, assembly GCA_030674185.1. Taxonomy (NCBI): domain Eukaryota; kingdom Metazoa; phylum Mollusca; class Gastropoda; order Littorinimorpha; family Ranellidae; genus Monoplex; species Monoplex corrugatus. Next base: position 38,141,831 of record JAPXFY010000017.1, read on the forward strand.
TTTGGTTGTTTTGTTTTGTTTTGTTTTGTTTTGTTGTCTTAATCTCCTTTTCAGGCCTCATTGGTCACGTGCACTCAAATACACGAAATGGCTTTTGCGTGTGCTAAGCTGCTTGTTTGTTTTTATTATTACTTTTTGTTTTAACACACAACTAAGATAGTCACATTCCATTCTCAAAGTTGTGCGTATGGCAATTTCATGTTTCCATAAGTGTTTACAAAATCTTAAATTAACCGAGCGTATTTGATGTTAGTGTTCTTATACACACGCAGCGTGTTCAAGCATTAGCAGGTTTGCACTTATGAAAATATGGCACTGTGGATAAATCTCCACCGTTTACACTCCAGCAGGTTCCAAAGCAGATTCAAACCCGGTGTCCTGACCACTCGAATACCACGCCCCTCAC
>JAPXFY010000017.1:38147236-38162236 GCA_030674185.1 Monoplex corrugatus
CTACATCGACATACACATCAATACTACATCGACATAGATACCAATGCTACATCGACATACACATCAATACTACGCCGACATAGATACCAATACTACATCGACATACACATCAATACTACATCGACATACACATCAATACTACGCCGACATAGATGTCAATGCTACATCGACATACACATCAATACTACATCGACATACACATCAATACTACATCGACATACACATCAATACTACGCCGACATAGATGTCAATGCTACATCGACATACACATCAATACTACATCGACATACACATCAATACTACGCCGACATAGATACCAATACTACATCGACATACACATCAATACTACGCCGACATAGATACCAATGCTACATCGACATACACATCAATACTACATCGACATACACATCAATACTACATCGACATACACATCAATACTACATCGACATAAACATCAATACTACATCGACATACACATCAATACTACATCGACATACACATCAATACTACATCGACATACACATCAATACTACATCGACATACACATCAATACTACATCGACATAGACATCAATACTACATCGACATACACATCAATACTACGCCGACATAGATAACAATGCTACATCGACATACACATCAATACTACATCGACATAGATACCAATGCTACATCGACATACACATCAATACTACGCCGACATAGATAACAATGTTACATCGACATACACATCAATACTACATCGACATAGATACCAATGCTACATCGACATACACATCAATACTACATCGACATACACATCAATACTACGCGACATAGATAACAATGCTACATCGACATACACATCAATACTACATCGACATACACATCAATACTACATCGACATACACATCAATACTACATCGACATACACATCAATACTACATCGACATACACATCAATACTACATAGACATACACATCAATACTACATCGACATACACATCAATACTACATCGACATACACATCAATACTACGCCGACATACACATCAATACTACGCCGACATAGATAACAATGCTACATCGACATACACATCAATACTACGCCGACATAAATAACAATGCTACATCGACATACACATCAATTACTACGCCGACATAGATAACAATGCTACATCGACATACACATCAATACTACGCCGACATAGATACCAATGCTACATCGACATACACATCAATACTACATCGACATAGATACCAATGCTACATCGACATACACATCAATACTACGCCGACATAGATAACAATGTTACATCGACATACACATCAATACTACATCGACATAGATACCAATGCTACATCGACATACACATCAATACTACATCGACATACACATCAATACTACGCCGACATAGATAACAATGCTACATCGACATACACATCAATACTACATCGACTACACATCATAATACTACATCGACATACACATCAATATTACATCGACATACACATTCAATACTACATCGACATAAACATCAATACTACATCGACATACACATCAATACTACATCGACATACACATCAATACTACATCGACATACACATCAATACTACATCGACATACACATCAATACTACGCCGACATACACATCAATACTACGCCGACATAGATAACAATGCTACATCGACATACACATCAATACTACGCCGACATAGATAACAATGCTACATCGACATACACATCAATACTACGCCGACATAGATACCAATGCTACATCGACATACACATCAATACTACTCCGACATAGATAACTATGCTACATCGACATACACATCAATACTACGCCGACATAGATAACTATGCTACATCGACATACACATCAATACTACATCGACATACACATCAATACTAAATCGACATACACATCAATACTACATCGACATACACATCAATACTACATCGACATACACATCAATACTACATCGACATACACATCAATACTACATCGACATACACATCAATACTACATCGACATACACATCAATACTACATCGACATAGATAACAATGCTACATCGACATACACATCAATACTACGCCGACATAGATAACAATGCTACATCGACATACACATCAATACTACATCGACATACACATCAATACTACATCGACATACACATCAATACTACATCGACATACACATCAATACTACATCGACATACACATCAATACTACATCGACATAACATCAATACTACATCGACATACACATCAATACTACGCCGACATAGATAACAATGCTACATCGACATACACATCAATACTACATCGACATACACATCAATACTACATCGACATAACATCAATACTACATCGACATAACATCAATACTACATCGACATAAACATCAATACTACATCGACATACACATCAATACTACATCGACAACAATCAATGCTACATCGACATACACATCAATACTACATCGACATACACATCAATACTACATCGACATACACATCAATACTACATCGACATACACATCAATACTAGCCGACATAGATAACAATGCTACATCGACATACACATCAATACTACATCGACATACACATCAATACTACATCGACATAACATCAATACTACATCGACATACACATCAATACTACATCGACATAGAATCAAACTACATCGACATAACATCAATACTACATCGACTAACACTAATACTAACCGACATAGATAACAATGCTACATCGACATACACATCAATACTACATCGACATACACATCAATCTACATCGACAAACACTCAATACTACCGACATAGATAACAATGCTACAATCACATACACATCAATACTACTCGACATAGATACAATCTACATCGACATACACATCAATACTACGCCGACATAGACCAATGCTACATCGAACATCACATCAAATACTATCGACATAATACAACTACATCGACATACACATCAATACTACATCGACATAATATCAATGCTACATCGACATACACATCAATACTACCCGACATAGATAACAATGCTACATCGACATACACATCAATACTACGCCGACATAGATACCAATGCTACATCGACATACACATCAATACACATCGACATACACATCAATACTACATCGACATACACATACTACATCGACATACACATCAATACTACATCGACATACACATCAATACTACATCGACATACACATCAATCGACATACACATCAATACTACATCGACATAGATACAATGCTACATCGACATAACATCAATACTACCCGACATAAACAATCTACATCGACATACACATCAATACTACCGACATAGAACAATGCTACATCGACATACACATCAATACTACTCGACATAGATAACAATGACTACATCGACATACACATCAATACTACATCGACATACACATCAATACTACGTCCGACAAGAAACAATGCTACATCGACATACACATCAATACTACATCGACATACACATCAATACTACACGACATAGATAACAATGCTACATCGACATACACATCAATACTACGCCGACATAGATCAATGCTACATCGACATACACATCAATACTACATCGACATAGATCAATGCTAATCGACATAACATCAATACTACATCGACATACACATCAATACTACCCGACATAGATAACAATGCTACATCGACATACACATCAATACTACTCGACATAGATACAATGCTACATCGACATACACATCAATACTACGCCGACTAGAAAATGCTACATCGACATACACATCAATACTACATCGACATACATATCAATACTACATCGACATACTATCAATACTACATCGACATACACATCAATACTACATCGACTACATATCAACTACATCGACTACACATCAATACTACATCGACATACTACATCATACTACCGACATAGATAACATGCAATCGACTAACATCAATACTACATCGACATACATATCAATACTACATCGACATACACATCAATACTACATCGACATACACATCAATACTACGCCCACATAGATAACAATGCTACATCGACATACACATCAATACTACGATCGACATAGATACTCAATGCTACATCGACATACACATCAATACTACATCGACATAGATACTAATGCTACATCGACATACACATCAATACTACATCGACATAGATACAATGCTAACGACATACACATCAATACTACATCGACATACACATCAATACTACGCGACCTAGATAACAATGCTACATCGACATACACATCAATACTACCATCGATAACATGCTACATCGACATACACATCAATCTACGCCGACATAAGATGCAATGCTACATCGACATACACATCAATACTACATCGACATACACATCAATTACTACATCGACATACACATCAATACTACGACCGACATAGATGTTAATGCTACATCGACATACACATCAATACTACATCGACATACACATCAATACTACGACCGACATAATAACAATGCTACATCGACATACACATCAATACTACATCGACATAGATAACAATGCTACATCGACATACACATCAATACTACATCGACATCACATCAATACAACGCCGACATAATCCAATGCTACATCGACATACACATCAATACTACGCCGACATAGATAACAATGCTACATCGACATAACATCAATACTACATCGACATAGGCCATCAATACTACATCGACATAGATCAATACTACATCGACATACACATCAATACAACGCCGACATAGATACCAATGCTACATCGACATACACATCAATACTACGCCGACATAGATAACAATGCTACATCGACATACACATCAATACTACATCGACATAACATCAATCTACATCGACATAGGCATCAATACTACATCGACATAGATAACAATGCTACATCGACAAAAAAAAAAAAAAAAAAAAAAAAAAAAAAAAAAAAAAAAAAAAAAAAAAAAAAAAAAAAAAAAAAAAAAAAAAAAAAAAAAAAAAAAAAAAAAAAAAAAAAAAAAAAAAAAAAAAAAAAAAAAAAAAAAAAAAAAAAAAAAAAAAAAAAAAAAAAAAAAAAAAAAAAAAAATTTTTTTTTTTTTTTTTTTTTTTTTTTTTTTTTTTTTTTTTTTTTTTTTTTTTTTTTTTTTTTTTTTTTTTTTTTTTTTTTTTTTTTTTTTTTTTGACATAGATAACAATGCTACATCGACATACACATCAATACTACACGACATAGATAACAATGCTACATCGACATACACATCAATACTACATCGACATGAAACAAGCTCAATCGACTACACAGTACAATGCTACATCGACATAGAACATCAATACTACATCGACATACACATCAATACTACTCGACATAAACAATGCTACTCGACATACACATCAATACTACACTCGACATAGATACAATGTTACATCGACATAGACATCAATACTACATCGACATACACAATCAATACTACTCCGACAATACACATCAATATACATCGACATACACATCAATACTACATCGCAACATAGATAACAATCTACATCGACATACCATCAATACTACGTCGACATAGATAACACATCACTACATCGACATACACATCATACTAACGCCGACATAGACACAATGCTACATCGACATACACATCAATACTACATCGACATAATATCAATACTACATCGACATACAATCAATACTACATCGACATAACACATCAATACTACATCGCACAACAAACTAATCGAATACCATCAATACTACATCGACATACACATCAATACTACGCCGACATAGATAACAATGCTACATCGACATACACATCAATACTACATCGACATACAATCAATACTACATCGACATAACATCAATACTACATCGACATACACATCAATACTACGCCGACATAGATAACAATGCTACATCGACATACACATCAATACTACATCGACATAGACATCCAATACTACATCGACATACATCAATACTACATCGAATAGACTACACATACTACATCGACATACACATCAATACTACATCGACATAGATAACAATGCTACATCGACATAGACATCAATACTACATCGACATAGACACTCGATGCTACATCGACATAGACATCAATGCTACATCGACATAGACATCAATGCTACATCGACATAGATAATGCTACATCGACATACACATCAATGCTACGCCGACATAGATACCAATGCTACATCGACATAGACATCAATAATACATCGACATAGGCATCAATTCTACTCCGACATAGATATCAATACTAAATTACCGCAGACGTCAATGTTATATCGACATAGACATCAATGCTACATCGACATACACATCAATGCTACATCGACATAGACATCAATGCTACATCGACATAGACATCAATGCTACATCGACATAGACATCGATGCTATATTGACAGACTTCAATGTTACACAACCGTAGAAATCACCATAAACATCAATGCAAAATCGACATGGATATTAATACTAAATCGACATAGACGTCTGTGCAAAATCGACAAGACGTTAATGCTAAATCAACATGAACATTAAAGCTAACTCGACGTCAGTACTAAAACAACATAGACACCGAGTGCTAGATCGACACAGATATCAGTGCTAAATCGACGTGGACTTCGATGCTAATTCGATAAAGACATTAATGTTAAATTGCCGTGGACAATGCAAAATCGATATAGATGTCAATGCAAAATCGACACGGACATCAATGGTAAATCGTTGTAGACATCAATACTAAAACAGCATAGATATCAAAGCTAAATCACCGTAGACATCAATGCTAAAACGACAAAGACGTCAAGTGCTAAATCGACGAAGACTTCAATTTTAATTCGATATAGACATTAATGCTAAATTGTTGTGAACAGTGCAAAATCGATATAGACATCAATGTTAAATCGATATAGACATCAGTGCTAAATCGTCATGTAATCCTGCATCTATAATTATCGGTTATTACATTTAAGCCAAATTGCGGTATAATCAGTGCCAAACTACATTAGACATCGGTGTCAGTTTGCATATCCATTCATGCCAATCCCTGTATGGTTCATTGACAAATCGCCTTTATAGTTTACATATAATTTATTCGCGTCAAACATAGCGCATGCATCAGTGCCAAGTCTCCTTGAAATGATGACAGGCTCTCAAGTCGATCTGACGGATGAGCGGGTATACTAGTCATCCCCGATTGATATAGTTCTCATGTGGCATAGAAGACCAAGCTTAGTTAGGCTTGTGTACTTCCCAAGACACAGCATGGAAGGAGAACTGCGACCTTGTGTTTTGCTTCTGCCCTCTTCTGTTGAACAGCAAGCTGCTATATGACTGTGACCGGCATAATGATGTGGACAGTGTTTTCCAGTTGTTGGTGTTGATGCCACAGTTGATGAGTTCGGTCTTCAGAATAACCTTGTGTCGTTTTAATGATCTTCCATGTCACAGTGTCCCGTGCTGCAGCTTTGGTACAGGAGCAATCTTCGGGATGTAACTGTCCTCCATACAGGCAACGTAATATATATGTATAGCTGGTGAAGTTGGCATTTGATGAATAGACACTCCTTGATTGACAAGCCACCTTCTGCAGAACTGGATGGTTGAACACTCTATGCTATGTTGCATATCTTGCACAGATATCTTTGGCGGAACTGTTCAGCTGTATTTATTCTTATTCTTATTGTTGCTTTAAAGCCCAGCCGACTGAGTAGAGCCATATCAGGGCTATAACCGTTTCAATACACACACAGGAGAAGAAAAAAAAAAGGAACAGAAAATTAAGTACACATATCAATGCATTCGTGCACACGATCTAAGGAGATGCCCCTGGCGTTGACCACTCCATCCAAGTTATCGCACAGGGGATTAAAAAAAACCCACCTGAATACAAATTCAAACATAACTAGGGACACTAATACATACATAAAAAAGGGCCTAAATTACATAAAATTGCTTCCGTATATCTCATTTCCTTAGAACCAAAAAATACACTTAATTAAATGCACCCAGCTATCAATCCAAAGAAAAAGTATGTAAGACTTTGTTGAACACATACAGGTGAATGGACCAGCAAGGCAGAAAATGATAGGAAGAAATGACAGAAAGCAAAAGCAGAAGGCAGAAAAAAGCGAGTGACAGAAAAGAAAATTTCTAGCACAGAATTTCCAGAAGGCGGGGATACTATCTATACTGAAAGAGTCCCCGGCATCCCCACGAGAGAGTTCATGCTGTTGAATGTATCGTAGATAGGCAGTCCAGGTCTTGTAGTGTTACTGTAGGTTGATCAGGGCTACGGTTCTGTACACAGCAATCTTTGTGACCAACCAACTGTTAGTGTTTTCCCACAAGCTCCTGGTCAATCTTATAAAGACAGAACTAGCCTTTGAAGATTGCCAGCGTCGCCACGGCATCAAGAAGTATATTGCTTCTCATGTTTTTGCCCAAATTGCAATTTATTTTTACAGTATTGACCTCCGTGTTGTTAATCACAATCGGAGGTGGCGAAGTGTCAGAAGCCTGGAGTGATGTTGGCTGAAACATAGCCTCCGTCTTGCTGAGGCTAATTGAAAGGTCGAAACATCTGCAGGCCGCAGCAAAATTGTCAGTGATGCACTTCAAATCGCCTAGTACAAAAATGCCAGTTGCTGGATGATTTCCATCAAGAAGACCTATACCAAGCGATAAAGGATCTCTTCCATGCAGGACCTATAAAACAACAGGTGCCTATAGGATCGGTCTTGTATCTTCGATGCAAACTCACCGTTTTGATCAGTGTGAAATTGCCGTAACCATCGGTGTTAAATCGCTGTTTACGTTTGTGCCGGATCTGTGTATACATTGGCTTTAAATTGTTGTGTACGAGCTACTTTAATGACAAATCTCGGATTGTATTGACTAATACCAAATCACCATATATTTCAGTGCCAAATCTCAGCATGCATCAACATCAAGTCGCCCTACGCTTCAGCTCCAAATCTGCATATGCTTTGATTAAACATGCTTTGCCATACGCTTCAATGCCAAATCACTGTGTATCGTGATTATTATGATCGGTAAGCATGCTGGTATTTTATCGCCTGGTGTGTGTTTTCGTGTAAGATACAAGATCAATCCTGAAGACACATGCTGTTATACAGGTGTTGTGTGGAAGAGGTCCTGCGGTCTTTGGTGCTGTTTCCTCCTTATGTCTTCCGTTGAATAGTAGCATGCATCTAATACATCAAATCGCCATACACTTCAACGCTAAATCTACGTAGACATCTAATAACATCAAATCGCCATACACTTCAACGCTAAATCTACGCAGGCATCTAATGATATCAGATCGCCACATACTTACTTACTTAGGCCTTGAGCCCCAGGAGGGGCATAGGCCATCCACAACCGCCCGCCATCGTCCACGATCCTGGGCTATTTGCTCAAGTTCTCGCCAGGAGTAGCCGGTCTGCTTGGCGTCCGCCTTCAGTTCTCTTCTCCAGGTGTTTTTTGGTCGGCCTCTCTTTCTCTTCCCTTGAGGGTTCCAGGTCAGGGCCTGGCGGGTGATGTTGGTTGATGGTTTCCTCAGGGTGTGCCCTATCCATCGCCATCTCCTTCTTCTGATTTCTTCTTCTACTGGCACTTGGTTAGTTCTCTGCCAGAGGTCTGTGTTACTGATGGTAACTGGCCAGTGGATCTTCAGTATCTTGCGTAGGCACGAGTTTATGAATGTCTGGACTCTTCTAGTAGTGGTCTTAGTTGTTCTCCACGTTTCTGCTCCATACAAAAGAACTGATTTGATGTTTGAGTTGAACAGGCGGATTTTAGTGCAGGGTGTGATCATGTGGGATCGCCAGATGTTCTTGAGGGCCAAGAAGGATGCTCTTGCCTTTCCGATGCGGGTCTTCACGTCTGCATCTGTTCCTCCCTGCTGATTGACTACACTCCCAAGGTAAGTGAAGGTCTCGACCTCCTCCAGGTTGTTATCTCCCAACTTCACTGCCTCTGTACTGGAAGCATTGATTTTCAGAATTTTGGTCTTGTTGGGGTGGATGTGAAGGCCGACTTGGGACGCATGGGAGGCCGGGCTTGAAGTCTTGTTCTGCATCTGTTGCTGTTTGTGGGAGAGCAGAGCGAGGTCATCGGCAAAGTCCAAATCGTCCAACTGAGTCCATAGGGTCCACTGGATGCCATTCCTCTGTCCATCTGTTGTCCGTCTCATCACCCAATCGATGGCGAGGAGGAACAGGAATGGTGACAGCAGGCATCCTTGACGTACGCCGGTCTTTACATCAAAGCGACGCGTCAGCTGGCCTCCGTGAACGACCCGACATGCCATCCCTTCATATGACTCTTTGATGATTCGTGTCAGTTTGGCTGGGATTCCATAGTGTCGGAGGAGTTGCCACGGGGTGTCACGGTGCAGACTGTCAAAAGCCTTGATGAAGTCTACAAAGTTGATGCACAATGAGGAGTTCCACTCCAGGGACTGCTCGACGATGATGCGTAGCGTGACAATCTGGTCTGTGCAGGATCTGTCCTGCCTGAAGCCTGCCTGGTGGTCTCGGAGCCTGACGTCCACTGCGTCCCTCATCCTCTCCAATAGAATCCTGTTGAACACTTTTCCTGGCACTGATAGGAGTGTGATGCCTCTGTAGTTCTCGCAGATGCTGAGGTCTCCCTTTTTGGGCAGTTTGATGATGTGTCCGTCTTTCCAATCTATTGGTACTTTTTCCTGTTCCCAGATCTTCTCAAAAAGCGGTAGTAGAAGGTCGGCTGTTGTCTCTACGTCTGTCTTGAGAGCTTCTGCTGGAATTCCATCTGGGCCGGCTGCCTTGCCATTTTTCATCTTCTTGATGGCGCGGATGATTTCGTCTTTTGTTGGTGGGTCGCAGCATATCTCTATATCATTGTCTGCTTCTGCGATATTTGGAGGGTTTTGTGGAGCTGACCTATTGAGAAGTTCCTCAAAATGCTCCGCCCATCTCTCAAGCTGCTGATCTGTGTCTGTGATGGTCTGTCCTAGCTTGTCCTTGACTGGTCGTTCTGGTCTGTTGTACTTGCCTGCAAGCTTCTTGGTGGTTATATACAGCTCTTTCATGTTCCCGTGGTACGCTGCTTGTTCTGCTTCTTCAGCCAGGCTGTCTATGTAGTCTCTCTTGTCTTTCTTCACACTCTTCTTCACTTCCCTGTGAGCTTGTGCGTATTCTGCTTGGGCTGTCGCTTTAACTAATCTTGTACGGCTCGAGTTAACTGCTTCTTTCTTGAGTCTTCTTGCTTGGATCTTCTGGAGGGTGTCTGCTGAGATCCAGTCTTTGTGTTGGTTGTTCTTTGGCCCAAGCACTTCCTGGCATGTTTCTGTGATGGCATCTTTTGTTCTCTTCCAAAGGTCATTGGCATCGGTGTCTTCGTTGATAAGCTCCTGCAGCACTTGGAATCTGTTCTTGAGGTTGAAGGTGAAGGTTTCTTGAGTTGTCCTATCTTTCAATAGCTTCACATTGTACTTCGCCCTGCCTGCTGCCTGCCTGTCAGTTCTCTTCAACTTCAGCTTGAGTCTCGCAGTCAGGAGGTGGTGGTCTGATGCTGCGTCTGCTCCCCTTCTCACTCGTACATCTTGAAGAGACCGTCTAAACTTCTTGGTGATACAGAAGTGGTCGATCTGGTTTTCGGTAATATGGTCAGGCGATACCCAGGTGGCCTTGTGTATCCTCTTGTGGGCGAAGATGCTGCCTCCGATGACAAAGTTGTTCAGTCCGCAGAGGTCAGCGAATTTCTCCCCATTCTCATTCATCTCTCCGAGGGCATGTTGTCCCATCACTTCCTCGTAGCCTCTGTTGTCTGATCCCAGTTTCGCATTAAAATCCCCCATGAGGATGTTGATGCCTTTGTCCTTTAGCTTGTCTAGGACTGCCTGTAATCTGCTGTAGAACTGGTCTTTGGATTCTTCATCATATTCATTGGTGGGTGCGTAGCATTGGATTATGTTCATCTTAATGTTCTTCTTCTTGGTCGTGAAGGTTGCTGTTATTATCCTTGGACCATGTGCTTCCCATCCAGTAAGAGCTTTCTGTGCTGTACTTGAAAGCATGATTGCTACTCCTTCAGTGTGTGCAGCATTTTCCTCTTCATGTCCTGAGTACAGCAAGAGTTCCCCTGTAGTCAGTCTTGATTGTCCGGCTTGCAGCCATCTCGTCTCACTCAGTCCGAGCAGGGTGATGTTATATCGGCGCATCTCTGCTGACACTTGTGCTGCCTTCCCTGCCTCGTACATGGTCCTGATGTTCCATGTACCGATGGTGGTGGTCGTTCTGGTCGACAGAAGGGTTGTCTGCACTGAAGCTTCCTTTCGGCTTTGGCCCCAGCACGTCATACTTCCTGCAGGAGCAGGTCCTTCCTCTCCCAGAACTGGAGTTTCTTGGGTAGTTGTGGATGCTTCTGTAGCGAGTTTGGGTTTTTCCGGGGTGAGGGTGCTGGCCTCACGCCCAACCCCCAACCTGGAGGGCCAGCCCCCAACCTGGAGGACCAGGCTTTTTTCTGTTGGGGTTTGCTTCCCCCACATGCAACAGGTAGTACCAGTTTAGCATGGTTGACTGGTAGCAGGTATCCCTGACATCGCCACATACCTCAATGCTAAATCTACGCAGGCATCTGATGATGTAAAATTGACTTGTACTTCAATGCTAAGTCTACGCATACATCAACTAATATCAGATTGCCATATATTTCAATGCCATATATTTCAATGCTTAGTCTACGCATACATCTCAGTACTAATACCAAATTGCCATATACTCCAATACCAAATCTACGCGTGCATCACTAGATACCAAATCGCAATATACTTCAATGTCAAATCTATGCATGCATCACTTAATACCAAATCGCAATATACTTCAATGTCAAATCTATGCATGCATCACTTAATACCAAATCGCAATATACTTCAATGTCAAATCTATGCATGCATCACTTAATACCAAATCGCAATATACTTCAATGCTAAATTCACGCATACCATAGCGTACGTCAGTACCAATGTGTCGAATACATTAGTGTCAATTTACTTGCACATCTACGCCTAATCGCTGTACGCGTGGGTGTCAAATCGCCAATAATATCAGATAACATTATATCCACGATACCATAATTTATATGAAAATTATTCAAATAGCGTGCAAAGCAATATCCTCAGAAACCAGCCTTGAGGGGGAGGGGGGTGAGAGAAGGAAGGATAGAGGAAGGATGGTGGGTGAAGGGGGGGGGATGAAGGCAGAAAGGGGGTTGATCGGGGTCGACAAAAGTTGAAGCCTTTGTGTAAGGGCCCAACGTCTGAGCTGGTTACACCGTGGCAGCAATTGTTACAATGGATAGACCTTATAGAGAGGAACGCTACATGCCAACGCAGCTTTTCTTGATGAAAAGAAAAGAACAGAAAAACAGAGAAAGAATGAGAGAGATAGAGAGACAGAGACAGACAGAAAGAGAGAGAGACAGACACAGAGAGGAGAGAGAGAGAGAGAAAGAAAGAAAGAGAGACAGACAGACAGACAGAGACAGACAGAGAGAGAGAGAGACAGAGACAGACAGAGAGAGAGAGAGAAGAAAAAGACACAAAGAGAAAGAGATAGAGACAGAGAAGAAAGATACACATAGAGAGCGAGAGAAAGAGCGAAAGGGGGAAGAGACACAAAGAGAGATAGAGAGAGACACAGAGAGACAGAGAGAAACAGAGACAGAGAGAGCAACAGGACAACGGTGACAACGACGAACCAGAAGAACAGAAGCATAAAGTGAAAGAAGATAAGAATCAAAAATAAAAACTTATGATTGAGCTTAGCAACATTTTTTAATTCTTTGAGGACGTAGAGGCTCATCAACAGAAAGCGTAGCCAAGAAACAGTATGTTTCATAAAAATTTACTGTTGTCCAATAAATCAAAATTCAGGTCTTGTATACATCATATCCATTCGAAGTGCAAGTGGACATGGAAGTGCATGTTTGATGGATGATCCTTGAAACATAGAAGACTTCTGGAGGAAGACCTTCCGACAACCGTCTGGAGATGTGGTCGTGGGACCCCCATGTATGAAAGGGATATTTCTGTCCTATTCTGTCGAGTTTAACCCTTTGACCCCCCCTCCGTACCCTGAACACCAGCATCCTACATTGTCAACCATGCTAGCAAAGCAAAAACTTAACCTCTTGATTCCCTAACCTGATTGGGTAAGGGAATCAAAGGGTTAAGTTTTTGCAGTTGGTGGAATTGGTGCGGGAGTCAAAGGGTTAAAGTCTTACCACTCTCAGAATATATGAGAACTCATCATCATCAGGTGCCCTGCCGCATGGCGTTGGCGATCATGGGCTTCCATCTGCCTCTATCTCTCGTTGCCCCTAGCATCTCCCCACCCTCCTCATCCCCAGCCACTCTGCAAGTCTGTCCAGCATTTTCTCCCTGGGTCTACCCGGTGCTCTCTTTCCCTCCAGCTTTCCCGTTGTGACCAGGTGCTCCAAATCCCCCTTCCTCATAAAATGGCCTATAAATATTGCCTGTCTTTTCCTAATCTTCCTTATGAGTGATCTACTTGTGTCTGCCTCCATCAAGACTGTCTCGTTTGTTTTCTTTGCTGTCCGTGGAATCCTCAACATTCTTCTTAGAAACCACATCTCGGCTGCCTCAATCTTGTTCTGGCTTTGTTTGTTGACTGTCCACGACTAGCTGTATAAAAATGGTTGCTCACAGAAGCCTTACAACATTTTGGTTGCACTGTGGGATACCAATGCTACTGTCTGATTCTCTAAGGATGTCTTGAATGAAAGGGATTACAGTGAAAGTAGTTTTACAGCGACAAAAAAGACACTCACTTAACCCAGAGACTGGATCTCCCCACCCACCCCTCCCAGTGGTATGGAACATCGGGGGACGTCTCGATACGTCCCAGGTTCGTTGAGGTCCCAGGTTCGATACGCCACACATACACACACACACACACACACACACACA
>JAPXFY010000017.1:38169736-38184736 GCA_030674185.1 Monoplex corrugatus
TACACATACGCACGCATGCACACACACGCACACACACACCCACACATGGCTATAAATGGGGAAATAGAAGAAAAGCAATGGAAAATTATAGAAAACGTATTATATACAAATATAAATTACAATGTGATTCCATACCGAGTGGAGACAGGCTGCAGTGGGGGTTGAGTGAGGTCAGGATTTTATGCAGAGGAGAAAAGGTGAGTTTTGAAAGCGGACTTGAAGGAGACAAAAGTAGGTTGCTGACGGACTGAGAAAAGAAGTTTGTTCCAGGAGAGTGGTCCAGAAACAGAGAAGGCTCGTGGACCATATGTATTGATTGAGCTTAGTGCGTGGAAAGTGAAAAGTGAGAGGATCGGAGGCAGAGCGGAGGGTACGTGAGGGAACATAGATCTCATGTAAGCTTGACAGGTAATCGGGAGCTGCGTTATTGAGGCTTTTGTAGCACATGGTGTCTAGTTTGTACTGTATGCGCTTTGATACAGGGAGCCAGTGAAGTTGTGCCAGGAGAGGGGAGATGTGGTCAGCTTTTTTCTTTTTGAGTACAAGGCGTGCAGCATTGTTTTGAATGCGCTGTAGGATGTGAATGGTGGAGGCAGGAAGACCAGATAGAAGTGAATTGCAATAGTCAATGCGAGACATTATGAAGGAGAGAACGAGTTTTGCAGTTGTTTCGACAGAAAAATACTTCCTGATCAGGCTTATACGATGGAGGTGATAGTAGCAAGATCTGGCAGTTTGAGAAACAAAGTTGTTCATGGAGAGGGTAGAGTCAAGGTAGACACCAAGGTTCTTAGCTGAATCAGAAATTGGGACTGATGTGTTACATAATGAGAGAGAAAGAGGAGGCAGCTGAGAAAGTTTCTGACAGGTGCCAATGAGGATGGCTTCTGTCTTGTCATCGTTAAGCTGAAGTTTATTGTATGTCATCCAGTCCTTAATGTCCGGGTAACAGTCAGTGGTGCGAGTCAAGAGGCGCTGTACATTGTCAGGTGAGTCACTGTCTTGATGTTGGGTGTCATCAGCATAGAAGTGGTGTTTTATAGAGTGGACGTTGATGATGGGGACAGGGGGGAGATGTAAAGAGTGAAAAGAACAGGGCCAAGGACAGATCCTTGTGGAACATCACAGGTCAGGTATGCAGGTTGAGAGTAAGTGCCATTGATGAGAACAGTTTGTTTTCTGTTTGATAGATATGAAGTGAACCAAGAGAGAGCAGTGTCAGAGATGCCAAAAGTATGATGGAGTCTAGAGAGGAGAACACCATGATCAATGGTATCAAAGGCTGCAGACAGATCAAGGAGTATGAGGAGAGAGACTTTGCCAGTATCAGTTGCAAGGAGGAGATTGTTGAGAATGTGTAGTAGGGCAGTTTCAGTGCTGTTGCACTGACGGTAGGCTGACTGGAAAGGATTGAGGAGATTGTTGACAGACAGATGACAGTTCAGCTGGTTGAGGACAACTTTTTCAAGGAGTTTTGACAAGAAAGAGAGATTAGAAATAGGCCGGTAGTTTTTCATTCAACTCTGTGTTTCGTAAGTCTTGTTCCCCACTTCCCTTCTACAATTTTAAGACCTTGATGGCGCATAAAGATCTGGCACAGGCTCGAGCAATCTGCCAGAAAACAGATGGTAGATTGAGTGGAAAGAATATCATGAAGGACCTATCGAACCTGGGACATAACGAACCTAGGACGTATATAACCCTGGACGTATATAACCTGGGACGTATCAAACCTGGGACGTATATAACCTGGGACGTATATAACCTGGGACGCATCTAACCTGGGACGTATCGAACCTGGGACGTAATGAACCTGGGACGTAAAGAACCTGGGACGTAATGAACCTGGGACGTAAAGAACCTGGGACGTATCGAACCTGGGACGTATCGAACCTGGGACGTACCGAACCTGGGACCTACAGAACCTGGGATGTATCGAACCTGGGACTATCGAACGTGGGACGTGTCGAACCTGGGACGTATCGAACCTTGGACGTACCGAACCTGGGACGTATCAAACCTGAGACGTATCGAACGTGGGATATAACGAACCTAGGACGTAGTGAACCTGGGACATATCGATTCTGGAACAGAACGAACCTGGGACGTATCGAACCTGGGACGCTCGAACGTGGGACGTATCGCATCTGGAACGTACCGAGATGAATCCCTCTTGAACAACCTCCTGACCCTAAACCCTATCCTCCCTCGCCCTACCAACCAAGTTTCTGCTTCAGGAAGCTGGAGATGGGGAGAGGATGTGAAGAAAGCTGGTGGATAGGATGAGGTTGTGAAAAAAGCTGGTGGATAGGGTAACAGAAGAAAACTGATGAATAGGGTGAGGGAATGAAGAAAGCTGGTAGATAGGATGAGTGAGGAAAGCTGGTGGATAGGGTGAGGGTGTGAAAGAAGCTGGTGGATAGGGTGAGGAAATGAAGAATGCTAATGGTTTGCAGTGAGGGTGTGAAGAAAAACCGGTGGATATGGTCAGAGAATAAAGAAAGCTGAAGGACAGGGTGAGGAAGTGAAGAAAGCTGGTGGACAGGGTGAGGGAGAGAAGGACGCTGCAGGACGCTGATGGGTGGCAAAGGGTGTGGGGAGTGTTGAAAAGGTGAAGTCAAAACTGTACGTAATTGAGTATAGCACCTTGTTGAAAGTGGCTAGGTGACAGTTTTTGTTTGTTTGTTTTTTTGTTGTTGTTGTTGTCTGGGTTAATTCCCTATCGCGACATACTGCATAATGTATTCAGTTCTTTTGTCATTTCAGAGGGTTGGCTGACTTAGTTAAAGATAAAAAGAAATCATGATGATTGTGGTGGTGGTGATGATGATTAAGATGGTGGTGGACGATAATTTATGTAAAAAAAAAAAAGGGTGGGGTGGTGGTGGTGGTGAAAAGTGACGGGCGGAGGAAGGTGGGGGGGGGGAGGGGGGGGCTAAGGGAATTGGAGGAGAGAGAAAAGATGATGATGATGATAAGAAGAAAAGGAAGTACGGCGTGGACGATGCTGACGTCAATAATGATAATGATAACGGAGGTGGGGGGTGGGGGGTGGGGTGGGTGGGTTGCGGTGGTCTTGGCTGTCGTAGTAGTGGTGGTGATGTTGGTTGTATGGTGGTGGGCGTTGTGGTGATGGTGTGGTGGTGGTCATCATGGTGGTGATAATGGTGTTGTCGGTGGTGGTGGTGGTGGTGGTGATGGTGGCGGTAAAGATTCATCCGCATTCCCTTCACAACAAAACAAAACGCACACGCGTTTGTTCTCTCTGTCTCTGTCTGTCTGTCTGTCTGCATGCTTTCTGTCTGTCTCTCTCTCTCTCTGTCTCTCTGTCTGTCTCTCTCTCACACACACACAAACATAAACAAACACATACACCACACACACACACACACACACACACACACACACACACACACACACACACACACACACACACACACACACACACATACACACACACACACATTCGTATACACGAACGTTAAATTAAGTCCTATTGTCACAGACTTAACAATAAAAATGTTTTTTTTTTTTTTACTTGATTTTGACTTTGACACACATACTCACACAAACATCTCTCTCTCTCTCTCTCTCTCTCTCTTTCTCTTTCTTTCTCTTTCTTTCTTCTCTCTCTCTTTCTTTCTCTCTCTCTCTCTCTCTCACGCACGCACGCACGCAAACACACACACACACAACACACACACACACACACACACACACACCACATTATTAAAATTCTGAACACTACCTGGAACAAACGAATGAGACTTCCATTGTTCTAATTTTTGCTGACCAGAACATAATTATGAAACTTATGTCGGGACAACAAAAAAGAAGCTGTATCATCGTTTCACAGCACAATGGCGCTGATGTGACATGATTTCATTATACTGAATGTGTGACACAATGGGTGAGGGTAAAATTTGAAAAAAAAAAAAAAAAAAAAGAAACCGAATGAATTTTATTACAAATGAAAAGGGATGGGTGGGTGTAAATACATCTCTCGTTTTATGTCTGTGTGTCTCTTGCCTTTCTCTCTGTTCTGTTCTGTTCCGTTCCGTTCCGTTCTGTTCTGTTCTGTTCTGTTCTGTTCTGTTCTGTCAGTCTGCCTGTCTCTCTGTCTATGTGTATGTCTATCCGTCTCCGTCAGTCTGTTCGGCTGTGAATTCCCTCTCTCTCTCTCTCTCTCTCCCTCCCCCTCTCTCTCCCCCTCCCCCTCTCTCTCTCCCTCACACACACACACACACACACCTCTCTCTCCATTTTCACATTTTTATAATCTAGTTCATTTCTTCTTCTTTTTCTTTTTCTTCTTGTTCTTGTTCTTTTCTTGTTTTTCTTGTTCTTCTCGTTCTTGTTATTGTTCTTTTTCTTTTTCTTCTTCTTCTTCTTCTTCTTCTCTCTCTCTGTCTGTCTGTCTGTTTGTCTCTTCTCTCTATTTCCCTCCCTATCTCTCTCTCTTCTCTCTCTCTCTCTCTCTCTCTCTCTCTCTCTTCTGTTCTGTGTGCCTGTCTCTCTGTTCTGTCTGCCCATCCATCTTTCTGTCTTTGTTTTAAGGGTGTTTATCTCTATCTGTCGGTTTGTCTGCCTTTCTGTTCTGTGGCCCTGTTTGCTTGTCTGTCTTCTAGTCGGCTGTCTCTGTTTTGTCTCTGTCTCTGTCTCTCTCTCTCTCTCGTTCTTTCTGTCTGTCGTTCTGTCTACTTCTCTGTGTCGGTCTCCGTTCTCTCTGTCTCCGTTTTGCGTGTGTCTATGTGTCTCTCTTTGTCTGTCTGATTCCTTTTTTTCCTTGGTCTCATTTTCTACGCCACCTTCATGGCCACTGAAGCTGGCACACTTTTTACAATGCGATGATGATAATGGCGATAAGGATGATAATCATGATGCTATGGAGTTCCATCTAGGATTGGCGTCAACCAGGCCCCAGAGATACACATACCTGCGGCGCTGGTCAGAAGATTTGAACAGCACCCTCAATGACACATCCGTGAAGTGGATGAGACTCGACTGTGTGGTCCCAGTCTTCCCAATGAGCCCATAGCACGCCCAACTCCTGGTAGGAGACGGTTCATCATCATCATCAGGTGCCTTGCCGCATGGTGTTGTCGATCATGGACTTCCATCTGTCTCTATCTCTTGTTGCATCAAGCATCTCTTCCACCCTCCTTGTCTTCAGCCGCTCTGCAAGTCCGTCTAGCATCTTCTCCCTGGGTCTACCTGGTGCTCTCTTTCCCTCCAGCTTTCCCGTTGTGACCAGGTGCTCCAATTCCCCTTTCCTCATAAAATGGCCTATAAATGTTGCCTGTCTTTTCCTAATCTTCCTTATGAATGATCTTCTTGTGTCTGCCTCCATCAAGACTGTCTCGTTTGTTTTCTATGCTGTCCATGGAACTCTCAACATTCTTCTTAGAAACCACATGTCGGCTGCCTCAGTCTTGTTCTGGCTTTGCTTGTTGACTGTCCACGCCTCACAACCGTACACCAGAATTGGTTCTATATAACATTCCAGAACTCTCTTCCTGATATTCATTGATAGGCAATTGTTGGTAAGAATGCTTTTCATCTTCTTGAATGCTGTTTTGGCTTGGCCGATTTTGCTGGCTATTTCTGATGTGCATCTGCCGTCTGGTGAAACGATCGTTCCCAGGTATTCAAACGTATCAACCTGTCTCAAGGTTGTGCCGTTTGCTGTTATTTTGCTTGAGGGGATTTCATGTTTTTTACTGATCACCATGACTTCAGTCTTCCTGCTGCTTAGTTCCAGCCTTTACCTTTGCTTTCTATTTCTATTATATTCACAAGGTTTTGTAGGTCCCTTTCATTTTCTGCAATTAACACGGTGTCATCTGCGTATCGAATGTTGTTTATCATTTTTCCTCCAACCTTTAATCCAGGGTCTTCCTCTAGGTTTCTCATGATGTTTTAGCTGTAAAGTGAAAACAGATCTGGTGACAAAACACAACCCTGTCTGAAGGAGCCGGTTAGAGCCGAAAAATCCCAAAAATAATTTTTGAAGGAACTGATGGGGATTCGAACTTCCGACCTTCCAGTCGGTAGTCCGTTGCGTTAACCACTACACCACGGCGACTGGTCTGCCTGACTCTTTCTTTCTGTCTGCCTGTCTTTGTCTCTCCCTGTGTGTAAGTTCAGGAGCGATAAGGATTTTGGGTCGAGAGCTAATCAGGAAAAGTGGGTCATTTCCTGCTCAGTTGTAATTCACGCCACGAAGACACGAAGGCTGAGAGATCTGTGTAATAAGTCTTTGGTAGTTTTGGTGTTCTTGAATCAACACTATTTTCCGTCTCTTTGCTTCAGTCAACGTGTACGACTGGCTTGGTTACTACTACTACTACTACTACTACTACTTCTACTATACTACTACTACTACTACTACTACTACTACTAACAAATCATAACAATATATATATATGTATATATACATATATGTATATATGTACATGTATGTATCTGTGTGTGTATATATACATGTATATATGTATATATATATATATATATAATATATATATATATATATATATGTGTGTGTGTGTGTGTGTGTGTGTGTGTGTGTGTGTGTGTGTGTGTGTGTGTGTGTGTGTGTGTGTGTGTGCTCTTTTTCTTTTCTTTCTTTATTTCTTTTCTAAATATCTGGAAGGGAAGAGGTCAGATAAACGTATTTCTCACCACATTACTTCCTCTTTATAAAAGAAAGAGAGACAGAGAGACAGAGACAGACAGACAGAGACAAACAGACAGGGACAGAGACATAGACAGACAGACAGACAGACAGACAGATAGACAACTAGACTGAAAAAGAGAGACAGAGAGACACAGAGAGATACAGAAGAAAGGAAGGAGGGTGAAAGAAAGACAGACAGAAAGAAAGAAACAAGATGATCAAGACATTCTAACACTCTCACTTTCTCTACGAAAACTATCACAGAAAATCTAGATTTTATCCTTCTTAAGCTCACTGTAACCTTAAATAAACATATATAAAAAAAAAAGAAGAGGAAATGAAACTTGACGTAAAGCGAAGACAATGGCAGACGGTCACAGCAGTAAAAGCAGATTATAAATATTGTCAGAAGTTCCTGAGAAATTGCTTGTTGACTCCGGCTTCCTGAAAGAGTAGACATCTTCACCTCTCACCTCACCTCTCTCCCTCGCCGAGATTGGCAGTAAGACTAAGAGCCACGCTTGACGTCACAACTCTTCTCCAGGTCACACGATTGAGACATCTGTGGGTGACTTCCTGTATTCCCAGACCACAGACTTCAGCGATGTTGTTGAAGCAAGAGGTGTGCGGCCGTCCCTTTCTTCTCCTCGCCTCAACTTTCCCCTGCAGGACCGTTGGTATCAAATCTGTTTTGGTGTTTCTGACCACATGGCCTACCTATTTCAGAAACCAGAAAAACTCGAAAATAGAATCAGAACGCGTATTTAATACAACAAGTCAAGACAGGCGCAAATTTTCGGCCAACTGGCCTTTGTCAAACGTGAATACAAGATCACAAACAAACACCAAATAAAAAATTTAGGAGAAAAAGACTGAAACTTCCCTGCTGCTTCGTCCTGCTTTCTTTTGTTAGCAGCCGGCGTTTAACATTCAGTTCCTTTAATATGCTATCGTTTGTTCCTTTGTCTGTCCATTTGACTCTGAGAATTCGTCTGTAGAGCCACATTTCTGCTGCATTGAATTTTTTTTTTTTTTTTAGTCTGAGACATCTTCAGACACATGTTTTATCCATGTGACCTTGACCTTGACGCCATGGCTTCCAAACTTACGGATTTGTGATTCTTCGACGGGGGGTCAACACCGGACGCTGACGACGACACGACGATGTTTGTGGTGGTGAGGATGATGATAAAATCGATGACGTGGAGGACGATGGTCCATCGATCAGAACCATCATCACATTCATCATGTTTATGATTGGTAACATCATCCTCTCTGATGCCTTCATCGGTGTCGTCGTCTTCATCGTCTTTATCGTCCTTTTCCCCTTCCTTGCTATTCTCATGTACAACTTTAAGCAATGGTTTACAGGTCAACTCCTCGCTGTGTTTTTCGTTATAAATGGATAAAGGAATAAATTAGACGTATAAATAAATCAGATGAATAAATACAGACATACAAACATTTATACCTGCATGCATGCATACATATGCACATACAAACATACATTATTTTATACGTGCATACGTATGTACATGCACACATACATACGTATGTACATATATATATATACATACATACATACATACATACGCACATACATACGCACATACATACATACATACATACATACACACATACATACATGCATACATACATACATATATACATATATGCATACATACATACATACATACATATATACATGCATGCATGCATGCATACATACGTATGTACGTACGTACATACGTTCATACATACATACATACGTACGTACGTACGTACATACATACATACATTCATATGTACATACATGCATGCATACATACATACATACATACATGCATGCATACAAACAGACAGGCAGACAGACATGAATACATACATATAGACAGACAGATATTCATACATACACACATAAATATTTCAAAAGAAATCACTGAATAAAACCAGTTTTTCTTGCTACGTATATCCTTTTGCATTCGTTGTGACATTAATTTTTAGACATCCAAAGCCGCCCAGCTCTGTCAAAAACAAAGTAACAATATCCGAGTATAATCAATAACACCGATCGTTCGTTTGAAAATGATGGACAGTCGACCTAGCATTATAAGCTGTGATAGGATTTTCTCTACTTAATCAATCTATACAATCCACTGCTCCGAACTTCTTTGAAGCGAATGAAATAAACCAATCTCTGCAGATTCGAAACGAACGGGGCATGCGATTCTCTGATGACTTGACGTAAATGAATATGCTATTTCTGTCTGAAGAGCTATCAAGAAGCATCCAAACTCGGTACTTCTCTGCGGATTTACTGAGACGGTATAAACAGGGTTTATGATATGTAAAACTTATTGATTCTATTTATCATTTCTCCAGAATCGGCATAATGCAACCGTCAGTGGTTCTTACTTGCAGAATCGGGATTTGGAATTTGTTGAAGAGTAAATGATTGCCTCCAACTCATTTTTGAAGAGTTCCTCTGAAATCTGCCTGTATTCATTAGAGATCCCTGAGATTTTCAGAGCCTGCTAATAAAAACTAACTAACAAACTAACTAACTAACTAACTAACTAACTAACTAACTAACTAACTAACCAACTAACTGACTGACTTGACTGACTGACTGACTGATTGACTGACTGACTGACTAACTACCTAACCAACCAACCAACCAGCCAACCAACCAACAACCGACCGACCGACCGACCGACCGACCAACAAACAACCAACCAACCAACCAGCGACCAACCTACCTACCTACCTACCTACTTACCTACCTACCCACCTAACTAACTAGCTTACTAATTAATTAACTAACTAACTAACGAACTTGCTAACAAGGATAGTAAAGCCATTCTTACAATCTTCTTATCACACTTGACAACAAACATCCGAGGGAGCTGGATGGGACCCAGAGCAACAATACCTCACCACTGACCGAACAATCACCTCCCAGCTCACGACGCCACATAGTAGCCATTTTGTCAATCAAAGAGAGTTGTCAATGAGCTGCATGACTATCGAACGTAGTCATCAGTTGCAGAATCAGGATTTGGAATTTGTTGAAAAGGAAATGATTGCCTGCCGTTCACACTTAGATAGGTTTCATCAATTTATTACAGAAAATCCAGATCTTGTACATTTCAGTGTCAGTGTAACCACGAAGAAGCTTCAATTTTTGGAATAAAACTTGATATGCTTCGATGGCAATCGTAGACTGTCAGAGCAGTGAAAATGTTTTTTAAATATTGTCATAAGTTCCTGAGAAAATGACATTCAAACATCTCTCTCAAAAAAGTGTTGATTTTAGGCTCTCTGTCTTTGTTTCAGTCTCTCTCTCTGTCACTCTCTTGCTCTCTGTCTGTCTGTCTATCTGTCTGTCTTTCTCTCTCTCTCTCTCTCTCTCTCTCTTTCTCTCTGTCTCTCTCTTTCTTTCTCTCTGTCCCTGTCACTCGCCTCTTTCTCTCTGTCTCTGTCACTGCCTCTTTCTCTCTGTCTCTCTCTTTCTTTCTCTCTGTCTCTGTCACTGCCTCTTTCTCTCTGTCTCTCTCTTTCTTTCTCTCTGTCTCTGTCACTGCCTCTTTCTCTCTGTCTCTCTCTTCTCTTTCTCTCTGTCTCTGTCACTGCCTCTTTCTCTCTGTCTCTCTCTTTCTTTCTCTCTGTCTCTGTCACTGCCTCTTTCTCTCTGTCTCTCTCTTTCTTTCTCTCTGTCTCTGTCACTGCTCTCTCTTGTCTCTCTCTTTCTTTCTGTCTCGTCCCGCCTCTTCTGTCTGTCCTGTCTGTCTGTCTGTCTGTTTTGTCTGTCTGTCCTGTCTGTCTGTGTTGTGTGTGTGTGTGTGTGTGTGTTGTGTGGTGTGTGTGTGTGTGGTGTGTGGTGTGTGTGTGTGTGTGTGTGTGTGTGTGTGTGTGTGTGTGTGTGTGTGTGTGTTATCTTGTATCTTGACGCTTTGACGTCCAAACTTTCGCAATCGCAGCTCCTTAATGGTCCCACTCCTTTGACCCAAAATTTTGTAAAATCCATTCAATATCGGATGAGACAACCTTGCTAACACTTCGTAGTAATGGATATAGATACAAGCACACAGGCAGAAACACATCCCACCCGGGTATCACAAAATAAACTAATAAACTTCTTTATTCAAAAAAAAAAAAAAAAAAAAAAATAGGGGCGGGGATAGGGAGAGTAGGATTTTAAAAAGATAGCGGGTCAGTATTTTGACATAGAAAGGAAACAAAATGTGTACGCTACAAATTGTAACCTGACACAAAAAACAACTGAGATGAATTGTCTATGACCCCGTTCTTTTTTATTTTTGTTTCGTTTTTCTTTCTTTATTTCTGTCTTTATGTCTGTCTGTCTGTCTGTCTGTCTGTCTGTCTGTCTTCCTTTCTTTCTTTTTCTCTTTCTTTTCTTTTTTTTTTTTCTTTCTTTCTGTCTTTCCTTTTTTTTCTTTCTGTCATCTCCCTTTTTAAAGAAATGTTCTTTCGTGTCTGCCGAAAGGATATTCTCTCTCTCTCTCTCTCTCTCTCTCTCTCTCTCTCTCTCTCTCTCTCTCTCTTTTCTCTCTCTCTCTCACTCTTTTTCTCTCACACTCACACACACTCACACTCACGCGCGCGCACACACAAACACACACACAAACACACACTCTCTCTCTCTCTCACTCACACACACTCACACTCACACATACACACTCACACACACACACTCACACACACACACACACACACACACACACACACACACACACACACACACACACACACACACACACACACACACAGACGTTCGCGCCTTACCCACCTGATGTGGAAAATGTAGCTGTTAAAAATTGCTTCATCAAACTTATACTTGGTGTATCATGCTTTAAAGTTCACCGGCAGTTTCGTCAGTTTGAACTTTGATAAGGAATTATTAGATTTCTGTTCGTCTAATCGTTCGTTCGTTCGTTCTCTGTGTGTGTACATATCATTTAAACAGATATTACTTCAGTGGAGTTGTTTTTTCCACATAACTTAAAGCCAAAACAGGCAATCAGAATTTCTGGATCGATGGTACTTTACTCATAAACAGGAATGCTATTAGGGTGGACGGACTGCCTCATTTTCCGAACGTGGGCTGGAAGCAAACTCAGGGAGGTAACATCTCGAATTCAGCGCTTCATTAAGTGTGGCCACCCAGACCGCAGACACACACACATTAGTCTGAACTGTATAGAAATAGAAATAGTAGATCGATACTGTCATTAAGTGTATCCATATGGGAGACGATTTGTTGGACAGGTCTGATCGCCTTATTGTGGAGATTGTATGAAAGCACGGGATGTCATTCCGATCAACCCGAACAGGCTGAAAAAGGCACTCAGTGCGTTCGTAATTAACTCTTTCTTTTCTTCAGCCTATTCACCAGCTTCCGTCAATTTCCTGTAGGAAACTGGCAAAAACCGGCGGATAAGCTGAGGGTGTCAAAGGGTTAAGGCCATTATCTGCTTCCTAAGAATGTGAGTGGTCCATTAGCTGAATTGTTTGAATACCTTTCTCAGAACGTGGAAGTTGTGGATTCAGCAGACAGTCTGGCTGGTCACAGGTTGTTGTTTTTTTTTCACTAGGCCTGGTTGGTTTTTTGTTGTTGATTGAATCGTGGATTCAAGGTCTGATATCCCAAGTTCAGTCCCAGCCCGCAGCATTAAAAACTGGTCTGTTCGCTGCCCGTCTTAATTAATGTTTTCATCATTCTGATGGTGTCAGAGTAGTGCGTCATAGCTCCCTTCCCACATCCCCATTTCAAGACCTTGCCAATCTGTAGTGTTTTGAGCAAGCTCAGAGAGTCTGCCAGACAAATGATGGCACATCTGGGTGGAGTGCATATGGAATTGTCCGAATGAGATGAATCCCTCATAAACAAACTCCAAACTAGGAAATGAAATGAAATGTAACTTTCCAATGGTAGGGATAATAATGACATTTATATGGCGCCAAATCCTGACACAAGAATCAAACCAAAACGTGCACACTCATCATTTACCATGGCAATCACCCAACAACGACCAAAACTCAAGGACACAAAGCACACGCAAACAGGGAGAGGGTGGACAGAAGAGGAGTGAGTCAAAATGGTGCGCACGTAGAGGCGGAGGGGGGGGGGGATCACCGCTGGACAAAATTGTTTTTCTTTGATGTTTCATCCTCTGTGGGACAGTTGTTCACAATACTATGATGATGCATGACGATACGGATGATAACCATGATGCTATTGAAATCCATTCGGGATTGAGACTGTGTGACAGAGCTGCACTCCGCATTCCCTTTCATAATATAACCTAGCGTCAATCAGACCAGAGAGATACGAACACCTGCGGTGTTGGTCACGAAATTTTGACAAAACTCTCAGACACATAACGTCAGAACTGGATTGAGGCAACTTAAATGTGGTTTCTGAGAAGAACGTTGAGAGTTCCACGGATAGCAACGAAAACAAACGAGACAGTCTTGATGGAGGCAGACTCAAGAAGAACATTGATAAAGAAGATAAGAAAAAGACAAACAACATTAAAAGGACATCTTATTAGGCAAGAGAAAGTCAAGCACCCGGTCACAGCAGGAAAGCTGGAGGGAAAGAGATCACCAGGTAGACCCAGGAAGAAAGTAATGGACGGACTTGCAGAGTGGCAGGACAGAGAGGGTGGGAGATGAACTTGCAGCGACAGGGGATAGATTCGTATGGAGAGCCATAATCGCCAACGTCATGCGGCAGGGCACATGATGATGATGAGTCACAACAGGAAAGCTGGAGGTAAAGAGAACACCAGGTAGACCCAGGTAAAAAAAAATAATGGACGGACTTGCGGAGTGTGGCTGAGGACAGAGAGGAGATGTACTTGCAACGACTAGGGACATTCGCATGGAGGACACATGATGATGATGATGATGATTTTCAAAGATGCATCCATGAAGGGAATGAGACTCGACTGTGTGGTCTCAGTCTAGCCACAGAGCCCACAGTACGTCCAGTTCTGAGTAGGAGCTGGCTGGGACCCGAAAAATCCTACAATGATTTTGTCAACACTGATGAGATTCGAACCGACAAACCTTCCAGGCTTTAGTCCTTTGCGCTATCCCCTGCACCACGTTGACTCCTGATTGATTGATTGATTGATTTGGTTCAGTTTTTATGTCGACACCCACCTCAGGTGATATGGCCGACGGGGATAACCATCCCAGGGAAGTGGGGGAAGGGGGACTTATCTAATCCTATACCGACACCACCAGAACAACAATGATGTTAAGCTGGAAAACAGCGAGAAGGCCAGTTTTAATGTAGGGCACCCCAGGATACGAAACCACAACTATTAGCATGTGAATCCGATGCTCAACCAACTGAGCTACTGAGGCCCACGCGCTGACTCCTGATGCGTCTGGGAGTTACTTGTTTGCCCTAGTTTTGCGCTTCGCTCTGAATCCGGTGGGAAAATCTAGAAGTCCGGTCCAGTCCAGTTTTGATGTTGATTCTCCAGTTTTTAATTCCATTGTAGTTCCACCTTCCTCATGAAATCTCACTGTTTTCTTAACAGGGATTCTCCCGACGGGTCAAGTGGGTCTGGTAGGGCCAGTGAAGCCATTTTGCCTTACGTTCATGTCCCACGTACGATTTTCGAATGGATATCTATGACTCTAAGACACTTTCAATTGTCACTCGTTACGGAACAACGTCATTGTGCGTTAGGTTTTCGCCTAGCAAACAGCCACACATCGGTTTAAGCCTCAGTTACCATCGTTTGTTGATTCAATTGTTCGGTTGGTTGGTCGGTCGATTGGTTGATGGGTCGGTAGTTGGTCGGTTGCTTTTTGTTCGTTTATACATTCACGTCAGTGATGAGTGTCTTCAAACGGATATTTATGCCCTCAAAATACTTGAGTTGTCACGCTTTATTACTCAAATCGGCTCGTTCGTTCGTTTTTTGTTGGTTCTTTCGTTATTTGATAACATTCGCTAGACGTTCCTTCGTTCCTGCTTGGCTGATTCATCTATTTATTTCTTCATTTTCTTTTTCTTCCTCTCCTGCTCCTCCTCCTCCTCCTCCTCCTCACCACTACCGTCATTACCATACTATCATCATTTTCATCATCATTATCATCTTCGTCATCATCATCATCATCATCATCAGTAGCAGTAGTAGTAGTAATAATAGTAGTAGTAATAGTAGTAGTAGTAGCAGTAGTAGTGGTGCTAGTAATAGTAGTTGCTTTAGTAGTACTTGTGGTGGGAGTAGTAGATCTAGTAGTAGTATCGTTAGTTATTATCATCATCATCATCATCA
>JAPXFY010000017.1:38192236-38199736 GCA_030674185.1 Monoplex corrugatus
ATTTACTAATTTTGTTTGTCAGTTTGTTTTGTTTAAATCGATAATTATGGTAACATTATTTGTTAGTTTTACCTTCCCCTCTTCAAAACAGTTGTTTTCTGGTTCATCTTTTCTCAAATTCAAAATTGACAATTTTCAAATATCTTCTTCACTCCTCCTCTATCACTCCCCCCCCCCTTTTTTTGTTTGTTTTGTTTTTTGTTTTTGTTGTTGTTGTCTAAAATCACTTTAGTGAATAGACATTAAATCAAAGACCACACACACACACACACTACACACACACACACACACACACACACCACACACACACACACACACACACACCACACACATACACACACACACACACACACACACACACACATACACACACACACACAATACGCACACACATGTTCACTTACAGACGCAAACACGTTCGCTGCCAGCTGTAAATAAATTGTCTTATTTTGAAGGAAAATACTCGAAACTGTCTCGTTCCACTAACGAGCATGACAGACCCACACATTTAGTAGATTGCAGGTGGAATTCTGAGAGTTTTGGAAATGTTTTCATCTTGTCGATAGGCGACGTAGGATTTGTGTCTTGATTGGGGGGGGGGGGGAGGGGGGGCTTTCTGTGATGTGAGACTAGTTTATACTTAGTGGCTAGTTGTGTTTTGATTCAGTCCTTTGATTGTTAATTTATTTTTGTTTTCTGTTCTTTTCTTTGAAGATGCACAGATACACATGTCACTTACATGTAACCAAGATTGTTTCAGTGATAGACATATACAGTACTGCTACTAGTCTATTACGGACATAGAATTGGTAGGACCTCAGGACTTGACCAACTCACAGGTTTATGAGCGGACTTAAGACTAGTACCATGATCATCCTGGACCTTCTCCATCATATGACATTCGTGACGTTAGTGCATATGAAATTCATTCAGAGAGCGAAGACGCCATCTTGAGAAACTGAAACAAACTGAAAGTTTTGGTGGTGGGTACCATTAGAAAGCTCACGCGAGCCGGAGTTGTCAAGCTGCCATCAGGCTACCCCACCAGAGGACACCCTGCACTGCTGCTGGCTGGGTCACTTCGGTGGAGTTGAGCAGTGCTTGTTGTGACCCAACTTACTTATGGACACTGCCCACTAAATCTGGTATTAACGATAGTAATCGCTCTATCACAGAGCCGTACCAAGTGAGAAATCCACGGTAAGGCAACCCACCATCATGGTCCCCCAATTATGTCCCCTATGAGCAACTGACACCCTAGACCCCAACTTGAATCTATCTCAGTCGTGGAAGCAATAGAGAAAACCAGAATAGATCACCATAAGGTCAGTCAGCAAGCAAAGCCAGAGCAAGATTGAGGCAGACGAGATGTGGTTTCTCAGAAGAATGTTGAGAGTTCCATGGACAGCAAAGAAAACAAACGGGACAGTCTTGATGGAGGCAGACACA
Organism: Monoplex corrugatus; assembly: GCA_030674185.1. Lineage (NCBI taxonomy): Eukaryota > Metazoa > Mollusca > Gastropoda > Littorinimorpha > Ranellidae > Monoplex > Monoplex corrugatus. The sequence continues at coordinate 38,193,686 of JAPXFY010000017.1, forward strand.
AGTAGATCACTCATAAGGAAGATTAGGAAAAGACAGGCAACATTTATAGGCCATTTTATGAGGAAGGGGGATTTGGAGCACCTGGTCACAACGGGATAGCTGGAGGGAAAGAGAGCACCAGGTAGACCCAGGGAGAGAATGCTGGACGGACTTGCAGAGTGGCTTGGGATGAGGAGGGTGGGGGAGATGCTAGGGGCAACGAGAGACAGAGATGGTTGGAAGTCCATGGTCGCCAACGCCATGTGGCAGGGCACCTGATGATCTTGATGAAAGTCAGGGCATCACAGACCACAGACTCAGTGACAATATTCACGAGGCTATACTGACTGATTATTTGACGGGCGTGCGATTGTTAAATGGATAAACGTCGGATTGTTACCTAAGGGAAGATGGAAAGGTGTTACTGAAGATTTACTGAGAAGATGAAAAGGTGATGGTGATGATGATGATGATTGTAATGATTGACATCAACGAGACGAAGATTGACAACGATGATGATGTTGGGGCTGATGATGATCGAAAGCGAAGAAGTCCCAAAACATAGCTCTCTGTCTCTGTTGTGTGTGTGTGTGTGTGTGTGTGTGTGTGTGTGTGTGTGTGTGTGTGTGTGTGTGTGTGTCTGTCTGTCTGTGTGTCTGCCTCTGTCTCTGTCTCTGTCTGTCTGTCTGTGTGTGTGTGTCTGTCTGTCTCTCTCTTTGTCTCTCTGTCTGTCTCTGTCTGTCTCTCTCAATCTCTCTCGCTCGCTCTCTCTCTCTCTCTCTTTCTCTCTTTCTCTCTCTCTCTCTCTCTCCTTGTCTCTCTCTGTCTCTGTCTTTGTCTCTGTCTCTCTGTGCGTTTGTCGGTGTATGTCTGTCTGTTGTCTCTTTCTTCAAAATGGGTTAGTTTTCTTTATGTACAAACACACACACACACACACACACACACACACACACACACACACACACACATATATATATATATATATATATATATATATATATGTATATATATATATATATATATACATATATATATATTATCAACCTGACAGTAAATAGGCTATACTAAAGTTAGCCCACACTTGGCCATGAAGACGATGGTACTGACGACTTGCAGCAAGCGCGCGTAATGCAGTAAGTGGCAGGTTCCCCTCCCAACCTTGCCTTTGCCACGTATCGTGTGTACGAAATTGTCGTCTGACTTCGTTTTCAACGTCATAATTTGTCTTTTTTTTTTTTCTTTCTTTTTTTTTTTGGTTTTTTTTTTTGGGTTTTTTTTTCGCTGTCTTACAAGTCAGGCCACATCTGGCCATGAATGTGGTTGTGTTTTCTAGTTTCTGCCTGCTGCCATGGAATTTAATCATCAGCAAGTTGTAGCTGATCCTGTCTCTTGTCACTCCACTTGTTATTGTTGTTTAGAGCCCTGTCGATTGCATAGGGCCATATCAGGGCTATAACCAGTTCGGAACATACACAATATTTCAACAGGAAAAAAAAAGAAGAAAAGAAAAGAAAGTTAAGTACATATATCAATGCATTCGCGCACATAATCTAAGGAGATTCGCCTTAGCGTTGACCATCGTCCAATTTATCGCACAGGGGATTGAAAAGACACACCTGAATACAAATTTAAACATAACTAAGGATACTCAAACATATAAAGACGGGCCTAAAATACCAAAAAAATTGCTTCCGCATATCTCATTTCCCTTGAGCCAAAAATGCACTGAACACATGTACCCAATTATCACTCCTAAGAGAAAGTACGTAAAACTTTATGGAAAACATACAGCCGAATGGACCAGCAAGGCAGAAAATTATAGGAAGAAATGACAGAAAGCAAAGGAGGACGAAAGAAACAAAGTGAGTGACAGAAAAGGGGAAATTTGTTGCACATAATTTCCAGAAGGGCGATATCGCTGCAATGGTTTGTGTTCAGCTGTTTTGGTCCTGTTGATCGCAAGGACTGGCTGGTGATGGCGTCTGTTTGAATCAGTGGTTCAAATGGGAGTTGAGAGCCAGTTGTGGGTGGTGCAGAGCCTCATCAGGATCACTTGCTGCTCTCTGGACAGATGGTGTAGCCTTCGCTTTCTGTCCATGGCTCAAGAAGTGTTCTGATGATGCTTGCCTTCTCGCTGTAGCTAACGTTGTTGTCTGGTTGGTCTTACTGGGCTGATTTTTTTTGTTTTGATGTTGTTATTTGTTGTTATTGTTGTTGCTGTTTTTTTTTTTTCCACGTCATGATAATAAAAACACGCCGAGGCTGGATTGGCGCAGAGGTAGAGACTCAAGCAGTCTGGCTGCACGAGTTTAAGTCTGAACCGGGAAAAAGATGTATGTCCACGCCTCAAGTGCAACCATTTGTAAATGGGTATCTGATGCTGGTGGTTCTACAGGCGTCTTTTCGGAGTAAAATAGACAGCCAAAGAACCAATGAAAGCGTGCTATAGGAATTAGCTGTCCAGCGTAAAATACTCCCAGAGATCAACAAAAGAAAACTGAAGTATATCAGGCACGTGAAGAGAAACACAAGAACCGACTTGATGACATCAGTCCTGCAGGGGAGAACTCGAGGCAAAGAGAAAACAAGGAAGGCCCAGCAAAAAATCCTTCATGGACAACATCGCTGACGCCCGCAAACTGGGGCTTCATGACATCATACACAGGAGCAGAGCCGTGTCGCCTGGAGATCCTTCGTGACAAAGAGTGGGAGCTCCCACCGTCGTCCACGGTGATGGAGATAGATAGATCTGACGCTGTCCAGGGTGGTGGAAGATGAAGCAGCGAAGGAGAGGACATGGGCAGCGCCGTCATAATGCTGGTGCAGGGAGAGATTGCGGGTTTTTTTTTTTATTCAACCAACACACTCCTCTACAACCACAGGGCTATGGAACAGCGTAAATCTTTGCCTTGCCTTCAGTGGACGTTACCTGAAAGGGACAGCCAACTACTTTTACAGATCCAAAGCGTTAGAGCTGCCTTGGCCAGCGCATTGCTTCATCTGACCACCGATGCCTGGAGAACTGTCAGCAGGTTATGGTAATGGGTCAGTGTTTACGTCCTATCCTCATCAAGGACCAGTGAAGAAGGACATGTGAAGAACTGCAAAATTACATATGAATTTCCAGGTGCTCCAGGTACCTCCGTACAACTGAAGTTCATTAAAAGAGAAAGAAAGAGAGAGAGAGAGAGAGACAGACAGACAGACAGACAGACACGACACAGACACAGACAGACAGACTGACAGATTGACAGACTGACAGACTGATAGACAGAGTCAGACAGACAGACAGTCAGACAGAGAAAGAGAGAGCTAGAGAGAGAGAGACAGACAGACAAACAGACAGACACAGACAAACAGACAGACAGACAGAGACTGAGAGAAAGACTGAAAGAGACAGAGACAAAGAGACGGAGAGAGAGAGAGACTGAGAGAAACAGAGACAGAGAGAGAGAGAAAAAGAGAGAAGCAGACAGACAGACAGAGAGAAAGAGACAGACAGACAGACAGAGACAGAGATAGAGAGAGAAAGAGACACAGAGAGAGAAAGAGAGAGAGCGAGAGCGAGAGAGAGAGAGAGAGAGAGAGAGAGCGATCATATCACTGATAGCGCTCACATATATATGAATACACGGGAATGTGTGAGTTGCCATTTGTCGTTTCATCTGAACTGCACCCAAAGTCCGACAGTAAAGCACATTCACTTCTTCTTTCCTTCGCTGTCCACATTGCTCAGGCGACACCTGGCAATAAACATGGCCCCCTTTTTTTTTCTACTTCCGGCTGGCTGCTGTGGAGCGTGATGGTCTGCGCAGTTGCAATCGTCCGTATCTCCTGCCGCTCGGCTTGGCAGTGGTGGACATCGCTGGAGTAACATATTATGTTCTTCTGTCTGTAATCTTCATGACCTGCGGACCTTAGTAGCTCAGTTGGTTGAGTATTGGATTCACATGCTAATGGTTGTGGGTTCGAATTCCGGGGTGCACTACATTATTAAAACTGTCCCTCTCACATGTCCCATCCTAACATCATTGCTGGTCTGTTGGTGTCAGTATATGATTAAATAAGCCTTCCCCCTGTCCCCATTCCCCTGGGATGGTTATCCATCGGCCATATCACCTGAAGTGGGTGCCAACGTAAAAAAACTGAACCAAATCAATCAATCAATCAATCTCAATCAATCAATCTCAACCAATCAATCTCAATCAATCGATCAATCAATCGATAAATCAAGCAATCAATCAATTAATCAACAGATCGATCGGTCGATCGAGCAATCAATCAATTAATCAATCGATCGGTCGATCATTCACTCACTCACTCACTCACTCAATCGATCGATCGATCGATCAATCAATCAATTTATCAATCAGTCGATCAATCAATCAATCAATCTATCGAACAATCGGTCGATCAAACAATCGATTGATCGATCAATCAATTAATCAATCAATCAATCAATTTTCTTGACTTTCCACGGTTGGTGAAGGTGTCAGCTTGAATTTGCGGTTCACGTGTCGATGAGTCAATTTGGGCTGGTGTAGAGCCACACCAGGATAACTTGCCGCTCTGAGCACTAAAGCTAGATCAAATTTATCTGTATAAGGCTGAAGCAATGATCTGATGATATTCCTCTTCTCGTTGTAGCTGACGTCGTTGTATGGATGGTCTTACTGGGCTCCTCTTTTTCGCCAGCTCATCTATCTTTTCCCCTGGTTCGGTATATATTCTTACGTGTGTGATATCGATATATGTATATATGTATATATTTATATATATATATGCATTTATACATAATATATATTATTTATATACACGCACACACACGCACACATACTCACACATACACATGTGCTTTACTGTCGAACTTTGGGTGCAGTTCAGATGAAACGACAAATGGCAACTCACACATACATGAATACAATCATAATAAATGTCCGACTTGAATTCTATCAATAGTTTCTTCAGCTGAGCACATTAGCTCGTAATTTCAAAGCTTTGTACAGAAGATACACACATAGACTTTTCATATCTCTTTCAGTCTGGTTTGCCATGGGTAAACTAACTTAAAAAAGGCATAGATTTTTAATAAAAGTTACGAATATCTGAGAAAGCAGTACAACAGAGTACAAAGTGTATTTCATCTTCTATTACATAGTGGATACGTCACTGTATTATCTGAAACATTCTTGTATCGATCACGATGTGATGAAGAGTCTGTTGAAGTGTCTGTTATACCACATCTAAACTTTGTCATACTGTTTCTGATATATCTGTCAATATTTAGCAAAAGGCAATTTACACAATCTCTCGATGGCGTGAACGTAATATAGAAAGAAAATATGTAATATGTTACTACTCTGCGTATGGTCGATCCAATGTTGCTAGATCTACCTAGAATCAATAATTATTAGTCGTTGACGAAATTCACGCAAAAAAAAAAAAAAATCCTTCACGAGTCCAACTCCTTGGTTTGAACAGACAAATCCAAAACTGTTCTGAAGCTTCTCAGAGAGAGAGAGAGAGAGAGAGAGAGAGAGAGAGAGAGAGTGAGTGAGTGAGAGACAAAGAGTGAGAGAGACAGACAGATAGACAGACAGACAGACAGACAGAAGACAGACAGACAGAGACAGAGAGATAGAGAGACAGAGACATATGACAGACAGAGAAACATACAACCAGCCAGCCAGCCAGCCAGAAAATCGGAATCAGATTCACAAATGTATTAAATTAAGACAAAGCTTTATTTGAAGGGATGTGAACACATCATAACCATGATGGAAACACAAAATGAATTACACTGTCGTTTGACAGAGGACACTTTAAACATAATGGAAATACGATATCAGTGACAAAGGAGTGGGGACAGAGAGACAGAGACAGAGAGAGAGAGAGAGAGACAGAGGCAGACAGACAGACAGACAGACAGACAGACAGAGAGAGAGAGGCAGACAGACAGACAGACAGACAGACAGAGACAGACAGACAGCAAGTCAGAAAACAAACACTTGAGAGATAGAGAACGGTTACCACTATAAAACCATATTCTTGTCCTTGAGAAACAAATCTTTA
>JAPXFY010000017.1:38212236-38214736 GCA_030674185.1 Monoplex corrugatus
TATGTGTACTGCACCCTCTCTGTCTCTCTGTCTGCGTCTCTGTTTGTCCCTCTCTGTCTCTCTCTCTACTCTGTGTCTCTCTGTCTCTTTCTCTCTCTCTCTCTGTATTTCTCTCTCTCTCTGTATTTTCTCTCTCTCTCTCTCTCTCTCTCTCTTTCTTTCTCTCGCTTTTTTTCTCTGTGTGTGTATCTTTCTGTCTGTGTCTGTCTGTCTGTATGTCTCTGTCTGTGTCTGTCTGTCTGTCTCTCTCTCTCTCTCGATCTCTCTCACTCTCGATCTCTCTCACTCTCTCTCTCTCTCTCTCTCTCTCTCTCTCTCTCTCTTTCTCTCGCTTTTTTCTCTGTGTGTATATCTTTCTGTCTCTGTCTGTCTCTGTCTGTCTGTCTCTCTGTCTGTCTTCTCTCTCTCTCTTTCTCTCTCTCTCTCTCTCTTTCTCTCTCTTTCTCTCTCTCTCCTCTCTCCCTTTCTTTCTGTGTTTCTCTGTGGCTCTCTCTGTGTGGCTTTCTCTCTCTCTATCTCTGTCTCTCTGTCTGTCTGTCTGTCTTTCTGTTTCTGTCTGTCTCTATGTCTGTGTGTCTGTCTGTCTGTCTCTCTCTCTCTTTCATCTCTCTCTCTCTCTCTCTCTCTCTCTCTCATTCTCTCTGCATATACTCCTCCCTTTCTGATCCTACGATACACAGATACACAAGATATGTCACAGAGCTGACCATGAATTTGAGACTAATATATTGTATGACCATGACAGACAGACAGACAGACAGACCGACCGACAGACAGACAGATAGGCAGAGAGCAAGTCAGCTGATGAATGGCATTCCAACCAACAGTGTAATGCTTCAATTTGATTACTCAGCAGTTTCCTGTGCTTAGCTTATGCTGAAACTCCTGCGTGTGTTGGCATATCTGTTAAAGGGACTATACAGCACGCGATGAAAAGAGTATGTGGCCACTGAATACGTTGGGGTCGGTTTGATACTTCCCGGGTTCGATACGTCCGTCCCAGATTGTTGTGTACCAAGTTCGATACGTCCCAGATTGTTGTGTACCAAGTTCGATACGTCCCAGATTTGATAAGCCCCAGGTTCGATACGTTCCAGGTTCGATACGTCCCAGGTTGTTACGTTTCAGGTTCGATACGTCACAGGTTGTTGCGTACCAGGTTCGATACGTCACAGGTTGTTACGTTTCAGGTTCGATACGTCACAGGTTGTTGCGTACCAGGTTCGATACGCACAGGTGGTTGCGTTCCAGGTTCGATACATCACAGGTGGTTGCGTTCCAGGTTCGATACGTCACAGGTTGTTGGGTACCAGTTTCGATACGCCACAGGTTGTTGCGTACCAGGTTTGATACGTACCAGGTTCGATACGTCACAGGTTGTTGCGTTCCAGGCTCGATACGTACTAGGTTCGATACATCACAGGTTGTTGTGTTCCAGGTTCAATACGTCCCAGGTTGTTGCGTACCAGGTTCGATGCGTCACAGATTGTTGCGTTCCAGGTTCGATACGCCACAGGTTGTTGCGTACCAGGTTCGATACGTCCCAGGTTGCCCAGGTTGTTGCATGTGTGTGTGTGTGTCACATTCTTGACTGGATCATTTCTCGTGATCACCACAATTCATCTACTGACAACTGCCTAGTTCTTTCTACCCGTCTAACTTCAGCCCTTCCATCTGACCACTCTGCAATTCTCTGTTCTCTTGACATTTCTCCTCCTTCCCGTACCACGCGCACAGTGACTCGACGCAATCTCAAATCTATTGACCTCTATACATTTTCATCTGATGCCTCCCGCCTCCTTTCTGAAAAGTCACATAACCTTGCCGATGAATTCTATACTACTCTCCACCATCTTCAGGACACTCATGCTCCAGCCACAACCCGTCTTTTACCTGACCGCCCCCTACCCCCTACCCCCTGGCTCACTCATGAGATTGCCTGTGCAAAACGTGTCCGCCGCAGAGCAGAGCGCCGCTGGCGCAAATCCAAACTCACTGTACATAGGCAACTTTTCCAAGCCTCTAAAACAAAAGAATCCACCTTCATTGCATCTGCAAAAACAAGCTATTTCCAAACCAAAATCCTGAATGCCTCTTCTTCAAAAGAACTCTTTACAACCATGAATCATCTCCTTGGCACACGAAAAAATTTACCTCTCCCAACAAAACACACAAATGAAGAACTCCCATCTGTATTCTCCAAGTATTTCACCACCAAAATACAAACTCTTCGTGACAGGCTTGACAGGACACCCTGTCAACCATGCCCACCTGACCCTTCCTTCTCTGGCACACCTCTTACTACTTTTACCCCAGTCTCACAAGAAGAAATTCTCAACACAATCAGATCCATGTCGTTCAAAACCTGCGAACTGGATCCTCTTCCAGGTTCTCTCTACTCTGACTGTCTCCCTACTCTCCTCCCATTCATCACTGACATCATCAACACTTCTTTTCAAACTGGAACTGTCCCAGATTCTTTCAAATCTGCTATTGTTCA
>JAPXFY010000017.1:38224736-38229736 GCA_030674185.1 Monoplex corrugatus
TTCGATTCGAAGTATTTCAACAATCCTAAACTTGTATTTAGCAGACTTTTGGCTTCAGTAATGTATTGTTTTATCCATACGAGTGTTTTAATCCGTAAACGTTATTGTTTAACCCATAACCAATATCATTCGTCATGTTGAAGCTTCTCTGCTTTTTTTTTATGTATCTATTGAAGAGATCACTGCATATCTTTTTTTTTTAAGGCATAACTGTTCAGAGGACCGGCGACGTAGCGGTACACCGGTACATCCACAGGGTATGTCCCGATAATTCGAACTACATGTACCTTTGGTCGGGAAGTATCCCCTATGTCGCCTGTCCGCTATGTCGCCTGTCTGCTATGTCGCCTGTCTGCTATGTCGCCTCTATGTCGCCTGTCCGCTATGTCGCCTGTCCGCTATGTAGCCTTTCTGCTATGTCACCAGTCCGCTATGTCGCCTGTCCCCTATGTCGCCTGTCTGCTACATCGCCTGTCTGCTATGTCGCCTGTCTGCTATTTCGCCTGTCCTATGTCGCCTGTCCATGTCCTCTATGTCGCCTGTCCCTTATGTCGCCCATGTCCCCCTATGTACGCCTATCCTGCTACATCGCCTGTCTGCTATCGCCTGTCTGCTATGTCGCCTGTCCCCTATGTCGCCTGTCTGCTATGTCGCCTGTCCCCTATGTAGCCTTTCTGCTATATCGCCTGTCTGCTTATGTTGCCTGTCTGCTATGTTGCCTGTCTGCTATGTCGCCTGTCTGCTATTTGCCGTCTGCTATGTCGCCTGTCTGCTATGTCGCCTGTCCCTATGTCGCCTGTCCCTATGTCGCCGTCCCCTATGTCGCCTGCCCTTATGTAGCCTTTCTGCTATATGTGCCTGTCTGCTATATCGCTGTCTGCTTCGCATTATGTATTCGCCTGTCTGCTATGTCGCCTGTTGCTATGTCGCCTGTCTGCTATGTCGTCGCCTGTCTGCCTAGTGCTGTCCCTGCTCTGTCCGCTATGTCGCTCTTGTCGCCTGTCGCTATGCCGCCTGTCCCTTATGTTCTCTGTCCGCTATGTCGTCTGTCTGCTATGTCGCCTGTCTGCTATGTCGCCTGTCCGCTATGTGCGTACTTTTTCCGCTATGTCGCTGTCCTTGTCCTGCTATGCCTGCCTTGTCTGCTATCCGCCTGCTATCCGCTTATGTCGGTCCTTGTCCCATTCATGTCACACCTGTCAGCTATGTCGCCGCCTAATGAACCACTTCCTGTCTGCTTTTTTCATTTTGTTTTGTTTGTTGATTTTGTTCTTGCATTATTCACTTCTGTATGTTTCACATTTATCATCATCGTCATCATCAACACCACCATCATCATGATTATGATCATCATCATTATCATCATCATTGTTATTTATTATTATTATTATTATATTATTATTATTATTATCATTGTATTATTATTATTATTTTCAATTTTAGTAGTAGTAGCAGTACTAGTAGTAGTAGTACTAGTAGCCGTATCATTATCATAATCAATTGTTATTGTTAATATTATCATTATTATTATTTATTATTATTATCATTATTATTATCATTATCATTATTTACATTTATGTCCAATTACTACCATCAGTCTGTGTCTTGTAACCCTATTTTGTGCTCTGATAACCCCAAACAATGTATTTGAACCACACACGTCTTTTCACCTTATCTCCTTCCCCACACGGAGTCTGGCATCACAGCTTTCACCGGCAGCAGACGATACCATGACACAGAGACCTTTCTGCCTCCACACACACAGGACAAGGAAGTGCAGAAAGGGCGGGAGAGAAAGTGAGATCATGTCTGCAGAATGGCTCGTATGCCTGAGAAATGATGGCACCCAAAGTTACAGATGCTGGCACAAAAACAGCTGTCTTTCTCGCTCGCTTGCCATCTGTGTGTAAGAGACGAAGAAAGAAAACAACTAACACAAAAGAAAAAAACAAAAGAAAAACAGCCAATAGGTATAAAGGGCAAAAGGCACACGCACTTACGCGTCTCCCCCCCCCCCCCCCACCCCTTACCTATTCACTCATATGGCAGAGACTTCGATGTCCTTGAACTTCGAGTTTTTCAGCGCGAAGAAACCCGGCATTTATTGTCGATTCCCTGAATTTTTTAAAAGGATTATAGATAGTTACGTAAACTTAATGGATACCCCCCCCTCCCCCACCCCCCTAAGAAAATAGTTTAGATCAAAACGGCCATAATTGTTGGATGGTTATCAAGGTACATGCCTCTTGACATCGACAGATTACATACGTTAAGCATATTCTAGACCTAGTTATCCGCTACCTTTGGAGAGAAAAAAAAGAAAGAAAAAAAAAAAGGCTGACGTCATTGATATTTAGACAGTTTTTGACATATAACGATGCTTAAACGCGAGTGTGTGTGTGAGTGTGTTTTTATATGTGTGTGCATGTGTGTGTGTGAGGTGGTGTGTGTGTGCGCGCGCGCGCGCGCGGGGGGTGTGTGTGTGTGTGTGTGTGTGTGTGTGCTGTGTGTCTGTGAGTGTGTGTGTGTCTGTCTGTGTCTGTGTGTGCTCATGTGTGTGTAAGGATGTGAGAGTATGTCTTTCTTTCTTCCTTTTTTTTTCCAAAACAGGATTTAGAATCAAGGTCAGACAAAATGTGAAGAAAGTACAATTTGCTGCTCGTTCAGCCTATGAAATAAGATATGATATATGATCGTTCTCTCTCTGTCTTTGTCTTTCTTCTTCTTCTTCTTTCTTCGTCTGTTCTTCGTCTCCTGCTCTTCTTTCCCCTCCCCATCCTCCTCCTCCTCCATCTACTACAACAACAACAGCAACAACAACAATCACTAGTACTACTACTGCTACCACTACTACTACTACTACTATTACTACTACTACTACTATTACTACTACTACTTCTTCTTCTTCTTTTTTCTTCTTCTTGTTTTCTTCGTCTCCTCCTCCTCCTTCTGTCTTCGTATGCTTCTTCTTTCTCTCTTTTCGTGATTCTACTGGAGTCTCAGGACCATAGTGTGTGTGTATGTGTGTGTGTGTGTGTGTGTGTGTGTGTGTGTGTGTGTGTGTGTGTGTGTGTCTGTCTGTCTGTCTGTCTGCGTGCGTACATGCGAGTGTGTGTCTGTGTTATAACACCAGACTGATGCTTCCTGTCGGTGGCAATGCTGCCACTGATTTGATGTGACGTGTTCAGAGTGGCTGTGTGTGGCTGAGCAGGTACTGTGCTCAGGCTGCGGGCGAGAGAAAGAGCTCGTGCGATGTTTGGCATGAGTTCGCTTCTACATGATGTGTCTCTCTGACAGACATCTGTGGCGTCTGTCCTACTCGGTTCAGTCCGAAACCTAACCTGACCCTAACCTGACCCTAACCCTAACCTTCTCGCAGCGCTTCTTTTCATTATTAATTTACTTACTTTATGTATATATATGTTCCTTTTATGAAGGTAACATGCACACATACACATGTCATTTACATGTAACCAAAATTGTTCAAGTGGTAGGCTGATAAAATACCAGTGTAAAATATAGACCAGGTAAAACATAGGTTAGGTAGGGCCTCAGGACCTGGCCGGCTCGTGGGTCTATGTGCAGGCTTAATTAAGGCAGGTGCCACGGTCACCATACGCGTGGCACCTCTGACGTTAGTGCATATGGAATTCGTTCCTAGCGCGGAGACTCATCTTGAGAAACTGAAACTGAAACTGAAACTGAAACTGAAACTGAAACTCAGTCTAACAAAAAAAACCAAAACAAAAAAAAAAAACACCCTGCAGTTTGTTCAAGAGGACTCGCTGTACTCAGACAATTCCATAAGCGCTTCACCCAAATATGCTAGCAATTAATTGGCACACTCCTTGAGCCTGCGCAAATCCTTTTTGCACTGGCAAGGTCTTCTTGAAATAGGGAGGCGGAGAAAGGGATCAGTGAAACACTATACGCTGACTCTACCAGAGTGATGGAACACAGCACCCATTTCGTTCCCGCAGTCTGTTCATAAGCTGCAAAAACTTTACCATTTCACTCCCTCACCCTTTCCACCAGCTTCCCTCTCTCTCTCTGTCTCTCTCTGTCTCTGTCTCTCAAGGAAAAGAGACCGAAAGGGAGACAGCCACAGAAACACACACACCACACACACACACACACACACACACACATGTGGACAGACAGACAGAGAGACAGACAGACTAACAGACAGAAGGCCGGCAGGCAGAAAGACAGACAAAGACAGACAGCTAGAGACAGACTGACAGAGACAGACAGACAGACAGACAGGCAGACAACCAGAGACAGAGAGACAAAGACAGACAGACAGACAGACACAAAAACACACAAGCAGAAAGACAGACAGACACACAAACACACAGACAGAAAGACAGACAGACAGAGACAGAGAGACGGAGAGACAGACATATAGACAGAGAGACAGACAGACAGAAACAGACAGAGACAGACAGACAGAGCCCTCCCACACCGCCTTTGTGTGCTCCTCGAATTCCAGTCAGTGAGGGATCACTTCCGTTAAGTTCACTTCCTCCCCCCACCCCACTCCACCCCACCCCCACCCTTCCCCTCTATTCCTCCTCTCTCCCTTTCCCCCATTCCCCCTCACGCCCTATTTCCCAAACTATGTGATCCCCTATCCAGCACCAGCCCCGTAGTATAGTCACTTTTTTTTTTACTGTCTTTGTAGTTGTGGGTCTGCTTCCAGGTGGTTTTTTTTATTCTATTTTATTTTCATTTTATTTTATTTCATTTATTTTATTCTATTTTATTCTATTTCATTTTATTTTATTTCATTTATTTTATTCTATTCTATTTCATTTTTTTTTTAAATTTTATTTTGTTTTGTTTTATTTTATTTTATTTTATTTTATTTATTTTGTTTTGTTTTGTTTTGTTTTATTTCATTTTATTTATTCATTTCACTTATTTTATATCAATTCTTTTATTCTGTTTTAATCATCTCATTTTATTTCATCAGATTTATTGATTTTATCCCGTTTGTT
>JAPXFY010000017.1:38237236-38239736 GCA_030674185.1 Monoplex corrugatus
CTGCCATCTTGAAGAGAGAGAACGGAAGTGGATGATTGAATTAGATCATCACTTTTCATCTCTGCGATTTCATCTCCCTTTTCAGTTGCACATCTGTATAGTTTCTGACGCTGCTCACAAATAGGGCGCGGGGTTGGGGCTGAGGGTATGTGAGAAGACATTTTGCAATTAGTTCAAGCTGACACCGACCCCCTTGTGGGGATGCCGGGAGCTTTTTTCAGTATGAATAGTATCCACATCTTTTGGAAATTCTGTGCTAGAAATTTCCTCTTTTCTGTCACTCTCTTTGTTTCTGTCTTATTCCTTTGCTTTGTGTTATTTCTTCCTATCATTTTCTGCCTTGCTGGTCCATTCACCTGTATGTGTTGGAAAAAGTTTTACATACTTTCTCTTAGGATTGCTAATTGGGTGCATGTATTAAGTGCATTTTTGGCTTTAAGGAAATGAGATATGCGGAAATAATTTTAAGAAATTCAAGCTTGTTTTTGTATATGCTTCTGTGTCCTTAGCTCTGTTAAAATTTGTATTCAGGCGTGGGTTTTTTAATCCCCTGTGTGGTAAATTGGACGGTCCACGCCAGGGGCATCTTCATAGATTATGTGCACGAATGTATTGATATGTGTACTTAATTTTCTTTTCCTTTTTCCCCCTTGTTCAAGCACTGTGTATGTTTTGAAACGGTTATAGCCCTGATATGGCTCTATGCAGTCGGCTGGGCTTTACCAAAAATAACAATAACAATAAAATATGCTGACAACGAGAAAGGAAAGTTCTGAGGTTTGCAAATGAGTCATGTTTTGTGAAAGCTTCATGAGCTCCTGCCCTAAAATCTGCCAGTAATATCCCGAGGACTGTCAGACTGCACAAAACATGCATAGGCAAACAGAATGCGTTCAGGTTTGAGAAAGGTTTTGTCTCTTTTGAACGGTTCCATGTTCACTCCACAAAAATGTGCCATTGAAGTCTAGAGGATTGTTAGGTATTGTATAAAATATGGACAGGAGAGATCATGAGATGGATACAAGATCTTGAGATGGATACAAGACAGAAGCTTGTTCCTTTTTATGTTAAACACCAAACTGATGAGTTGTTAGAATGAATGATTGGTACAGTGACAAGATGGGCAGAGTACAGATCATTCAATGTTGCTGGTAGGAATTGATCAATTCGAGATATTAAGTTAAATTTCGAATCCACCCTGTTGTCCTGCAAATTCAGTAAATAAGCTCGTCTGGAAAGGGGGAGAGGGTGCGGTGTTAAAATTGAAAATCTTAACTTTCCCATATCCCTTCCCCAGCTCGGCTGCATAGAATAGTCTTTCCATTTTTCCTGGTCCGTTTTTACCGTATACATGACACGTTTTAAACGGCATTTCTTGTTTGTGTTTGTTTGTTTGTTCGTTTGTTGTTTGTTTGTTTGTTTGTTTGTTTGTTTGTTTGTCTGTTTGTTCGTTAGTTCGTTCGTTCGTTGGTTTGTTTGTTTGTTTGTTTGTTGTTTGTTGTTCGTTTCGTTCGTTCGTTGGTTTGTTTGTTTGTTTGTTTGTTTGTTTGTTTTTGTCTGTCTGTTTGTTTGGTTGCTTGCTTGCTTGTCTAGGGGTTGTTGTTTTTGTTTGGGTTTGTTTGGGGTTTGTTTGTTTGTTTGTTTGTTTGTTTGTTTGTCTGTTTGTTCGTTAGTTCGTTCGTTGTTTGTTTGTTTTTTGTTTGTTTGTTTGTTTGTTTGTTGTTTGTTTGTTTGTTTTGCTCTTTTGTATGTTTGTTTATTTGTGTTTGTCAGACTTGACTATCTGTTTGTTCGTTGTTGTTTTTGTTTTTGTTTGTTTATGTTTCAAGGACGGGCCTAAGAAGCCACGACAGATGTTTAGCAGTGACAGCCATCATGAGATCAGCATGGGAATGATGACAGACGATCTCATTGTTACGGTTTTACTCTACTTGACACAGTTCCCCTTGCCCGGCTTTAAATTCTCTTCTTCACGATCTTTTTCAATCTGTTGTCCGTTTTGTCTAATGGTCATTTTCGCGGCTGCTTCAAAAGAAATTGGGCAAATCGTTAGCGTGTCTGTAAATCCAGACTCCGTCTTGCTTTAAAAGAACCTCACAATTGGTAATCAGGGGGCGATCATGGCCAAGCTCAAGACTGATGGAAAAAAAAAAAAAAAAAAAAAAACAGACCACAAATTTCCTCGGCCAGACAAGCAGACATCAATCCTAGGTGATCTGTTGCCTGCTTAGCCTCCAGAAAAAAAACAAAAAAACAGGGTCTTTCTGTAACCCTTTAAAATACTACCAGCAGATAGTTCTTGGGCTCTTTGATGACCAGAAAATCCCCCCTTTTATGGCACTTCTTAAATCCTAAATGACCGCCCCGGCAGATAGTTCTTTGGCTCCGTGATGGCCGCAGAAGTCCTGTCTTAAGCTGGACAAGAGCAGTAAAAGAAAGAAATCTCTTCTACCGAGATGGGAAGCCAGCTGAGGTCAAGACCGCCGATCTGAAACAAGAC
>JAPXFY010000017.1:38259736-38262236 GCA_030674185.1 Monoplex corrugatus
ACTGCAATTGTTATAGTTGTTGTTATAGTTGTTGTCATTATCAGTGTTATTGTCATTGTTATTGTTACTGTTATTGTTATTGCTTTGTTATTATTGTCATTGTTGTTGTCATTGTCAGTGTTATTGCTATTGCCATTATCATTGTCATTGTTATCGTCATTGTCATTGTCAATGTTACTGTGAATGTTATTGTCATTATTATTGTCATTGTCGTAGTTCTATTATTGTTATTGCTATTGTTATTGTTATAATTAGTGTTACTGTCATTGTTACTGTTATTGCCATTGTTATTGTTACTGTTGTTGTTATTGTTATAGTTCAGCGTTTAAGAGTGCTAAGCTGTCAACGCCGGGTTCATGGGTCCAAGCCTCATGGGGCAGCGGGCTACAATAGTGTTTGGTATCCTTTCTCCTTCTTCTTCTTCTTCTACTACTACTACTCTTCTTCTTCTTCTTCTTCTTCTTCTTCTTCTTTTCTTCTTCTTCTTCTTCTTCTTCTTCTTTTCTTCCTTCTTCTTCTTCTTCTTCTTCTTCTTCTTCTTCTTCTTCTTCTTCTTCTTCTTCTTCTTCTTCTTCTTCTTCTTCTTCTTCTTCTTCTTTTTCTTCTTCTTCTTCTTCTTCTTCGCATTCTTCGCATTCTTCTTCGCATTCTTCGCATTCTTCTTCGCATTCTTCTTCTTCTTCTTCTTCTTCTTCTTCTTCGCATTCTTCTTCTTCGCATTCTTCTTCTTCTTCTTCTTCTTCTTCTTCTTCTTCTTCTTCTTCTTCTTCTTCTTCGCATTCTTCGCATTCTTCTTCTTCTTCTTCGCATTCTTCGCATTCTTCTTCTTCTTCTTCTTCTTCTTCTTCTTCTTCTTCCTTCTTCTTCTTCTTCTTCTTCGCATTCTTCTTCTTCTTCTTCGCATTCTTCTTCGCATTCTTCGCATTCTTCTTCGCATTCTTCGCATTCTTCTTCGCATTCTTCTTCGCATTCTTCGCATTCTTCTTCGCATTCTTCTTCTTCTTCTTCTTCGCATTCTTCTTCTTCGCATTCTTCTTCTTCTTCTTCGCATTCTTCTTCTTCTTCTTCTTCGCATTCTTCTTCTTCTTCTTCGCATTCTTCTTCTTCGCATTCTTCTTCTTCTTCTTCGCATTCTTCTTCGCATTCTTCTTCTTCGCATTCTTCTTCGCATTCTTCGCGTCTTCTTCGCATTCTTCTTCTTCGCATTCTTCGCATTCTTCGCATTCTTCGCATTCTTCTTTGTCTTCTTCTTCTTCTTCTTTGTCTTCTTCTTCTTCTTCTTTGTCTTCTTCTTCTTCTTTGTCTTCTTCTTCTTCTTCTTTGTTTTCTTCTTCTTCTTCATCATCATCTTCTTATTATTCTTCTTCTTCTTATTATTATTATTATTATTCTTTTTCCATTTCTCTTTCTTCTTCTTCTTCATCTTCATCCCCTTCTCCTTCTTCTTTTTCATCTTCTTCTTCGCCTTCAGGACGTTCACCTTTCTTCCTTTCTACCTTGAGTGACACTCTACCCAGTTCAACTGACCCATCAAATGACCATTAAACCAGAACACCTGTTGGACTCGGGAGCACAGTGACGGCCGGTCAAGCAGGTGGAGGGGTGTGGGAGGACAGAAGGCTCATTGAAACACTACACCCTGCGCTGCACACCTTCCTTTTGTCAATGAGTGGCAGGCACACTTTTAAACAGACGGTGACCGCTAGGACCTCGCATTTTCAAGTAGAGTGAATACAGGTACGTGTCCTCAATCAACCCCGAGAGAGAGAGGGAAAGCAGGGTTTATTGTTATAATTGTTTTATAGTTTCCCAGACGACTGCACAGAGCCATGGCAGGGTTTAAGCCATCCCAAAACATGCACAACACGTCCTTGACCCTTAAAAACACTTGGAAAAGAAAATTGATTATACCAGTCGCCGTGGTGTAGCGGCTAACGCAAACGGACCACCGACTGGGAGGTTGTGAGTTAAAATCACCATCAGTTCCTTCAAAAAATCATTGTCTGATTTTTCGGTTCTAACCGGCCCCTACCCAGAGCTGAGCATGTTATGGGCTCATTGGGAAGACTGGGACCACACAGTCCAGTCTCATCCACATCACGGATGCGTCATTGAGGGTGTTGTTCATATCTTCTGACCAGCACCGCAGGTGTCTGTATCTCTCAGGTCTGGTTGACGCCAGGAATTATTAGGATAGTTAACGTAGAGTACAGCCCTGTCACGCAACCTTAATCCTAAATGGAACTTCATAGCATCATGATTATCATCCTCATCTAAGATAATCATCATCGCATTGTTAAAAAAAAGTGTACCAGTTTCTGTGGCCGTTAAGGTGGCGTAGAAAATGGGACGAAAAAAAAAAGATAAGCACAAATATAACCTCGCTTAGTACGATGATCCTACAGAAAAAAAGAAAGAAAATAAAATTACATATATATAGTATCTCATGATATGCCCTGTGTCTATGTCTCTCAGGCCCGGTTAACGCCAGGATATATTG
>JAPXFY010000017.1:38267236-38269736 GCA_030674185.1 Monoplex corrugatus
TATGGGTTGTTTGGGGGGGGGGGGGGTTGCTGTTGTCGTTGCTGTCACAATGGATTAATCATAAAATTTAGGTCATGGTTGATACGTATGCATAAACAAGATGTCTTCTGCATCAACCAAAATATCAACCAATCACTGGCCGGTTCGGTTTGAGACGTAGTCGCATGTGGGAGGTACCCAGGCAGGACCGAACCCAGACCTTCGGATTGGACGTCAGAGGTACTTACCCACTTAACTATCTCGCCCTGTCTTGGTGCGTGTATGAATTCAGATATTATTTTTTACCATCGTCACAAAATTTTGCCTGTTAATGCATAAAACTCGTATGATGGGAGGGATGAGGAAAGCAAAGCCCTGTGTATCCCCGCTGGTTCGCTTCCTGGCTTGTGTACCGTTGTCCCACTCACACCCCCCCCCCCTCACCCCTTCTCCCTGTCGTACCATCCCCATCTTCTCCTATCTCCTTCCTCTCTCTCCCCTCTCCTCCTCCCCACCCCCCACCCCAGACCCTGTCTAATACTTCTAAGTTTTGTCCTCCCCACCCCCATCCCCATCCCCATCCCTCCCCCCTCTTTTCTTGACTTCTTTCTTGTTTCTTTCGTTCGCCACTTGCCAGTCTGCATTCCGAAACACATTTCCTTGGGTGGCCCACTCTCCCCCATTCCCTAGCTCCCGCAAAGTATGCACACACACACACACACACACACACACACACACACACACACACACACACACATACACACACACATACACACACATGCACACGTGCGCGCACGTACACATACACACATTCACACTCACAATTACATACACGCATACACACACACGCGCGCACGCACATGCACACGATCATACACCACACCACACACACACACACACCACACACCACACACACACAACATACACACGCATGCACATGCGCGCGCACGTACACAGACACAAACACTCACAACACACACACACACACATACATACACATACGCACACACAAACACAAACACAAACACACGCACACACTCAAACACGCACACACACACACACTCAAACAGGCAAACACACACACACACACACACACACAAACACACACAAAACACACACACACAAACACACACACAACACACACACACACACACACACCACACACACACGCACACACACACACACGCACGTACGCACACAGACATACACCACACACACCTCACATACCACACCACACACACACACACACACACACACACACACACACACACACAACACACACACACACACACAGCACACACACACACACACACACACACCACACACACCACACCACACACACATACACACACACACTACACACACACACACCACACACACACACACACACACACACACACACACACACACACACACACACCGCACACGATCACACACACATCACAAACACACACACACACATACACACCACACACCACACACACACACACACACACAACACACACACACAACACACACACACACACACACACACACACACACACACACACACACACAACACACACACACAACACACACACACACACAACACACACACACACACACACACCACACACCACACACACAACACACACTACACACCACACACAACATACACACAACACCAACACATACAACACAAACACACACCAAAACACACAACACACACAACACACACCACACACACACACAACTACCACCCCACGTCGGCGCCTCACCCAAAGACTTGCCAGTTCGTGGGTTTATAAATGCGCAGGCTTGGGGCTCATGTCATGATCATCTGGATTTCTCCATCATATGAAATCTGTGGCATCATACAAATGATGGCGGGGTGGGGTGGGTATTCGAGCAGAGCGCATCTGGAGAAATGAATGAAATTGTCTTGTTTGTCTTGTCTTGTCTTGTCTGTCTGTCTGTCTGTCTGTCTCTCTTTCTCCTCTCTTCATATAAACACACCTGCTCTCTCTTCTCTCTCTCTTCACTCACTCTCTCTCTCTCTCTCTCTTCCCTCTTCTCTCTCTCTCTCTCTCTCACTCTCTCCTGTCTGTCATCAAAGAGAATACTGGCTTACTCTTTCCTGTCATGTCTCTCTCTCTCTCTCTCTCTCTCTCTCTCCTCTCTCTCTCTCTCTCTCTCTCTCTCTTCTGTCTATCTCTCTCTGTCGCTGTATGGCTCTGTCTGTATCTGTATCTGTCTGTCTCTCCCCCACCCTCTCTCTCTTTATACACACACCAGCTCTCTCTCTCTCTCTCTCTCTCTCTCTCTCATCATCACACACACAGCGCGCGTGCACTCACACTAACACGCATACAACTTCTCTCTCACTGTTTTGTTTTCCTCCTTCATTTTCTTTCGCTTTTAACTATCGGGATCTGTTTCCCTCTCACCGAACAGACACTGAACTTTAAAACTAGGTCGTCCTGGCCTTATGACCTTCTTTGTGTGTCAAGGACTGAAGTGAGCAGCTGCTATAGAGGTCACT
>JAPXFY010000017.1:38274736-38289736 GCA_030674185.1 Monoplex corrugatus
CTCTCTTTTCTCTCTCTCTCTCTCTCACACACACCACACACACACACACAGCTCCAGTCGGGGCATGAAAAATTCTCCCTTTTTTCAATAATTTTCAAAAAAAATGTAGATCGAAGAAGGTGTCCACACATGGAAACAGAGAGCTAAAAAGAAACTGATTGATTGTTTGTTTGAATTGATTGATTGATTGATTGATTGATTGAAGAATGCTAAAGGATGATGATATACAAGATTGAAGATTATACTATAAAAAAAATTAGAGATTGACGACTCATTCATTCATTCGTCATTTCATTCATTCACTCACGGATTGTCCAACTGATTAAAACTATTTCAGATTAACCCTTTGATTCCCACGTCCTATCCATCGATTACAAAAACTTAACCCTTTGACTCCCTCACCTCCCTCAAGGAAGTCAAAAGGGTTAAGTTTTTGTTTTGCTAGCGTGGTTGACAATGCAGGATGCTGGTGGACAAGGTACGAGGGGGCAAAGGGTTAAAGTCAGAGTTCAAGTCTATCCTCACACAAAAAAAAAATCACACGACAGATGCAGCGGAGAAGAGAAAAGGTCAGACCGAGTCATCCTGCTATATGCACACAGCAGCAGCCGGCAAACGAGAACCGACACAGACAACGAGGTGAACGGAAAACGGGGGAAGCTGGAATGCAGATCGGTCCATTCACAGACTTCCCTCATCCATGCAGACACAGACTCTCTCACATTTTCCCACGACTCTCCCTCTCCATTCTCGCTCCCCATCCTGGTCTCCCCTGCCTCCCCTCCCCCACAACATACACACACACAATACACACACACACACACACACACACACACACATCGCCTGCTACCACCACCACCACCACCACCACCACCTAAAAGTCCAATCAGCTGTTTTCACGTAGGCTCGTCTTTGCAGTCTATACTCAAAGCACGGTAGTTCTGTTACGGGAATATTTTTTTTGCATCCAGCCAGTGTGTGGAGAGGGTAGATAAGTTTTTATCCCATTTTTTCCCCCTTCTCTCTTCATGTATTTTGTCATGTGCTGTTGCATTGCTTGAAACCACGTGTGTTAACGCCTTGTCGGTGTATTCAGTCCTATCGGTATATATCGTTGAAAACGACATACACATCGATATATATACGATATTAAAGCTGAACGTTTCAACATATTGCTTCGAAAAATCATAAATGTGTACACAATGAAAATTAAAAGGCCACGATTAAGTTAGAAATGCGTTTATTTAAAATTCCTTGATACAATTTGGCCTCCCTGCCCTGACCTACTTTTGGTTTCGTTTACTTTTACAGGGAACCGTGGTACATTTTTTGCACCCCCAAAAGATTATTCAAAACCATTTCGGTAGATAGTCCTGTTTCGATCTGATGCGTGCTAAAAAAAAACATCTTTTTTTTTTATTGATTCTATATGAACAAGTTTCTAAAACAGAAGGAATCACATAAAATTTAATGTGGTATGTATTAATTTTTGCATGCTATGAGTGCCGGCTGACCACTGGTGCCAGTAATGAGATACATATAAGACCCGGTTGCCAGTACTAAGAGCTCCTGGAGAGCAGCTGCTAACCGAAATGTGTGATATGGAAAACACCTGCTTCCATACCAATAGGGCTGAATATACCGATAGGGCATTAAGACATGTGTCTCACGTTGCAAGTTCACTCCCAGCCCGCAACATAACTGGCCTGTCCGCTGCCCATCTTAATACTCTGATCATTCTAGTGATGCCATCCTGGTGTTTCGTAAATCCTGCCACTACCTCCCCATTTCAAGACTTGCCAGGACATTCGGTTTTGCGAAGGCTCAAGGAGTCTACCAGATACTTCAAGAAAACTTGGGTGTAGTGCATGCTGGTATTGTCAAAGTAAGATGAGCCCGTCTTGAATAAATTCTGAACTTCAAACTCTGTGTAGTTGGGGACATTGTTGTTTTATGTTCTGTGGGCAATGAGGATCGATTGATTGATTGATTACAATACACGTGTATGCATGCATGAAACACAAAAACACACACACACAAACAAACAAACACAGACGCTCATACAACACACACACTCAAACACACACGCACACACATACATACACACAAAGCGTCATACGCACACACAGACACACACACACACACACACACACACACACACACACACACACACACACGCCGTCTATCTGTTCGTGTCTGTTTTCATGTCTATGCGTTTGTGTTTGTGTTTGTGTGTGTGTGTGTGTGTGTGTGTGTGTGTGTGTGTGTGTATGTGTGTGTGTGTGTGTGTGTGTGTGTGTGTGTGTGTGTGGAGAGAAAGAGAGAGAGGGAGAGAGATCGTGGGGTGTGATCGTGTGGCTGCGTCTGTGTGTATTTTTTTTTTTTTTTTTTGAGAAAAAAAACCGCATATAAATAGAAATAGATGTACTAACTGACGATGTAAAAAGTAGATGATAGAATGCAGTTTGAGAAACTCTCTCTCTCTCTCTCTCTCTCTCTCTCTCTCTCTCTCTCTCTCTCTCTCTCTCTTCTTCTCTCTCCTGGCTCTCTTTTCTGGGCCCGAGTAGAGACTGACACCGGGCATGTCATGCACGTGCTGTCTGCCTGTTTACCGGAAGTGGAGAAGAGGGCGCGGAGAGCAACAGGCATGGCGGCCAGATAAAACATCAACAACATGTCGCTGTGTAAACTGTCCTCCCATCCGCCTGCCCTGAAGACACCGGTCCACGATCCGACTGAGTTGTACAATGGTAACTTTGTAGAGTTTGACTATTTGGGTCTTTTTGTTTATTTGTTTGTTTATGTAGGATCATCGTACCAAGCAGGTTTACCTTTATGCTCACCTTTTCTTATTTTTTTTTCGTCATATTTTCTACGCCACCTTAATTAAATTAATTTAATGACCACAGAAGCTGGCACAGTTTTTACAGTGCGATGCTGATGATGAGGATGATAATCGTGATGCTATGGAGTTCCATGTTTCTTGCGTGACAGGGCTGTACTCTACGCTTACTATCGTAGTATATCCTGGCACCAACCAGGCCTGAGAGATAAAGACACCTGCGGTGCTGGTCAGAAGATTTGAGCAACACCCACAATGACACATCCATGCAGTGGATGAGACTCGACTGTGTGGTTCCAGTCTTCCCAGTGAGCCTATAACACGCCCTACCCTGGGTAGGAGCTGGTTAGAGCTGAAAAATCCCACAATTTTTGAAAGGACTGATGGGGATTCGAACCCGCAACCTTCCAGTCGGTAGTCCGTTGCGCTAACCACTACACCACAACGACTGGTTACTGCTTGTTAAGTACATATAGTTGGATCATGCCAAAGGAAAATGGTCTGTAGTTTTCAGGAAGGTGACCGTATAACTGGACTTATGCCTCATGCATGCATTCATAACGATTGTATCGTTATTTCTTTAATCTGGTTTGTGTTTTGGTCAGGCAGAATTCAAGTTCAGTGTGATACAGGTCAGCTGATCACTAGGGTCAAGGTTGTCATCATCATCATCATGTGCCCTGCCGCATGGCGTTGGTGATCGTGGCCCTCCATACGAATCTATCCCTTGTCGCTGCAAGTACATCTCCTGCCCTCTCTGCCCTCAGCCAGTCTGCAAGTCCGTCCAGTATTTTCTCCCTGGGTCTGCCTGGTGCTCTCTTTCCCTCCAGCTTTCCTGTTGTGACCAGGTCGTCAAACGAATCATATTCGAGCCAAAGGATCAGTTCCCGTGCCAAATTCCAAAAACACGGATCTATCCTCACCACCTTACTCAAACATAACCAACTGTCTTTACCAGAAAGAAACGAATAGTAAAAATTGTCTAATAGCCCTGGGGGAGTAAGATGCTGGAAACATCAACTTTTTATTTTCGGGCCCAGCATGTTACCCATCTCATTTCTCTTGCTACTTTTCCTTTCCCAAACCTGAACAAGGTCAAATATCCATTTAACACAAACGTGAAACTGGAGTTCACATGCATAAAATTTGTCTTGACCCACACTCGAGCGCATGCAGTCAGACTGAAAGCTGGGAGCTCTACCTCAATACCAACCAAGCCTCACAAGAAAGAAAAACCGAACTTAATTTTAAAAAAGTGTTTCTCTAAAACAGAAAACCACGAGAAGATTTGCACCCTTTTTGTACCATCAGACTCAGAGGTTCTATATGTACTCCACCAAACCTGCCAGTAATAACCTAGAGCTTTTCTTGTTTTAAAATTAATTAATTAAAGAAAGAAAGTGTGCAAAAGTGAAAGCGGGATTTCCTTCTACATTAAACATGTAAACACTAAGTTAGCAGTGGAACACAATGCTGAGCTAATAATGATTCATTCTCGATGGTCACGTTGCAAGATTTATAAACATGAGTTTTATGTCGTATACTGATTAGAATTTTCACCATCTCTGATTCCTTTCTGCGTGAACTAAACCTGATAAGAGACACAAAGCAATTCTGTCGTGGAGATATGCTCTTTATCTTACAGTATATCTCACCGTGGATCGTAGCCTTTATCACAGAGGTTGCATGATTGCTGAGCAGGCATTTTTTGCTTTAAGGTACTTGTCCGTCTCTCCTCTTCTGTCATCTTTCTATCGTTATGTCTGTTAGTATCGGAAGGCCATCTCTCCCTATCGGAAGCCGATTGTTTTTATCACGATCATAGTCGGTATGCTTAACGTTAAGAGCATTTGAGGTCAGTTACCCAGTTACGTGTTCTAGTATCCCTTTATCATGCCTTGGTTAGTTGCTTGGTTTACTAGCTGACTTGGCAGACAAGACAATGTGCTATGTACTAGACCATTTTGTTACTTATTTAGGAAGTTGGGGCAATTCGATATGTAACATTTCAGTGGATTTAAAACGGTATATAATCTATAAAAATGTTGCAGGGCTAGGTAGAATGAGGAAAACATAACGCATTAATGACAGAGAAGCATCGATTTTGACCATCTGTTTCACAAGAACACATGCGTTTAAAGAGCATATCACTATTATAAATTATTATAATTATCATTATTATCATTATTGCAGTTGCTGTTGTTGTTGTTGTTGTGGTGGTAGTAGTGGTGGTGGTGGTGTCGGCGATGGTGGTAATGTATATTACATAAATTTTACACGATCGCCCAAATATTTTGAGCTGCAAGCAGCATTTATCAAAGGACATTCCCAAATACGTTCACGTAATGTATTCAGAAAACCATGCAGAGACAGACAGACAGACAGACAGAGGTGGGGGTGGGGCACATTGTACAAACAATGAATAGATTAATTAATTAATTCTTTAAAATGTAAATATAATGATATCTGAAAATCACACACACACACACACACACGTACACAAACTCTCTCTCTCTCATCTCTCTGTCTCTCTCACTCTGTCTCTTTCTGTCTGTCTCTCTCTGTGTCTCTTCTTCTTCTTCTCCTTCTCCTTCCTCTGCTACTGCTTTTGCTTTTCTTCTTGTTTTCCAATTAAAACGATCCCATAAAAATACAGTAAATCGTACACGTTGGCAAGAACCTGACTTGGAATTCAGTGTCCAAAGAAAGGAACCAGAACAGCTTACGGCAATCTGATCTTACCAGTTTACAACAGGGACGTGACATGCAGAAACCTGCATGCGAAACCAAACTGCACGAACAAACACGCGCGCTTTCAAATAACGAGTCTAGTTTAGACTCCAAAATGGGTCAGCCAGCACGCGCGAGGTGTCACGTGCCATAGAGGTGAAAGGTGACGACGCAGACGCAGCTGATTGTCTAAGCCGTTTCCTTTCTGTGGATAGGGCTTTTGTGATGGTTTGGTAATGTATCTGTGCCTCTCACATCCACAGCTTGGGCCTTCTGGCAGATATGTTACCTTGAGAAGTTACTTTGCGAAACTGAAACTGTGTGTCCCTGATTCTGTAAACCTGTGTGTTCTGAACGTATGCGCACTTCTGTACGTAATTTCTGGTTTATGAACATTTTGGTACAAATGGTTTGTCAATGTATGTGTCAGTCTGTCAGCATGTCTGAGTTCACTTTTCAGTCAGTGTGTCTGTATGTTCCGTTCTTTACATTCACACCTGCAACATAATTATCTTTGCCTCTGATTATCGATTGTTGTTTGTCTGTGTCTGTACTTCTCTCATCTCTGTATGCCACATCTCCTCTCTTCTCTCTCTCTCTCTCTCCTCTCTCTCTCTCTCTCTCTCTCTCTCCTTTCTCTCTCTTCTTCTCTCTCATTCTTCATTTTTTGATAATTTGATTTATTTTGTAATTCACACCCTTTCAGAGCTTATCGCCAAAATTAATAAATCATCTAAATATGAATCTCTCTCTCTCTCTCTCTCTCACCCCTCTCACTCTGTGTCTGTGTGTACCTCCCTATCACAAAACAAAAAACAAACAAACACACACACATCACACACACACAACAACACACACACACACACACACACACACACCACGCACGCACGCACACACACACAACACACACACACACACAACTATGCGCTGGCAAGATACACAAAATTAATGGAATAGTTGACGAAAATAAGTCAGCACGCTGGCTGAAGCAATCTGATCTTTCCAGCCTACAGCAGGGACATGCAAAAAACGTGCATGTGAAGCCAGACTGAATAAACGAACACGTGTGCTTTAATAAAAAAAAAATGAAACTAAGCTGCTCTCCAAACTTGCAGCCAGCACGAGCAAGGTGTCACGTGCCACAGAAGTGAAATGTGACGACGCAGACGCAGCCGAGTGTCTGAACCGTTTCCTTTCTGTGTCAGGGAATAGGGCTTTTGTGAGATAGTTGGGTAATGGACTTTGTGCCTGTCACACCCTCAGATAGGGCCACCTGACTACGGTCAAGTCCCAAGTGTAAACATCGTTCGGTTTTACCCCTTGTCTTGTCTAGCTATCTAGTTTAGGACCTGAAGGAAGGTGATTCAGAAACACTCACACCATGCTAAAGTCAATTGGGGATGGGGTGGATGGAGAGCGTGAGGGTGAAACGGTGGGAGAAATCGTTTCAATCTGTTTTCTCCTGTTTCTTATGTTTCACTGTATCTCTGTTCTCCTGTTTCTTATGTTTCACTGTATCTCTGTGTCCCTTCCTTTCACAGTCACAGCTCAGGCTAGATGACCACTGTGAAGTTCCAACCATTTGGTAAATATGGCCAAAGCTTCGTTTCCCTGCATGATCGCATTTTGTGATATAATGAATTTAATAAATGAACGAAAATTATTCAGATTTACATATCTTGGTATGGTCTGCTGACAGCGTGATGTGGAGATGTGGAGGGGGAAATTTGGGATGCGGAGAGAACATGAAAAAGCTGATCTCAATATTATGTTCTAGGTATGGAGAGGAAGAAAACCAATGTATATCAACCTATGCCCTGCTTGTTGTGTGTCCCCAGTTGTATGTGTCCCTGATCCTTTGTGACCGCATATGTGTTCTGAATGTTTGTCTGCATTTTATGTGTTTCTGATGTAGGTGTGTTCCAGTAAGAACAGTGACTCCACATCTGTGTAAATCAGTGTTAGCACATCACTGTTCAGTCCTTTATCTCTTTGTCTGTATGTACTTCTTTCTTTATATTCATATCTGTATGTATACCTGTCTCTCTGTACCCCATCCGTTCTGTCTTTATGTCTGTTTTCCTGTATTCCCATTTCTGTGTGGTCATCTCTCTCTCTCTCTCTCTCTCTCTCTCTCTCTCTCTCTCTCTTTCTTTCTCTCTTTCTCTGTCCCCTCTCTATCCACTCATTTTCTCTCACTCTTAATTTTTTTTTAATTACGTGTGTAGACTATCTCCTCAAGTGGAAAACAAGTGTAAACCATATGCACTGGAAAGTTCCTGAATATTAAAAGAATGTTCCAAGAAAGGGAGTCAGCACGCGCACCGAAGCAACCTGATCTTTTCAGCTCACAGCAAAGACTTGCAGAAATGTGCAGACAATGCCAGACTGCGCAAACACGCGTGCTTTGATAAAACTGAAACAAAGTTACTCTCCAGAAATGGGCCAGCCAGCACGCGCAAGTTGTCACGTGCCACAGAGGTGAAAGGTGACGACGCAAACGCGGCTGATTGTCTGAGCCGTTTCCTTTCTGTGTAGTAGATAGGGCTTTTGTGATGGCTAGGTAACGTACTTTGTGCCTCTCACAACAAGAAGGCCCAGACTAATAATCTTTTCTTTGCCATCTATCCAGTTTTGTGATATAAATTGAAATTGCGAAGGAAAATGGTTCAGCGGGCCCCAGTGGCTCAGTTGGTTTGAGTGTCGGATTTATTTACATACTAATGGTTGTGGGTTCGAATCCCGGGGTGCGCTACATTAATACTGCCCTTCTCACCATTCCATCTTAACATCATTGTTGTTCTTGTGGTGTCGGTATAGAATTAGACAGGTCCCACTTCCCCCACTTCCCTGGAATGGTTATCCCCGTTGGCCCCGTCGACGTAAAAACTGTACCAAATCAAAAAAAGATAGTTCAGATTCACACACCATATTTCAGTCAGTTTACTGGGCGAGGTAGTCCGGTGGATAAACATTAGATTTGTACACAAAAGGACTCAGGTTTGATCAGCAAAGGGTGGAGAGCTTTCATGGAGAATTTACTTATTTCTCAGGTGAACATGTATATGGACCTGCTGATAACTAAATCTCTGTGTGCATACACATGCAGAATATCAAATATGCATATTAAAAGATCATCTTAGTAATGTCTGTGGCTGGTATATGGAAACATGAAAATACTCAACACCGATGAATGCCTACAGAAGATCGAGTATGTAGACTTGTGCAGCATCATAACTTCTGCGCAGTGTGGGCAAAATGACGAGCATACATGCATCCAAGAAAATTAGCCACAATGTTAAATAAATAGAAAAATAAGTAAATAAAGAAAAGTCACTTTGAAATGGGAAAAGGTAAGGGTAGAAAGGGGAAGAGATCTAATCAGTTTATTGCCTGGTTTGTTTGTTTATTTGCTTGCTTGTTTGTTTGTTTTATTTTATGTGTCCCTTTTTTTTTTAATCTGTTTGAGTCTGCCCTTGTTTCTCACCACCACAGCTGAAGCAGTCTGACCAGAATGAAGTCCCAAGTCCATCGGGTAATATAATCAAAGTTTTATTTGCTCCTTGCTCTTGACTGCTAGTATGAAATTTGATATGTGAAGGAGAAGAATTCAGATCCACGCTACGTGTTGTGGACAGAGAGAAGGAAACAAGTAGTAACGATAAAATCCCAACTCATCTAGCAATTCTTGCAAAGTTTGTTTGCCTCCCCCCCTTCCACACACACACACACACACACACACACACACACACACACACACACACACACACACATACACACACACACACACACCCTGTCTTATCTTATAATATGAGTTTAATGCACAAAGGAAACTGATTCGGATTAAGCTGTTCTGTTGCCGTCTGAAAACAAAACAAAACAAAAGAAATTACAATAGACCCTTTTTATACAAACATTATTTCAGAAAACCCAGATTTTATATTTCTTAATGTTGCTGTTACCTTGAAGAAGTTTCAGTTCCAATAAAACTTGACATGCATCGAGGACAGTATTATCGTGGACTGACACACAACTGGAAACAGATTTCAAACATTATCAGAAGTTCCTGAGAAATTGCCGTTCTTGCACCTTTCTTAAAAAAATGGTAACTTGAGTCACTTTTTTTGGTGCTTGTGATCTTGACCTTGGGGTCTTATCCTCCACAGGCTTTCGCCGATCCTCAGCACTGCACAGCTTTGACCAAAATTTGATGACATTTCACTTGTAAAGAGTTGAGAAAATCTTGTTTACACCTCTCTCTGTCTCTGTCTCTGTCAGTCTGTCTGTCTGTCTCTCTCTCTCTCTCTCTTTCTCTCTCTCTCTGCGTCAGTCTATCTGTCTGTCTCTCTCTCTCTCTGTCTCTGTCTCTCTCTCACCGTCTCTTTCTCTCTCTCACGCACATGCACACACACACACACACACACACACACACACACACACACCACACACACACACACACACACACACACACACACACACACACACACACACACACACAGCCACACACACACACAGCCACACACTTTCCTTGGATAAAGTGACATAGTCTTCTTCCCCTTTTTAAGGGAGATTTAAAAACAAAACAAAAAAATTAAGGGAGATTTTAAAACAAAACAAAAAATAACTACTATATTTGCTCCTTTGTGTCCCTGATTCTATGTGACCTGTGCTTGTGTGTCCTGTATTCGCCTGTGTCATGATATTTCCCGCTTTCAGTGTTCTCCTCTCCTGCTATAAAAGTATGTGAATGTGACTTCAGTCTTAGTCTGTCAGCGTATCTCTTCCTTTTCGATCTGTGTGTCTGTGTGGCAAAATTGAGCGTCCAACCTTCAAGTCCACAGGAAGTGTGGCTTGCCAAGATTAATTAAGTGTCCACTCATCAAATGCCAGCTTCGAAGGACAGAACATGCTTTCTGTATCAAAGACAACCACATCCTAAAGATGCTTCTGTACGAAGAGCTCGAGTAAAAACACCATGAGCAGGCAAGATCACTAAACCAATACAAGAATACTTTAAAAAAATTCATCAGCTTGGCATCAACATCACCAACTGGGAACAGATTGCCTGTAGGAGAATACGCTGGTGACAGAAGTGCACACAAAGCACAATCCCATTAGAACAGCTGCTGTTCAACGGAAGAGGCAAGGGCAGAAACAGAACCGGAGCCCACAAGACTCCTTCTCATGCAGTGCCTTCAGAAGAACATATTCCTTCAGGATCAGTCTTATAACCTGCATGAAGACCTCACACTAGGCGAAGGAGACCAGTATGCCTATTCACAATCGGGTTAAAAGGAAAGGCCATCATCATTATCATATCATCATCATCACCATCATCAATCCAATCTATCCGCTAATGATTACATATGTGATTCAAAATGTGAACTCTTTCGCAGATTTAATTCTATTCTATTCCTCAGTTGCACCCCATAGTTAACTTTTGGTTATCTTTCTTGTCTGTTGCTTTGTTTTGATGATTTGGCGTAGTCATTTCATTTGTTAATTTTTCTTGTATTTTTCCTCAATCGGTCAAATCTCCACAACCACAGCAATTGGTTGCAACGTTCTAGTGAAGTATACTTAATAGTCACTTGCTAAATGGATTTAGACTGTGCATTTGTGTGTGTGTGAGAGAGAGAGAGTGTTGTGTGTGTGGGCGTGTGTTTGTGTGTTGTGGTGTCCATAAAGAGAGAGAGAGAGTGTGTGTGTGTGTGCGTGCGTGCGCGCGCGTGTGTTTGTGTGTGTGTCCATAAAGTAAGAAAAAAAGAAACGACGAATGTGGGCTGGCTATCGTTTTCGCTGACCCCACCCCATTCCCACGCCGTCCCCTTTTTATTTAGTTTTTATATTTTTTTAAATACATTTTTTTTAAAGCGAAAGAGTGGCTTTTTACGACACTTACCCTTATCAACCGTCGAGCACTATAGGAGGGGGAAAAAAACTTAATCCTGACCAACTTTTCTTGATAATAGACACCCATCCCCCTGCTCTCCTCATTCGGGACGGGCACACCAGCACCCGACTCTGAAGAGTATTGAAATTTATTGCGTTAATCTCCTCAAGACCCTATCTCAGTTACCCCTCCCCAGGCCCCTCCTCTCCACTCATTTCATTTTCCCTTCCCTTCCTGTCCTTCCTGGCCATTCCCCTTCCCCCTCCCCTCCTCTCTCTCTCTCTCTCTCTCTCTCTCTCTCTCTGTCCCTCTCCCAACTTTATTCAATTTTAAAGCCTGAATCAGCAGATCGTAAAAGAAGAGCACGCAGTGCATATGTGCCTTCACTAGGTTACGTTATTTTTTATTACTTTTTTAAAGTCTGCATAGTCAGACGGTGAGTGTTACCTTAGGAAAAAAAAAAAACAACGATATAAAGAGCAGCACTTTTCCAAATAGGATTCATCATCACACTTAGTCAATTCCATCTGCGCTCTATCCGCTTTTGCCGGCAATTATCTGTCAAACTCTTTGATTCTGCACAAACAGCTGTGCGCTGGCAAGGTCTTTAAAAAGGAGGGCGGGGAAAGGTGGTGGGATTTGTCAAACACTGATACCTCTGGAATGATTGGAGCGTTGAGATGGGCAGCGACCAATGATGCCAGTTTTTATGTTGCGGGCTGGGGATTGAACTCGAGATATGGTACCTTGAGTCCACGGCCCAGTCAGCCCGTGATATCGACAGAGGAGAATGTACTTTAAAGGGATATTATTCATACAGAAGAAACGAGACTGCGGATCTAATTTTCGAATTTGTGTCAAGTGCACGGTTGTCTGAGGTTGTTGACCTGAAATGAGAATTGCCGTCTGACTGTCTGTCTGTTTCTGTCTCTGTTTCTGTCTCTGTCTCTGTCTCTCTCTGATTTGTTTTTGGCTCTAAATGTCACATAGATTTTGACCGAGGCAGACACGAAAAGTTAATTTTTTTCGTATTATATCATCATTTTTATCGTTGGATATACAGGTCATTCATTCATTCATTCGTTCATTCATTCATTCATTCATTCATTCATTCATTCATTCATTCTGTGGCAAAATTAGGTGTCCTGGAAATCGGGTGTTTTAGGAAGAAATTTAAGCGGTCTAGGCTCTACATGAATAACGGTCGTTTTATAGAAAACTTGGAATCTAGAAAATGTGACATCAAGTGAGAGAGAGAGAGAGAGAGAGAGAGAGAGAGAGAGGTTTTGATGATGGAAAAGAGTAGGCAGGTATTGCTTTATTTACGTCTATAGAACCCTTGTGCTCTCAAACTAGACAGGTACGGGGAGGAAATGGGCAGCAACACACACACACACACACACACACACACACACACACACACACCACACACACACACACACACACACACACACACACACACGGAAGAGAGAGAGACTGACACTCAGTGACAGAAAAAAGTCACTTACTTCAGTTCGAGCTAAAGCTGACCCTAGTTGATGAGCGACACGATAGTCCAGTGTGTAAGATGTAGAACAATCAATCAGAAGGTTGGGGTTTGAATCTGGCCTGGGTACCTACCACCTGGTGCACTGGATAAAGGGTGGAGACTTTTTTTTCCAAATTTCACATGTCAACATGTGTTGAAGACCTTCGTATCTAAACCCCCTTTGTGTGTAGAGTATACGACAAGCAGAATGTCAGATACGCACGTTAAAGATCTTACTGCAAGTCGTGTCAATGTCCGATGGCTAAAATATGAAAACATCCAGCTTTTACGCCAACCGAAGATGGAGAATGCAGACTGTGTAGAAACATACCGCCTGCACAGCGTGGCCCAAAATGCGTGCATACGCGGATCCGAGAAATATCAGAACGAAAAACGAAAGCTCCCCTCCCCCTCCAAATGTTACACACAACACACACACACACACACACACACACACACACACACACACACACACACCGCACACACACACACACACGCACGCACGCACACACATATACGGGCCTATATATATATACAAACACAAACACATACACACACACACACACACACACACACACACACACAAACACACACATACACACAAACACACACACATACACACACACACATAAACACACAAAAGCACAAAAACTCACTTTCACACACATACTTTCTCTCTCTCTCTC
The DNA here is from genome assembly GCA_030674185.1 of Monoplex corrugatus. Taxonomy (NCBI): domain Eukaryota; kingdom Metazoa; phylum Mollusca; class Gastropoda; order Littorinimorpha; family Ranellidae; genus Monoplex; species Monoplex corrugatus. The sequence continues at coordinate 38,288,416 of JAPXFY010000017.1, forward strand.
ACACACACACACACACTCACACACACACACACACACACTCACACACACACACACACACACACACACACACACACACACACACACACACACACACACACACACAAATTGCACAAGCTAAGGTCAAGTCAGGTCTTCGCATCATCACGGAATTATTCATCTTCGCTGGCTTGATATACATCCCACGTGACACCACCGGAACGTGCCGGCGCGAGCAGCAGGTGGACTATGAAAAGGACCAATGGCATTCGGCACGTGGGGGTCACACTTCTGTGACACTGAGGCCCTACCTGGGTGTCGAGACGAGCTCCAAAATTTAATATTCTGTGCAGATTTCCGTGTTGGATGAGCGAGTGAAATTTTTCAGTTTCGGTTTTGTTGTAATTTAAGTTTCCGTTACAGTAGTTGATTTAATTTGCTTAAAGTGTCTGTTAGTTACAAAAAATACAGTAACTACTATATTTTCGTGGGAGAAAAACAGATTTATAGTTGGGCATTTTTCTTTACCAAGCAATAAAGTGTAAAATGTGATAGCCTATCCTAACACATGAGAAAAAGCATACACACACACGCACACACACACACACACACACGCACACACACACCACGCACACACACACACACACACACACACACGCACACACACACACACACACACACATGCACGCACACACACACAACACACCACACACACGCACACATGCACACACACACACACATGAAAGGAAGAAAAAAAGTAAACCACTTCATGAACATTGTGTTGCTTTTATGCCTTTTACAACATTGTGTGTTTTTCTTATGATGTGTCTGCTAACTAATATTTCACGCAGACGCATGTTTTACATTGTCGTTAATAGAACAACCATAGCGATATAAATAATAGATGTGATGATCATAATGATCAGAATAATAGCAAAGATGATGAGGATGATAATAATCATAATAAAAATAATGATAATAACAATAATGATGATGATGATGATGATACTGCTACTACTACTACTACTGATAATGATAATAATAATAATAATAATAATAATGATGATGATGATGATGATAATAAATACACATGAACATCTACCCAATGAATAACGATTTCCATAATATCAATAATGATAATAATAATAATAATAATAATAATAATGATGATGATGATGATGATGATGATAATAAATACACATGAACATCTACCCAATGAATAACGATTTCCATAATATCAATTACCAGATATACGAAAAATATAAAAGCAATTTTAATTAATTCCTGTGAAATCGCTTTCACACACAGACACAGACACACACTTAACAAGCTCTCCTCTCTCTCT
>JAPXFY010000017.1:38299736-38322236 GCA_030674185.1 Monoplex corrugatus
AAATTTGGACCGTATAAAATCCAAAACAAGTGCGACCGCCTGCTTTCAGAAACCAGAAAAACACGAAAAAAAAAAATGAGAACGCGTATTGTCCAGTGATTTCAGTCCGTTTTTTTTTTTCCCACTGGACGAACCAGCAGGGAAATTTTAGTTGTTGTTTTTTCCTCCTAATTTTTGTATATGTTGTTTGTTCTTTTGTGATCTTATGTTTACGCTTGACAAAGGCCAGTTGACCGAAAATTTGCTCCTGTTTTCTCTGGTTATATCAAGAACGCGTTCTGATTGTATTTTCGTGTTTTTCTGGGTCTTGGACCGTATATCCAAGCTTGTGCGTAGTCCTATGCATCTAAGCTTTAGAAAGGATACAGAACATTTGTCAATGGAAGCCTTGTTCTGGAACTTTTGTCGTCCTTTAGTGTTCCAGGGAGAGAATGCTGGACGGACTTGCAGAGTGGCTGGGGATGGGGAGGGTGGGGGAGATGCTAGGGGCAACGAGAGATAGAGATGGATGGAAGTCCATGGTCGCCAACGCCATGCGGCAGGGCACCTGATGATGATGATGATTAGTGTTCCAGCACGGCCACGCCTTAACTGCTTGGCATGGTGGCCTGAATGATGGAATTTTGTTGCTGAATTTTCTTACGTCAGACTAAGATGGTTAGGATGTAATATATGGAACTGTGTTCATTCCCTCTCTCCCAAAGTGTTTCCACTGCCAAAAGTCAGGCATCGTGTATAGCAAATGTGGCTTTTTTTTGTCGGAGTTATTGAATGTCCAAAAATAACTGAATAACTGTATTTCAAGATCCCAATACAGTTTTGCCACATAACTGACATTACATTATGTATACGATTCTCTCTCTCTCTCTCTCTTCTCTCTCTCTCTCTCTCCTCCTTTCTCTCCTCTTTTCTCTCTCTCTCCTCTTCCTCCTCTCATATATACGGCAGACTAGTCTTTGTCAAGCGTATATACACACACACACACACTCATATATATATATATACATATATGTATATAGATATATATATATATGTGTGTATATATATTATATATATTATATATATAGATCTATATATATATATTATAGATATATAGATAGATAGATAGATAGAAAGAAGATATATATATACACGATTGCATTAACATTGTCCTACAACACAATCAAATTTAATTTTGAATGTGAATTCTTCCAGCATAGCTTTCAAAGCCGCGGGACGAACGTACCCACGATAACCACGTGCCGACACACACGCATCAAGAGGTACAGGCCAGGTTATTCGTATCTTTTCCAAACAAACTGGCCAACGATGATGTGCTGTACAGCGCCAGTGTGTACCAACCCTTACGAATGTCACTCAACAATCCCTGAACTGATAGAGATATTCGAAGGTCACTCCTTTAAAGTACAAAGGAGGAGGAAGCGGTGAAACTAGGACAGAGAGAGAGAGAGAGAAAGAGAGAGAGACAGAGAGAGACACAGAGAGAGACAAAGAGACAGACAGACAGGCAGGCGGGCAGACAGACAGACAGACAGAGACAGAGAGCGAGACCCAGAGAGAGAGAGAGAGAGACAGACAGACAGACAGACAGACAGAGAAAGACGGACGGAGACAGAGAAAAATAGAGACAGAGGGACAGACAGACAGAGAGAGAGAGACAGAGATAGAAAATGGAATCATTTAGAAGGATCAAAACGCTTGATTGCTTCAGATCCACTTAACCCAAGTTGACCGTTTGACATTTCCTTAATTAAGCGAACATAAATAAATAAGATAGAGTGACAAGCTGGCCTGTGACAAACTGGCCCTGTGACAACTGTCATGCATCGTGGAAAATTATCCCAAATTTCTGTAACCACTATACTGGCGAAGACAATGGAGCAGCAAACAAGTAAATAGAATGAAATAACTAAATAAAGGAATGGATAAATGATAATATTTTTTTCAAAAGAACGTAGAACAAAATTAAGTAAAATAGAATATGATAAAATAGAGAGAATACAAGAAATAGAATAAAATAAAATAAAATAAAATAAAATAAAATAAAATAAAATAAAATACAGCACAACAAACTAAACTACACTAAACTAAACTGGTTCTGATTATGTCAGATCTTAACAGTCCGAGGAGGTCAGGCTTTCTGTTCAAAACGGGTAGAAGCAATTGGTTTCAAACAGGTAACCGGTTCACATTTTTGTAAAAGGGCACACACAGGCCACCAGGCTGACTTAAGGAGACCGAGAGAGAGAGAGAGAGAGAGGGAGACAGGGAGAGACAGAAAGAGAGATGTATTCATAGACTTGGAGCACAGAGAGAGAGAGAGAGAGAGAGAGAGAGGAGAGAGAGAGAGAGAGATTCATAGATTTGGAGCAGAGAGAGAGAGAGATTCATAGATTTGGAGCAAGAGAGAGAGAGAGAGAGATGTATTCATAGACTTGGAGAGAGGAGAAGAGAGAGAGAGAGAGAGAGAGAGACGTATTCATAGACTTGGAGTAGAGAGACAGAGAGACAGAGAGAGAGAGAGAGAGAGAGAGAGAGAGAGAGAGCTCCCAACAAAGAAAGTTCAACAAGAACACGAGTCATTGACACAAAACTGATGACTGGAAGGAAAAGCAGCTGATGTATGCATTCCTCCCCCATTCCTCCTCCTCATTCCTCCGCTGCTTTTTATCAATGAAATCCGCTAGCTCTTTCCCCTCCCCGACTCCACCTGTCTACAAAAACCCGTGTGCGTAGACTACCTTCAGTCACTAGAAGCGTAGAGGTCATGAAAGACACTCGCTATGTCGCTAATCTGTCTAGGATTTTCTATCGTAATGTCTATTTGTGTTGATTTTTGTTTGTTTTTGTTTTTTGTATATTATTTTGTCAGTTATCAGCGGTATTTTTTAAATTTTTTTATCCCTACTCTGTTTTTCGTAATTCTTTGTTATATTTTTTGTTAGTTTGTGTGTGTGTGTGTGTGTGTGTGTGTGTGTGTGTGTGTGTGTGTGTGTGTGTGTGTGTGTGTGTATGTGTGTGTGTAGAATGTGTGTGTAGAATGTGTGTGTGTGTGTAGAGAGAGAGAGAGAGAGAGAGAGAGAGGTGTGTGTGTGTGTGTGTGTGTGTGTGTGTGTGTGTGTGTGTGTGTTGTTGTTGTTGTTGTTGTTGTGTGTGTTCGTATAAAACGAAGAGGATCCCCAAGATTATTGGAACAACACCTACACTTGTTAACCATAACATCACACAATAGCGGATCAAGTGATTTACACCTGCACCTGCAAGTCAAACCAGCCAACCCTTCAAACTTACAACATCACATACTCAGGCTTCAGAGTGAGAAGAGATCACAGCAGCCCTGGCATCTTCGCCAACTCAACGAATATCAGAGAAGTTATTTGATCTGTTATTTTTGTGTAACTTTCGTTTCCTCGTTGTCTTTTGTGTACGCTTGAAAAAGACCAGTCAGCCCGTAAATTTGCGCCTGTCTTTTTCGTTCGTTGAATATGCGACCTCTGTCTGTTTTATTGAGTTTTCACTTTCTTAAAATTTGTGGAACAGGGTGCTGCAGAAGTAAGAAAATCAATTGGTAAATCAATCCAGTCAATCAATCGTCTTTGAAAATGCAGCTGTGATTTGACAAGTTTCAAAGTGAACTTATCTTCGCCTATGCTTTATTTTAAGTTGTCTACTCTGACTGCGATTTGTTGAACCCTTAAACCCTAACCTTTGTCCTCTCGTTTTCCTTACCACTCCCAACTTTTCTCCACCATTCTCTTCTTCCAGTTCTTCCTGTCCCTTCCATCTCCAGCCCGTCACACCCTTCCATCCCCTCCTTTTGAAAATCATAAGCTTGGTGGCAAACTCAAACCAGTTATTGTTCTCAGCGTGTATAGACATTCTATTCGTAAAACACAAAACGAACCACACGTCAGATCCGATCCGGGACAGTTTTAGAAGAAGAAAAAAAAAGCCGAATCTGCTAAAATGCGCTTTTTTTTTTTTAGTCTCTCTGTCTCTGTCTCTGTCTCTCTGTCTCTCTCTGTCTCTGTCTCTCTCTGTCTCTGTCTCTGTCTGTCTGTCTGTCTGTCTCTCTCTCTCTCTCTCTCTCTCTCTCTCTCTCTCTCTCTCATCTCTATTTTAAATATCACGAGCGTGCAGACACTGTCTTGAAAAATCCGAAAATAAAAAGTTCTACGTTTCATTTTCGGGTGTTGCCTACACTATAACGACCGACTAGTCCGTTTGATTTTTAAGCGTCGCCACATCATCATCATCATCATCATCGTCACTGTCGTCGTTGTCGTTAGCATCATCCAGTCTTGTTACCGGGGCAGCCATCAGAGAACAGGGATGGGGAAGGAACGAGCACATCTCGATACGGGAGGCACCCGAGACCTGGGGGAACATAGACCTGGGGGAACATAGACATGCTCCCCTCGATACGTCCCAGGTTCGATATGTCCCAGGCTGATGCGCGCGTGCGTGTGTATGTGTGTGTGTGTGTGGTTGTGCGTGCGCGCGTGTGTGCATGTGTGTATGTGTTGTGCGGGTGTGTGTATGTGTATGTGTGCGCGTGCGCCCCCGCGCGCGAGCGTGTGTAATTGTGCACGCGCACGTGTGTGTGTATGTGTTGCGCGCGTGCGCGTGTGTGTATGTTTTTTCGTGTCTGTCTGTGCGCACGCGCGTATGTGTGTGTGTGTGTGTGCGCGTTCGCACACACACACACGCGCGCGCGCGCGCGCACACACACACGCGCGTGTGCGCAGACATACACACACAAACATACACACACGCGCACGCGAGCAACACTTACACACACACACACACGCGCGCGCGCACGTGCGCACACATACACATACACACAGCTGAACAACACATACACACATGCACACACGCGCGCACGCACGACCACACACGCACACACGCGTTCGCGCGCATCAACCTGGGACGTATCGAACCTGGGACGTATCGAGATGTCCCCGGAAGGAACGTACTGGATGGATACAAGCAACAGAGAGTATCCTCCATCTCTGTCTAGATCTACGGATTTTTGTTGCTGTTGATGTTTGTGTTGTTGTTGTGTCTGTGTGTGTTTGTGCGTGTGTGCGTGCATGTATGTTTGTATGTATGTGTGCGTGCGTGTGTGTGTGTGTGTGCTTGCATGTGTGTTTGTGTTTGTATGCGTGTGTGTTTGTGTTTGTATGCGCGCGTGTGTGTGTGTGTGTGTGTGCGCGTGTGTGTGCGTGCGTGCGTGCGTGCGTGCATGTATATTTGTATGTACGTGTGCGTGCGTGTGTGTGCGTGCGTGCGTGTGTGTTTGTGTTTGTATGCGTGTGCGTGCGTGTGTGTGTGTGTGTGTGTGTGTGTGCGTGTGTGTGTGTGCGCGCGCGCATGTGTGTGTGTTTTGCCGGGGAATGTAGGAGAAGGCAGCTCAGACATTCTGAGGTCATTGTGTTCATCGACGTTTTCCACCAAGCTCTTCTTCCGTCATCTCAGCAACCGATTCCTTCAAGAGTACCTTGAGGGATGGTCTTGGGTAGTGTGTAATAGACGACTGACATGACCAAACCAAGCGAACTCACGTCGCTTCACTGTTGCCAAGAAGAGATTTCGCATTGAAAAAAAAACCCAACAATTATCATACTATCTTGAGAATGTATGGGAGTAAGTATGTTGATAACTATCTCCCATATATTTACGCGAAAAAATGTCTAGGGAGTAAAGCTAAGGTAGGTACATGCCTTGAGTGTGACATAGGTACATGTTAAAAAAGAAAGAAAGAAAGAAAAAGCGCCCCATTGAGCTGGAATGTACACCAATGTCCACACAGGAAAATCCCTGGTTGTCGTGGTATCGTCATTGTTCTCTGTTTCTCTGTCTCTCTCTGTCTCTGTCTCTGTCTGTCTGTCTCTCTCTCTCTCTCTCTCTCTCTCTCTGTCTGTCTCTGTCTGTCTGTCTCTTTCCCTCTCTCCCTCCCTATCTCTCTGTCCCTCTCTCTCTCTGTCTGTCTCTGTCTCTGCTCCCTATCTCTCCATCGCTCTCTCTTTCTGTGTGTGTGTGTGTGTGTGTGTGTGTGTGTGTGTGTATCTCTGTCTGTCTGTCTGTCTGTTTGTTTGTCTGTCTGTCTCTCTCTCTCTCTCTGTCTCTCTCTGTCTCTCTCTTAACAACCGAACAAAAGCTTTAACTTGGAACATAAACTGCTTCCACTAGGTGTATCGCTTAAACCCACGTCACCGAACTGGTATTATGAACATCGGCATGTTGGTGTTACAACTGATAACCAACTTAAACCAACTTGCTAGCTATCTAAATCCGTTTGCTTGAATAAACTGCATACTTGTTATCTCGCCCACGATACCTTACCAGTCCCATGGCTTGTTATCCCCTTTCTACATGCCCACAACCGTGTCTGAAATTAATTAGGTTTCAAACGTTTGGGATCGTTTCGCGCTAGTTCATATGAACAAAAGTGAATCTGTGTTTAATAAAGCGTTTAAAAAAAACTTACATGTGCTTTACAAGCAATATACAGACAACAGAATATTTTATCAAGTCCCCTTTTCACTGTCTACTCGTCTCAAATTTAACCAGTGCATCTCAGTGCATTCTCTTATAATGAAACTCATATGATATTATTTACTATGAAAAGAAACGAGAACAGAACTCCAAAAAGAGTATTCTGATATTGCCATAAGCAAGAATTTTTGTATTATATAAATCTAAGGTAAATAAATGTATTGTTACAAACCTAAAAGAGAGAAGAAGAAAAACAAACAAAAAACCAGCGTTGTCTCGCTTGCAAATGTATGGGGCAAAAAAAAAAAAAAAAGACAAAACAGAACTTTTACGCTAATAACAAACTGTCTGGTCTAACACGCAGAACAATACAGCAACTTACGAGGAAGACGATTAAGAAAATGCAAGTGAGTGGGGGGAAAGAGAGATTGCTAGGAATTGGTAAGCTGCCCGCATGAGACCGTATTTTATATTTAACACATTTTTGGTTATGTTGTATTCATTTATACTTGTACCAATTCATTTAGGGATTTGGTCTATACATGAAGAAGATAAAGGAATCTGAATCTGAATCTCTCTTTCACACACACACACACACTCCCTCTCTCTTTCTTTCTCATTCATTCTTTCTTTCTCTCTGTCTTTCTTTGTCTCTCTCTGCCTCGCTCTCTATCTGTCTGTCTCTCTCCCTCTCGCCCATACGCACACACACACACACACACACACACACACACACACACACACACATACACACACACACACACACACACACACACACAACACACACACGCACTGGGTAAGTCACCCCCCCCCCCCACCCACCTACCCACATGCCCCATATTCCATACCCATCCGGTCTTTAGGCTGACTCAGCGTTAATCCTACTGATTATCATATCCTCCACCCCGGTTAGTTAAACACCCAGCTTACCGGCCTGTCACCGCCCACTTTTTCGCACCTGTCGTCGGCTGTACTGACAAGGTAACAAGTTGATCGCATATTGTCGCCAGTAGCTCGCGACAGAGCGGATGTTTGGAGTTATATATTTAGTAGGGACATAAATTAAACAAGATATAATCCTCTAAGTTCAAGGTCATAGAACATAGGGAGGAAACAGAGGACCTCACTATAATAGTCTCGAGAAGAGTGGCAGAATGGTTCAGATGTTCGCCTGCCAATAACTAAACTCGAAGTTCCAGGGTTCCTCACCGTAGAGGCCTCGACTTTTCTCCTCAGTTTGACCGGAAAATCGAACTGAACGAGGAGGGCAGTGTGGAGAAAGAGTGAACATGTAGATCAGCAACAGCGAGATTTGAAATAAAGGCTTTTAGCCAATAACTTCTTCGCGGCGCGCGTGTGTGTGTGTGTGTGTGTGTGTGTGTGTGTGTGTGTGTGTGTGTGTGTGTGTGTGTGTGTGTGTGTGTGTGTTGTGTGTGTGTCTGTGTGTGTGTCTGTGTGTGTGCTTCTCTCTGTCTCTCCGTCTGTCTCTGTCTCTGTCTCTCCGTCTCTGTTCTCTGTCTCTGTTTCTATCTGTCTCTGTCTCTCTTTCTCTGTCTGTCTGTCTGTCTGACTCTCTTTCCCTCTGTCTCTCTCTCTCTCTCTCTCTGTCTGTCTGTCTCTGTATGGATGTGTGTATGTGTGTGTGTGTGTGTGTGTATGTGCATGTGTGTGTGTGTGGTGTACGTGTACGTGTGTGTGTGTGTGTACGTGTATGTGTGTTTGAAAACAAGTCCACTCAATCCGCTTTGCTTTGCCACGACGGAGGGAACATAAGGCGTCAACCGGTCCCCTTCATCATCATCATCAGGTGCCTTGCCGCTTGGCGTTGGCGATTATGGACTTCCATCTATCTCTGTCTCTTGTTGCCTCAAGCATCTCTTCCACCCTCCTCGTCTTCAGCCACTCTGCAAGTCCGTCTAGTATCTTCTCCCTGGGTCTACCCGGTGCTCTCCTTCCCTCCAGCTTTCCCGTTGTGACCGGGTGCTCCAATTCCCCTTTCCTCATAAAATGGCCTATGATTGTCGGTCCCCTTATTAACTACAGTCTTGGGCGGGCTGCGGGCTGGTTGGTTCTTTCGATACAGCCATGGACTCAGGATCTGAGATCTTGAGTTCAGTCCCAGCCCGCAACATCAACAACCCCAAATCTCCCGAGCCCCTGTCCACCAGCGTCCTGCATTGCCAACCACGGTAGCGAAGCAAATACTTAACCCTTTGACTCCCTCAACCTATCCACCAGCTTCCTGCAGGAAGCTGATGGATAGGGTGAGGGAGTCGAAGGGTTAAGTTTTTGCAGTTGGTGTATAGGGCCCGGAGTCAAAGGGTTAAATGTTGGCCTGCTTGCTGTCCATCTTAATGTTTCCATCATATCTGGTGGTGTCAGCTTAGTGTTTCAGAGGTCTTCCTCCTTCCCCCTTTATGCTCCTCAGTTGAAGACCTTGCCAGTGTGTGTAGGGTTTTGTGCAGGCTCAGGAAGTCTGCCAGATAATTGGGTGGAGCGAGTATGGAACTCTCTGTGTGCGACGAATCCCTCTTGAAGAAATTCCAAACTCCAAACACCAACATTAATGTCACGTTTAGTTCATGACTTGAACGAGCCTCTCATAGCTGGTGTCATGTCTTTCGGGCTTTCTTCATCCCTTGTTGAAATTTGTGTCGTCAGGTGCATGTTGATCTGCCCCTGTTATTTTTTTTTCCAGAAGGTGTCTACCAAAGAATGGTGTTAGGTTGTCTGGTTTTGTCTGTCTGAGGATTGGACCAGTCTTTCCATCTCTCTTAACCCATTTGAATCCCGGACCCTGTCCATCAGCATCCGGCATTGTCAACCATACCAAACAAAGCAAAAGCTTAACCCTTTGACTTCCTCACCCTATCCACCAGGTTCATCATTATCATCATCAGAAAAGGGGGAAGAGAGGAGAAGAGGAGAAAAAGAAAGAAGAAGAAAAGAAGAGAGGAGAAGAAGAAAAGAAAGAAGAAGAGAAAAGAGAGAAGAAGAAGAAGAAGAAGAAGAAGAGAAGAAGAGAAGAGAAGAAGAAGAGAACAAGAAGAAGACGAAGAAGAAGAACAAGAAGAAGAAGAACAAGAAGAACAAGAAAACAAGAAGAAGAAGAAGAAGGAAGAGAAAAGGAGAAGGAGAAGAAGAAGGAAGAAGAAGAAGAAGAAAAGAAGAAGAAGAAGAAGAAGAAGAAGAGAAGAAGAAGAGACGAGAAGAAGAACAGAAGACGAAGACAAGAAGAAGAAGAAGAAGAGAAGAGGAGGAGGAAAGGAGAGAAGGAGAGAGAGAAAACAAGAAGAAGACAAGACAAGAAGACAAGAACAAGAAGAACAAGAACAAACAGAAGAAGAATGATAATGTTTCGAAAAAAGAAACTGATATTGTAGTGAAATAAAATGAGTCGAGACTTCATTGTTCATTATCATCATTATGGAGAGTGATTAAGTCCCAGCGCTCTTCTCTCTCTCTCTCACAGCTTTACTTTCCCCAACCATTAACATAATAATGTACCCATTCACAACGGTGTGCACCGGAGCCCACACGCACCAAGTTATTCTACAGTTACACAAACCAGGCTCGAACCCGTGCATTCACAGTGGAAGGCAGCAGCTCTCGTCACTACGTCATCCAAGCGTCACGGTAAGACAGTGGTAAAAGGGATCCCATAACTCTTAGACCGTAGGGGAGACAATGAGGTAGTAGAGATCTTCCTGCTGCAGTGTAAGTTTGTTTTGGTGGTCGGTCTCACTCCTCTCCCTTCTTTGCTTTACCTTTCTCAACTCTTGAACGGGGATCAGGTGTTTATTATTGACAGTTGTAAGGAAGGACCAGAGAGTATAAACCTACTCCTGTATGCTTCAATCCTTCTGATAATGTCAGCCCAGTGTTTCACGGCTTCTGTTTCCCATCCCATCTCCTCTTCATTCCAAGACCTTGGCAATACAAATGGTTTTGCGCAGGATCGAGGAGTCAAGCAGATAACATATGGCAGATTGGGCTGAGCGAATATGGATTTGTTCCGTCGTAGTGCGATGAATCCTTCTTGAATAAATTTCAAACTTTGTTTTGCGTGGGTGGATTGGAGGTCGCACACACAGATTACAGATACAAGAAGTCAGGCTTAAACTCATGCAGTCAATGGAAAGCGAAAGCACTACTTCAATAGCGTCAAGGCTTTTAATTAACCCTTTGACTCCCCCACCCTTGTCCACCGACTTTCTGTATTGTCAGCCATGCTAGCAAAGCAAAAAAAAAAAAGACTTCAGCTTTTGACTCTACCTCTCTCAGCCTACATACCAGCTTCTTACAGGAAGCTGGTGGCTAAGATGTGGGAGTCAAAAGGTTAAGTTTTTGCAGTTTGTGGATAAGGTGCGAGAGTCAAAGGGTTAAGCTTCTAGAGAGAGAAAAAAGTGCACACGCTGTGACAATGATGACCGCACTCCAGCAGTCCTTCAGAGATCACGACTTCACCCGCATACCACCCACACACGCGTTCTTTCCTCCTCTATTCGCGTCTCCTAACAACCAGGGTTACGAGCAGAGAGGGAAAGAGCTCTTAAGGACAGTGAAGAGGGGTAAGTGGGTGTAGGGGTAGGAGGAAACGACAGTCGCCCCAGACGTTCAAAGCATGTTCACGACGGATATTTTTTTTTTTTTTTTTTTTTTTTTTTTTTTGCACTCAGACAAGTCCCTATGCGCTCCACCCCAGACTTGCCTGAAATTATCTGACAGTTCCTCTTTGAGTCTGCGCAAAACCCTTATACGCTGGTAAGATTTTGAAATAGGCGAGGGAGGGAGAACAGTATATTGAAACACTCAGTTGACACCACCAGGATGATTGAAACATTAAGAGGGTTATCAAACAGGCCAGTTCAGCTGCTGCGAGCTGGAACTGAACTCGAGACATCAGATCTTGAGTCCATGGCTCCATCACCAACACAGCCAACCCGCCAAAAAGTCCGTAGCCTGTCTAACTGAGAACCGAACCCACGACCCTTGAATCTTCATCATGGCGCTTCAACCACTGGCGCCCAAGAAACAAGAGACATTTACTTCGTCACAGTGACGCACCAAGGGAAAGAAGATACAGATAGGCCCATAATCCTGAGGTCGTAGGGGAGTGAGGTGGAAGAGACCTCAACTTTTCTCGGGGCCAGCATTATGAGGCGGTGTCCATCTCCTCTCCCTTGATTCATATTCACATTCATCTTAGTCTTCATATTCATATTCATTTTAATTTCTTTTGTCACAGTGGACATTACCACGTAAAACTCAGGCTGTTCTTCCTTTTGAGAGCTCGTCGCTGCAGTGAAGTGCCACCAATTTTTTTTTTTTTTTTTTGGGGGGGGGGGGGGGGGGACTAAGACTTCAGAAAGGCAAGAAGTCTGATTGGTCTTCAAGGGGAGGGACCTGGGAAATCAACCTATCTCCCCAATGTTTTATACCGAGGCAGCCGGGTTGTGCCCTGCTCTTCACGATTTTCAACTGCCGTGGGCTTTTTGGCGTGCGAAGCCAGAAAGCACAGAGGTCCGACTCGTTTTTTTGTCACCTTCCGAAGGACTAGACGTTCAGTTCGATTTCCCGATCAAACTGAGGACAAAAAGTCGAGGCCTCTACTGGGAGCGAACCCTGGAACTTCGAGTTTAGTGATTGGCAGGCGAACGTCTAAACCATTCTGCCACCATTCTCCCTAAAGGGAAAGAAACCTTCCGTGAAATCCATACGCCTGTCGCACAAACTGAAAACGTTGAAATTCCAGTCATGCGTTGTGTGGTCCATGAACTGATGAAGGAAGAAAGACCAAAAAAAAAAAAAAAAAAAAAACCTAACTAAATCGGAAATAATATTTACCTACAACTAGGAGATAAGTCAATGGTCAGGCGGAAAGCCTGAAGAAGAGAAATGCCCAGTGACGGTCAAAGACTCCTTCACACCGTCGATCCGGGTTTTCCTTGGTCTGCCTATTGCTTTAAATCCACATATATATATTGTCTGTTGCAAGCACTACAAAGAAAGAAAACTGTCTAAAACGTGGGTGCTTGCCCTATAAAATGACACAAGAACAAGAACGACATGAACAATAAAAACGGTGATGATACCGGTAATGATAACAAAAATAATTATAGTAATGAAAACGACTCGATAAAAGAATAAACAGATGAATAAATAAACAAACAAACAAACAACAAACAAACAACACAGCGTGATGGTAATAGCAATTTAATAGTAATTTGTTACTTATATGTCATTTCACCGTTTTGTAAACCACGTGTTCTGGAATTCACTTTCACACACACACACACATACACACATATACACTCACACACACGCGCATGCGCACGCACACACACACACATACACGCACACACACACACACATGTGTACACTCACACACACACATACACAAACACACACACACACACACACACACACACACACACACACACACACACACACACACACATGCACACACACATATTTTCACACACATTCACACCTTAAAAACCCCAACCTGAACCACTGGCCTCCTTCTCAAACCATGTCCTTTTTAATTTTTTAACAAAAGAGAGAATGTTCACAGAAAATGTGACCTGAAGCCTAGGACAGACCCTCCAGGACAAACTAATCTCCCCTTTACCTGACCACACAGTCCACTCCACATGGAGCAGATTCCGACACCTTCCATGGGTTGGTGGGTGGGAAGGGAGGAAGGGGGAGGGGAAGGGGGAAGGGGAAGATGTAGGGGAAGAGGGTGAGGTATATGTATGTCATTCCAAGGAAAAGGGAGGGAGGGGAGGAGGGGAGGGGAGGGGAGGAGGGGAGGGGAGGATGGGTGGGAAGGAGACAATAGACGGTTGAAACGTAGAGAGGAGGGGGGAAAGTTGAAACCGACTTCGTTTTTTTGTTGTTGTTGCTTTGTTTTGTTTTTGCTAGTTTGTTTGTTTGTTTGTTTGTTTGTTTTACTTTACATGGTGAAAATCAATTTTGAAAGTAAATCTTTCAGAGTAAGCATAACCGGCTACAACCCAACTGCAAAAAAATCGAAGTTAGTGGACATTTGTGCCTATAGAGAATTGCGAAGATTCGTGGTTTTCTGTTAGTTAGTTAATTTGTTTATTTGTTTGTTTGTTTGTTTGTTTTTTTCAACGTAGAATGAAATGGAATTGTAAACCCTTACAGTGCCTCTCTGGTGGAAGTGGAAGACTTTATCTTGGGTTAACTCTAACCTGAACCCAAACATATTGACTCGTGCGTGTGTCGAGAGGTTCTGACAGGGTTAGAAATAATCAGCTATACCTGTGCAGTTATCCAAGACAACTGCACAGTAATCGTTTTCAGCCATTAATGATCCTCAGTCAGCTCAATGTCCCGCAACGGTGCAATCACTCTTTAACCCTTTGACTCCCGCACCCTGACCACCAGCATCCTGCATTGTCAAAAAGTTAAGCTTTTTTTGCAGTTAGTGGATAGGGTGCGGGAGTCAAGGGGTTATCCATTCAGATATATAAGTACAATTTTTTTTTTATCATTGTGTGCTCTGAAGGGGCAAATTGTGATTATCGGCCTTCAAATTCTGACATTTCCGCTACCATGGAAGCCAACAAACCAGCAAAAAATCCGTTATTTGTTTTATTTGTCGAAGCAACGCCATTTTAACAACATCCAAATCTGATGCTGATATATCTGATAGGACGTAAATCATAAATACCATGACATAAATTATATACGTAAGCAAACAGTATGTCAGACACAACTGTCCCGCAGTGCACGCCCCTTATGCTCATAGTTTTATGATTCTATTCATCCACTGAAAAAAAAAAAAAAGAACAGCCAGGAGTAAAGATTGAACAAAACAGACATATCCCATGAAATGTATCGAGACAGTTAACAATACAATCTTTGCACAAAAATTGTATTTATCATTGGAAAAATCGAAACATTCACACAACCCTTTTTTTTTTTCAACAAGTCTGACTGACGACCGGCCATAAGCGGAAACAGAATGACGGAGGGGAAAAAAAGAGAGACAAGGGGGGTAACTCTGAAGTGTGGGTGGGTGGGTGGGTGGGTAGTAACTCAGAGGTCAAAGGTGAGTGATCCTGCTCGACAAATATTTGCCCTCCTTCAAGGTACCTTCCACCAGGCGTTCGCTCTTGCCTTTACAACTTCAGACCTCCAATCATCCACTTTAATATGGAGAGGACTTTTTTTTATTTTTAAATCGAAGATGGTCACGCCTTGCTAAAAAAATTTACTTTTTCCAGAACGAAAAAGAGAGGAGAAAAAGGAAAAAAAATTGAAAAAAGAAAACACACAAGAAGACCTTCAAGACATATTCATGGAGGACAATGCAGACAGTCACAACACTGAAAGCAGATTTCAAAGATCTGTCAGAAGTTCCTGAAAAATCGCTGTTCACACGTCTTCCTCGAAAAGTACAGATTTGAGTCACTTTCATTTTTTTTTTTTTGTCTGTGTGACCTTGACCTTGGAGCTCTACCTTCCAAACATTAAGCTTTCGCGACTCTTCAGCGGCCCATGTCTTTGACCAGCATTCAGGAACAGCTGAGATCGAGACAATAATTATTACTGCCATATTTTATGTCACACACTCACACACTTACACACCACACACACACACACACACACACACACACACACATAAATATATATATATATATATATATATATATATATAATAGATATATGCATATATATATAGATAGATATATATAGATATATATATACAGCTACATATACATATATACATACATATGTATGTGTATATATATATAATTATATATAATTATATATATTATATATATATATATATATATATATTTATATATATATATATATATGTGTGTGTGTGTGTGTTATATGCCCACACAATACACGCACACCTGCCCACGTACACACACACACACACACACACACACACACACACACACACACACACCACACAGACACACACACACACACATACACACACACATCCTTGTCGAGTAATATGAAATAATCTTTTAAAACGGGGAGATAGACACACGCGCAGGCAACAACAACAACAACAACAACAACAACAGCAAAAGTCACCAGGAAATCACCAAGGATGGATTCTTGTAATATGGGCCATTGCGAAATCCGCCCTCCTCCTACTTCGTACTCTTACCTCCTCTCCCCACCCCCAGGCCCCTCCTCCCGCCCCTTAAACCAACCAACCAACCAATCAACCAACCAACCAATTAACCAACCAACCAACCAACCAATCAACCAACGAACAAACCAACCAATCAACCAACCAGCAAACCAACCAATCAATCAACCAACCTACCAATCAACCAACCAACCAACCAACCAACCAACCAAACAACCAACCAACCAGCCAACAACCAATCAACCAATCAACCAACCAACCAACCAACCAACCAATCAACCAATCAACCAACCAACCAACCAACCAATCAACCAATCAACCAACCAACCAACTAATCAATAAACCAATCAACCAACCAACTAATCAACCAACCAACCGACCAACCACCCAAACAAACAAACGAACGAACACACCAAATAACAAAGAAAGAAACTCACTTGCTCTTTATTGGTCTGCATTTGCGACTAAGATGAAATCTAATTCATCGTTTTTAAAAGGATTAAATATCCTTTGCTGACACATTCATTTCTTACGGTAAAAATTGTTCTAGTTCATTGCTATGTTGTATTATTATTTGTATTTGTCTTCCGCCACAATGGATAAACCATGTGGAATTCGGGCTGCTCTCCCCGGGGAGAGCTTGTCGCCACCGTGCAGCGCCACCCGCTTTTGTCTTTATTATTTTCTGTACGAGTTCTGTATGAGTGTATTTCTGTATACCTACAAATGGGGATTTTTCTACAGAACTCTGCCAGGAACGATTCCTTTGCTGCTGTGGAATCCTCTAACTTGCGACAAAGAGACAAACGATAAATCTTTATTCTTGCACAGTGATAATGATGCGACATAGCGAAGGCCACACACATGTCACCAGCAACCAAGGCGATGCTCATTTCGTAAGATGTGCTTTTCGAGTTTGGTCCCAGTCGCAAACTGATAATAAACGGCTCAGCGACTGAAAAACCAGCAACAGAAAAAGGAAACAGCTCTTCGCTTGTGACCCCATAAATCAGTGGTAAAATACCACACACCCCAGTCCCGGACCACCACCCGAGTCAAGCTCGACTTAAAATGCCACGCCAGTTTTGGAGGGGGTACTTTGACATCTCTCCAACAATGAAGACCACGCTTTCACCCCGCAAGCACAAGATCCCCAGCCACCCTTGGGTAGAAGGGGGGGGGGGGGGAACCCGGGGCTTACCGAAAACCACCGTCAACGAACAAGAAAAGCGGGTTGTGCGGTCAGAAATCGGAAGGGTAGCTAAAAGGTTAGATTATGAATCTTCATTCCTTGCTCTCTTGATCCTCTCTTGGCTTGAGCTGGTAACAGTCTTGACCTTGGTGTCTCTCTCAACCGAAAAAAAAAATAGAAAGAAAGAAAGAAAGGAAGGAAGAAAAAAAAAGAAAGAAAGAAAGAAAGAAAAGAAAGAGAAAGAAAGAAAGAAGGAAGGAAAGAAAGAAAGGAAAAGAAAGAAAGAAAGAAAATTGCTGTGTGAGGGACAATTGGCAAAGAAAAGAAAAAAGCTTTGTGGATGAGGGACCACCCAGGAAACTTGTTGTTCTAAAAGTTGCAATTTGCTCGTCTACGATCTGCATGAAAGGACGTCCAGACTGTGTCCAGTAGTTAAGACACTTCGGGTACACTTTGTCTGAGTGTAAGAAGTGTCAGTTGTTCATATTCAGTTAACAGTCTGTGTCATCTAGATCAATATAATTCAATTGTCGTTCCAGTAATCACTGTTTCATTTGAAATTTATTCCAACAGGCATTCATCACGCTCGGACAATTTCGTATGCGCTCTACCCAACCTGTTATCTATTATGTGGCAGACTCCTTGGGCTGGAGCAGAACCCCATGCACTGGAAAGGTCCTGATGCTGAGAGTGAAGAACGGGACACATGAAACATTAATCTGACACCACCAGACTGATTGGGCCATTAAGATGGGCGGCCAGCAGGCCAGTCTTTTATGTTGCAGGCTGGGTTTAAACTTGAGATATTAGAGGTCGAGTCTGCATCTCTGTTACGAGCGCCAGCCAGGCCGATCTATAATAATCATCATAATTATATAACAGTCTCAGTTGTTAAAATTCATCTGAACAAGTTTCTAATAATCATCATAATTATATAACAGTCTCAGTTGTTGAAATTCATTTGAACAAGCTTCTAAACTGTGGTGTATATTTGTCCATTGAATTTGAAGTAAATTGCCGTCCGAATTACGGCATTTAGGAATTCGATTTAAAAAAAAAAAAAATGATTCCAAACATAATTTGAATATTTATCGGCAAAGATTGTTTTAAACTTGCACTTCTGATCATACGAGCTTGTTCTGGTTTAGTCAACGTCAATAGGCCACAACCACAAGTATACATGTTGCCACGAAACACAAAGTCCATCATTCATTATCTTCACTTTGGAGTTCAGGGTTTGTTCAAGGAGTCATTGGACTCGGACAGTTCCTTATGAGCTCCATCCAAATCTCCGAGCAATTATCTGGCTAGACTCCCTGAGCCTGCGCAAAACCTCATACGTCGTTGGCGAGGTCTTGAAATGGGGAAGCAGGGGGAGGGGGTGGGGCTGACTTGTGAAACAGTCCGTTGACAACACTAGAATGATGGAAGAATTAAGATGGGCAGCAAACAGGCCAATTTTAACCCTTTGACTCCCGCACCCTATCCACCAACTGCAAAAACTTAACCCTTTGGCTCCCTCACCCTAACCATCAGCTTCCTGCAGGAAGCTGGTGGAAAGGTTGAGGAAGCCAAATGCAGGAAGCTGGTGGATAGGGTGAGGGAGTCAAAGGTTAAGTTTTTGTTTTTCTAGCATGGGTGATGATGCAGAACCCTAACTCTAACCCTACACTCTAACTTTAATCCTTATCCTAGCCCAAACATTAAACCCTAACTCTCACGTCAGCTGTTATGCTAGTGCCTAATGTTAACCCCATTTGAGACCTCCAACTCTAGAATGATAAAAAAAATTTTTCTCATAATCCTGAGATTGAAGGGACGTGAGGTGGTGAGGACGTCAAAAAGAAGAATAAGAAGTAGGAAAGGAAAGAAAAGAAAGGGAAAAAAAAAACCACTCTCGTCTTCCATCATACGACAAAGGAAGAAACGGAAAGGAACCAAACGTCATGCATGGGGATGTTATTTTTTTGTTTGTTTGCTTATTTATCATTTATCATATCCTATTAGTTTATTTGTTTATATTATCTATATGTCTGGTCGTATTGGTTTGTATTATTATTTACTCTTTTTTTTTTTTATTTCATTGTGGAGATTATTAATAAACCATGTTTAAACCAAAGTCCGTCCATCAATATCAGACAAAATTTCGAAGATACACTACTTTGAACCGAGAGAGATATAGAAAGAAAGAGAGAGGGAGGGAGAGAGGGAAGGAGGGAGACAGAGAGAGAAAGGAAGGAAAGGCGAAAGTAAAGACGAAGAAATTTGTATTTATGAGATATGAAATAAGCAAACAAATATGCTTGAGAGAAAGATACATATATATATATATATTATATATATATATATATATATATATATATATATAGAGAGAGAGAGAGAGAGAGAGATAGGGAGGGATTGTTGTTGGGGTTTTTTTTGGGGGGAGGGGAGGTGGAACTGCCGGAGTCGAGAGAGAGCGAGCAGAAAAGATGAGGCAGTGTCCGGTCCAAGGGAAGCAACTCCTTCAAATACATCAACCTCGGAAAGCAAGGGAACGAATCAGGTATGTCGCTCAATTACAGGGTCGGCTGAAGCGGAGATTTCCCTCTTTTTCAATGTTCATTTTGACGGACCACGGCTGTAGTCAAAAGTGGGTAAGACGTCGAATTTCCAACTGGAAGCTTTGGGTTCGATCCTGTCTGGGTACCTCCCCCCCCCCCCCCCCGATGGGTAAAATGGTGGAGATTTTTATGATCTCCCAAGTCAATGTGTGTGTAGACCTGCTCACGCTTAACCCTTTGACTCCCACACCGTGTCCACTACCATCCTGCATTGTTAACCATGCTTAGTGAAGCAGAAACTTAACCTTTTGATTCCCTCGCCCTATCCATTATCTTTTTTGCAGGAAGCTGGTGGATAGGGTGAGGGAGTCAAAGGGTTAAAGTTTTGCTTTAGTAGCATGGTTGACAATGCAGGACGCTGGTGGTCAGGGTGCAGGAGTCAAAGTGTTAAAGATCTTGTCATTCGTGTTAGTGTCCGCTGGCTTACGGAAACCCTGTAAACAACCAGCATGCACGCTCATCAAAAATGGAGTTCGCAGACTGCGTAGAAACATACCACCTGCCGAGCTGATGTTGCCGTGACGTGCATACACGTATTAACCCTTTGACTCCCACACCCTTTCCACCAGTATCCTGCATTGCCAACCGTGCTAGCAAAAGTAAAACCTTAACTCTTTGATTCCCTCTCCCTATCCACTAGCTTCCTGTAGGAAAATGGTCGATAGGGTGAGGGAGTCAAAGGGTTAAGTTTTTGCAGTCGGTGGATAGGGTGCGGGAGTCTCTCTGTTATCCGTCCGTCTGTCTGTCTGTCTGTCTGTGTCTCTATGTCCTCTGTCTCTGTCTCTCTTGTCCCTCTGTGTGTCTGTCTGCCTGTCTCTGTCTGTCTAGTCTTTCTGTCTCTTGTCCTTCTGTCTGTATCTCTCTCTCTCTCTGCGTCTCTGTCTCTCTGTCTCTTTCTCTCTTGTCTTTCTGTCTGTCTGTCTATCTCTCTCTCTCTTGTCCGTCCGCCCGTCCGTCCGCCTGTCTGTCTGTCTGTCTGTCTGTCTCTCTCTCTCTCTTGTCCTTCTGTCTTTCTTTCTCTGCCTGTCTCTGTCTGTCTCTCTGTCTCTGACTCTCTCTCTTTCTCTTTTTCTCTCTCTCCTTTCCTCCTTGAACCAACCAACAAATCCAACAGAGTACAGCCAGTGAGTGCAAAAAGGAAAGGGAAGTAATCGTAAGAACAATGGCACGCCATCAAGTCCTTTGTCTTAACAGTGACAGGTACCGAATCTATTTCAAAGCTGACCTGAAACTTAAAAAGCATTCCCCGTCTCGCTACACTTGTCTGAACAAAACCACTCTGGGAACTGAAGCGGTGGCACAGCATTCCAACCAGGGCAAGTTTTTGAGAGAGAGAGAGAGAGAGAAAAAAGATATATGTATGTATGGGAAAGAAAAGAAAGAAAGAGAGGGTGGAAAGAAAATTTAGGGACTGTCTACACACACGCATGCACGCGCACACACACTCACGCACACACACACATCTTGGCACACACAAAGACACCGTGGCGCGCGCGCACACACACATACACACACGCACACGCACACACACACACACACACACACACACACACACACACACACACCATGCATGCATACACACACGCACACACACACACAAACACACATCGAGGCACATACAAAGATACCGTGGCACAGAC
Organism: Monoplex corrugatus; assembly: GCA_030674185.1. NCBI lineage: Eukaryota > Metazoa > Mollusca > Gastropoda > Littorinimorpha > Ranellidae > Monoplex > Monoplex corrugatus. The sequence goes on from JAPXFY010000017.1 coordinate 38,320,821, forward strand.
ACACGCACACGGACACACACACACACATACACACATACACACGCACACGGACACACACACACACACACACACACATCGTGGCACTCACAAAAACACCGGCGTACACAGACACAGACACACACACACACACACACACACACACACACACACACACACACACACACACACACACACACAACACTCACATCGAGGCACATACAAAGACACCGTGGCATACAACACACACACACACACACACACACACACACACACACACACACACAGACATCCACTCACACACACAAACACACACACACAAACACCCACTCACACACACAAACACACACTCACACACACACACTCACTCACACACACAAACACACACACAACCACTCACACACACACACACACACACACACACACACACACACACACACACACAAACACACTCACAAACACTCACACACACACACACACACACACACACACACACACACACACACATTCACCATCTCCACTATCACCACCACACCACCACTACTACGACTATCACCATTCTTCATTTCTGCCATGAAGTCATGGTGACCTCAGTTTCGAGAGGTTAGGAGGTATGTTGGTGTACCTGAAGTGTTCACCCTTTGACTCCTGCACCTCGTCCACCAGCATCCTGTCCTGTCAATCCTGCTAGCAAAGCAAAACCATAAGCCTTTGTCTCCCTCACCCTATCCACCAGCTTCCTGCAGGAAGCTGGTGGATGGGGTGAGGGAGTCAAAGGGTTAAGTTTTTGCAGCTGGTGGATAGGGTGCAGGAGTCAAAGGGTTAATGAGTGACGTGCTGGCAATGACACACGAGCAAAGCGCAAGATGGACCGAGCAGCCTCCACAAACAGGTAGATAAATGAAACAAAATTCTAAACCAAAAATCCTACTCCCCACAACAACAGTGAAGTCAGGGAAAGATAAGATGAGAGTGATTTCAACAGATTAAATGAAAGTTGTCTTGATGTTACAAAACATAGACCGATGGGGGTGCATGCTTGGTGTTTTAGTGTTTTCACACGCCAACGGACATTGACGTAGCTTACAGGATTTTTAACGTGTATACTTGAAGTTCTGCATGTGCGTATGCACACAAAGGGTACTAAACGGTTTGCACACATCTTGACCTGGGAGATGGGAAACCTCTCCACCCTACAGTCACCGGATAAATGTACCTGTGCAGGATTAGAACACCGGACCTTCTAATTCGAAGTCCTAAGTCTTAAAGGGCTGGTGCTAAATAGCAAGAAGACTAAAGTCATGGTAATCAGTAAACAAAAACAAAAAACAACAACAACACCAAAAAAACCACAAAAAAACCATGAAATCCCCTCATGAAAAATAACAGCAAATGGCTCAACGCTGAGACAGGTTGATAAATTTAAATATCTGGGAACGG
>JAPXFY010000017.1:38327236-38337236 GCA_030674185.1 Monoplex corrugatus
AGGTTAGGATTTTATGCAGGAGAGAAAAGGTGAGTTTTGAGAGCGGACTTGAAGGAGACAAAAGTAGGTTGCTGACGGACTGAGAGAGGAAGTTTGTTCCAGGAGAGTGGACCAGAAACAGAGAAGGCTCGTGGACCATAGGTATTGAGCTTAGTGCGTGGAAAGCGAAGAGTCAGAGGATCAGAGGCAGAGCGGAGGGTACGTGAGGGAACATAGATCTCAAGTAGGCTTGACAGGTAATCGGGGGCTGCGTTATTGAGGCTTTTGTAGCACATGGTGTCTAGTTTGTACTGTATGCGCTTTGATACAGGGAGCCAGTGAAGTTGTGCCAGGAGAGGAGATATGTGGTCAGCTTTTTTCTTTTTGAGTACAAGGCGTGCAGCATTGTTTTGAATGCGCTGTAGGATGTGAATGGTGGAGGCAGGAAGACCAGACAGGAGTGAATTGCAATAGTCAATGCGAGACATTATGAAGGAGAGAACGAGTTTTGCAGTTGTTTCCACAGAGAGATACTTCCTGATCAGCTTTATACGATGGAGATGATAGTAGCAGGATCTGGCAGTTTGAGAAACAAAGTTGTTCATGGAGAGGGTAGAGTCAATGCAGACACCAAGGTTTTTAGCTGAATCAGAAATTGGGACTGATGTGTTACATAATGGGAGAGAAAGAGGAGGCAGCTGAGAAAGTTTCTGACGGGTGCCAATGAGGATAGCTTCTGTTTTGTCGTCATTAAGCTGAAGTCTATTGTATACCGTTTAGTACTATTGGAATACATGTATAGTCGTGTATGTGCGTGTATGTGCGTGCGTGCGTGCTTGCGTGTTTGTGTGTGTGTGTGTGTGTGTGTGTGTGTGTGTGTGTGTGTGTGTGTGTGTGTGTGTGTGGGGTTTGTGTGTGTGTATGTGTGTCAGTGTGTGAGCGCGTGTCTGCGTGTGTGCGTGCGTGTGTGCGTGCGTGTGTGCGTGCGTGTGTGTGTTTGTGTGTGTATCTGTGTGTGAGTAATGTATGTGTGTGCGCGCGCGCGCGCGCGTGCGTGTGTGTGTGTGTGTGTGTATGTGTGTGTGTTGTGTGTGTGCGTGTTTACGTGTGAGTGAGTGAGTGTGTGTGTGTGTGCGTGTGTGTGTATGTGTGTGTGTGTGTGTGTGTGTGTGTGTGTGTGTGTGTGTGTGTGTGTGTGTGTGTGTGTGTGTGTGTGTGTGTGTGTGTGTGTGTGTGTGTGTGTGAATTTGGACAGTATGAAATAGAGAGATGGGTAGATCTTTTGCGACATAGTTTATTTAAATGAGTGTTGTTTATACTCCTCATGTATAATGTAAATCCTGTTGTAAGCCAGGATAAGCCTTACGGAAAAGAGATGTTTGCTTATTGTACATGTAGCACTGTCATAAACAACAGTTACAATAATTCTCTCTCCCTCCCTCCCTCCCCATCTGTCTCTCTCTCTCTCTCTCTGTCTCTCTCTCTGTCTGTCTGTATATCTCTCTCATTCACTCTGTCTTATTCTCTCTCTGTCTCTGTCTGTCTCTCATTCTCTCTCTCTCTCTCTTTCTCTCTCTCTCTCTATCTGTCTGTCTGTCTTTGTCTCTGTCTCTCTCTGTCTCTCTGTCTTTGTCTCTCTGTCTCTGTCTCTCTCTATTTCTGTCCCTCTCTCTCTCTCTCTTTTTGGGTCTCTCTGTTTCTGTCTGTCTGTCTGTCTGTCTGACTGTCTGTCTGTCTGTCTGTCTCCTTCTCTGTCTCTGTCTCTCTCTGTCTCTCTGTCTCTCTGTCTCTGTCTCTGTCTCTGTCTCTCTCTCTCTGTCTCTCTCTCTCTCTCTCTCTCTCTCTCTCTCTCTCTCTCTCTCTCTCTCTCTCTCCGTCTGTCTCCAGACGCGGCACAGTAGTCAAGTGGGCAAACTTTGAACTTTCAGTCGGAAGAATCTAGGTTCGATCCCCCTGGACACCTCCGCCTGGTGGGTGAATAGTGGAGATTTTTCTGATCTCTCAGGTCAGCAAGTGCACAGGCCTGCCAGTGCCTAAACCCACTTTCGTATGCATACGTATGCAGGGTATTATACGTGTACATTAAAGAGCCATGAAGTCATGTCAGTGGGTGGCTTATCATTATCATGATTATGTGTCTTGCCGCATGGCGTTGGCGATCATGGCCCTTCATACGAATATGTCCGTTATATAAGACAAACTTCTTCATTTTGCGTAAAACCATATACGCTGGCGATGTCTTAAAATGAGGATGGAAGAGGAGGGAGAACGAGTCCTTTGAAAATCTAAGCCGACACCACCAGACTGATGGGCAGCGAACAAGCCAGTCTCTTTCTGTGGTAGGCTGGGATTGAACTCGAGATGATCAACTCTTGTCTTTTTCTTGTTAATAACGCAAAGAGCGCCACCCCCCCCCCCACACCCCCCCCCCCAAAAAAAAAAGATAACACACATTTTGAGATTCAGTAAATGTCTACAACATTCTCAAGCGCCATGATAATAACGACCAAAAATTGCATTCATGGGCAGAAAACAAAAGTTTGGAAGACGATCGCCACTACCATCACCACCCAAAATAGATATATGAATGGACAAGTAATTAAAAAAAAAAAAAAGTAACTAAATGAATAAACAAAACAAAAAAACAAGCAAACAAACAAACAAACAAAAAGAAAAGAAAAGGAAGAAAGAAAGAAATCGATAAGACCTTAATGATCACTTTTTGTGTGGTCTCATCACACACACACACACAACTTTTTTTCTTTAGTTTTAATAATACAGAAAAGAATGATTTCAGCGTATAAATGAAAAAGAAGCTAAATGGAAAATTGTTATATAGTCTCATCACATCCCCCCCCCCTCCCCAGTTTATCAAAGAAATTAAAAAAAAACCCAATGATTTCCTCACAGAATGACATAAATTTTAAGAGCTGATGGTAGGGGTGATGGGGGGGGGAGGGGGAGGGGAGGGGGACATTTCAACAACAATCGATCGCCCTTTCAACAACAACAACACAGGGTCATCCTCGTCGTCCCCACACGCCCACAGCACAACTACCAGTAGCGGCCGTCCTCCACAACACTACACAGAAAACTTCCGCTTGTTTACAAACATGACCACGGCCAGGTCATTGTAGCCTCTCACCTGTCCGACCCCTCCCTTTTACCTTACCTTATCTCTCCAACCTGTCCACATAAATCTGTGGCCAGCAGCAATCGTCTGCCTTCAGACTGACCGCTTAGCTTGTCGATCTGTCTGGGCTGTCCCGTCTGCTACTGAAACTGAAGCTGCTGGGATCAAGAGTGATGGTTGTGACAGTGGAGAAAGGGGCCCCGCTTCAGATTTGTTCCTGGGTCATTTTCAGTGTATATTGTGCATATAAAGCTCTGTGTGTGTGTGTGTGTGTGTGTGTGTGTGTGTGTGTGTGTGTGTGTGTGTGTGTGTGTGTGTGTGTGTGTGTGTGTGTGTGTGTGTGTGTGTGTGTGTGTGTGTGTGTGTGTGTGTGTGTGTGTGTGTGTGTGTGTGTGTGTGTCACTGTCGAAAAATGGCCCGATTTTGTGAGTCTCTTGTGCCGTATAGCTGAAGGAAAAAAAGCAGATTACTGTTTAAGAGCTGAGCAGCAGGTGAAAAAGAAAAAAGAAAAACCGACGAGAAAAAACAATATAAACAAGACCCAATCTGTCAAGTACCAAAAAACAAACAAACAAACAAACAAAACCCTAAATGGTCAGGCCATTCTAACAATCTCCCTTTTATACAAAAATAGTCACAGAGAATTCAGATTTTGTACTTCTCAAGGTCACTCTGATTTTGAAAAACTTCACTTCAATTAGAATTTGACGTGCGTCGAAAATAACGATAGACTGCCACAAAAATGAATACAGATTTTAGATAACGTTGAAAGTTTTCGAGAAATTCTGTTCACACGCTGAGTTTAGCCACTCTTTTTTGTACGTGTTTCCTTGAACTTGTGCACAAAATAAAAAAGAAAAACAAAAAGACAACAACAACAAAAAACCCAACAAAGATTGGTAAAGATCCATCCAGAAATAGATGAGAAAATCTTGCCAACACTTTTTTTCTTTTTTTTTTTTGTTATAGACACAAAGACCGACACATGGACATATACATCTCTCCGTGATTTTAGAAAAGAGAACTTGGAGAAGAAAAAAAAAGACAAAAAAAGACAGAACTTTGTGTATGCAGTTTCTAATCATTCCAGCTGTGAGTGAATGGAAATCCAACCCTGGATAGAGTTCTGCAATATAAAGTAGTGACTGGAGAGACAGAGCATCGTCATAAGCTTTTTGAGAGTTGTGGTGTATCTGTCATCATCTCACTTCCTTTGATCTAACAGTTAGGGGCAAACTTGTGGTATTATGTTTATGCAGGCTACGTATGTCAACTGAAGATTTTCCCCCAAACAAGTTATGGGATGGGTTTATAGGATCACATGAGGTATCAAGGAGTTTCCCCATCTAAGCGTTCCGTTGTATCTGATATGTAGGCCAAATTACTGCAGCAGTATGTGAAACGAACTGGTACATTGTATTATATCTTACTCGGACATTTTCTCGTGCACGTGTCACGTCCTGATGATTGTTCTACTTGTGGCAGTCACAAACATCTGTGTGGATCTACGACTGTCAAAAGATGAGAGGGTGGGGAGAGAATCGCACGCTCTATCTTTCAGTTCTTTGACAATTCTCTGTGCTGGTCAATCATACAGGCAAGCCGGACAGGGCCAAAAGACTTCTTCCCATGCAATGCCTTCAGTTGGTCTTCTAGAATTTAAAATCAGTGGCTCTGTTAGCTGAGATAGTTGGCTCTGTTAGCTGAGGTAGTTGGCTCTGTGAGCTGAGATAGTTGGGTATGTGTGCTGAGACAGTTGGCTTTGTGTGCTGAGATAGTTGGCTATGTGTGCTGAGATAGTTGGCTATGCCAGCTGAGATAGTTGGCTATGCCAGCTGAGATAGTTGGGTATGTGTGCTGAAATAGTTGGCTCTGTCAGCTGAGGTAGATCGCTCTGTGAGCTGAGAGAGTTGGCTATGTCAGCTGAGGTAGTTGGCTCTGTCAGCTAAGGTAGTTAGCTCTGTGAGCTGAGATAGTTGGCTCTGTGAGCTGAGGTAGTTGGCTCTGTCAGCTGGTGTAGTTGGCTCTGTGAGCTGAGGTAGTTGGCTGTGTGAGCTGAGGTAGTTGGCTGTGTGAGCTGAGGTAGTTGGCTCTGTGAGTGAGTAGTTGGCTTGTGAGCTGAGTAGTTGGCTTGTGACTGAGGTGTTGGTGAGGAGCTGAGTAGTTGGCTTGGCTAGTATTGGCTGTGTAGTGGTAGTTGGCTCTGTGAGCTGAGGTAGTTGGCTTGTCAGTTGAGTAGTTGGCTCTGTCAGCTGGTGTATTGGCTCTGTCAGTTGAGATAGTTGGCTCTGTCAGCTGGTGTATTTGGCTCTGTCAGTTGAGATAGTTGGCTCTGTCAGTTGAGTAGTTGGCTCTGTCAGTTGAATAGTTGGCTCTGTCAATGGTTGTAGTTGGCTCTGTCAGTTGGATAGTTGGCTCTGTCAGTTGAGATAGTTGGCTCTGTCAACTGAATAGTTGGCTCTGTCAGTTGAGATAGTTGGCTCTGTCAGTTGAGATATTTGCTCTGTCAGCTGAGATAGTTGGCTCTGTCACTGAGATAGTTGGCTCTGTCAGTTGAGTAGTTGGCTGTGTCAGCTGAGTAGTTGGCTCTGTCAGCTGAAGTAGTTGGCTCTGTCAACTGAGATAGTTGGCTCTGTCAGCTGAGGTAGTTGGCTCTGTCAGCTGAGGTAGTTGGCTCTGTCAGCTGAGGTAGTTGGCTCTGTCAGCTGAGGTAGTTGGCTTACATACAATTGAAGAAAAAAAATCCCAGGGTACAAATCTGAACTAGGAGCATATTTGACATAGTACTTTATGTCTGTGAAGGTCAGTGAATCGTGATGGCCAGGAAGAGTCCAGACAGGCCGATTGAAGGCGTTTAATCAGACGGTGCCCGCTAATCTCACTATCTCCTCCCAACGTTTAACCCGGGTGGCCCCACTCGAATGAATGAGTTACCTCTCCGGAAGTTACGCATTAACGGGATCCTGTAGGTCCATAAATTACCATGACTTCGGAAAAGTGTGAAGACCATTGACCCCTATGAATATGTAAAGGGGTCAATGGGTGAAACCTTGAGGTCATTATTCCAATTACGGAAGTGTCCTGCAATTGACCATGACCAAGGGGTCAAGAAATGAATTGAAGGTGAACCGGAGAAAGACAACAAAAAGACAACTAGCAACAGAAACCCGGGTTCAAATCCCGGCCAGACAGTGATTTTCTCTTCCCCTACCCCTCCTCCACTGAACCTTCAGTAGTGGTTGATTGATTGATTGATTTGGTTTAGTTTTTACGTCAACACCCACCGCAGGTGATATGGCCGACGGGGATAACCATCCCAGGGAAGTGGGGGAAGGGGGGAACTTACCTAATCCTATACTGACACCACCAGAACAACCATGATATTAAGATGGGACAGCGAGAAGGTCAGTTTTAATGTAGCACACCCCGGGATTCGAACCCACAACCATTAGCATATGAATCCGACGCTCAACCAACTGTGCCACCAAGGCCCGCCCTTCAGTGGTGGCTCGGATACTACATGTAGCTTATTGCATTGACTCCCATCCAGCACCCGCGGATGTTCCTTGTTCACGGATGAGACGATGAACCGATGTCCCATGTACAGCACGCACTTAGCGCACGTTACAGACTCCACGGCAACAAAAATTGTACCTGACGTAGAAAAATCCATTTTCAAAGGAAAACAGACATACATACATACAGGAAAACATAAAAAAAATTTAAAAAACAAAAAACAAACAAACAAAAAAACGTTGGCGCTGTACTATCACAACGTGTTTTCCCCCAGGGAGAGCGGCCGGCATTTCACACAGGAGATAACCCTTTATGACAAAAATTAATTCATTCTAATCCAATATAATCAGAGATCATTTACCTACCAATCTCCCCGTGGGAACGCTGGGAGCTCTTTCAGTATAAATACATGTAGTATCCCCCCCCCCCCCCCACCTTCTGGAAGTTCTGTGATAGAAATGTCCTCTTTTCTGTCACTCTCTTTGTTTCTTCCTTCTCCTCTGCTTTCTGTCGTCTCTTCCTGTCATTTTCTGCCTTGCAGGTCCTTTCAGCTGTATGTGTTCTATAAAGTCGTCATACTTTCTCATAGGATTGATAATTGGGTGTATGTACTGAATGCATGTTTGGCTCTAAGGAAATGTGCTGTGTAGGAGCAACTTTAGGTGATTTGAGTCATTTTGTATATATGCTTTCGCGTCCTTAATTATGTTCACATTTGTATTCAGGTGTTTTTTTTTAAATCCTCTTATGATAAATTGGATGGAATGGTCAACGCCTTAGATTATGTGTGCACATGCATTGATTTTTTTCCCAACCAGATGTTGTGTACGTTTTGAAATAGATGTAGCCCTGATATGGCTGTGTGCAGCCGACTGGACACGAACAAGAACAAGAATAAGAATAACACCATCAAATTTAATCTAATCCAGCCTATGATCAGAGATCATTTACCCACCAAATTATCCAATCTAATTGAATCTAATGCACTTTGTGGCCAGAGATTATTCAGCCACTAAACCATTCATTCTAATCCAACCTAATCCAGCCTATGGCCGGAGATCATTTATCTACCAAACCATTCAGGCTCATCATGTTCATTTTTAAACTGCCGATGCATAAAATATTATCATGTACATTCTGTATGCTATATGGAGTTTTGAAAGCCGGAGGGAAAGAGAGCATCAGGTAGACCCAGGGGGAAAAAAATGTTGGACGGACTTGCAGTTGAAAGCATATCTGTCTCAGATAACTTTCTCCAATACTCTTTCCAAGTTAAAGAAACTAAAAGTAAACCTGTAACTAAGGTTGGTAAATTCTGAGTCATGCTGATATATTGAGTTGTATGTTGTTTTGTTGTTGTGGGGACGGTGGTAGTGTTTGTGTGTCTGTGTGTACACGTGTGTGTATGCGTGTGTGTGTGTGTGCACGCGCGCGCGCGTGTGTGTGTCTGTGAGCGACGCAATATTGATGTCAATATTTTGTATGCATTATTTTCTCTAAACATAATTATAGGCCTACAGAGTTCTGAGCGGAATTTTTATGCTGTAATGATGTGGTAATGATGATGAGGATAATGATGATGATGATGATGATGATGATGATGACGACGACGACGACGACGACGACGACGACGACGATGATGATGATGACGATAATAACAATAAGAATAATTGTAATTTTGCACCAAACAAAGCAGAGTCCACGCCTCAAGAACTGGACAGTTCAGCCACTACAAGGTATATATATACACGATCCCGTGGGCAACCTTTTCAAAGATCTTCAGACTCAAAGAAGCAACACCACCATCAACATCCTTTTCATCACCAGGAAGAAAATAAATAAGTGGAAAAGAGAGAAGAAGGAGAAAAGAAGAAGAAGAAGAAGAACAACAACAACAACAAGAACAACAAGAATAATAAGAACAACAAGAACAACAAGAACAACAAGAACAACAAGAACAAGAAGAGCAAGAAGAAGGAGAAGAAGAAAAAGAAGAAGAAGAAGAACGAGGAGGAGGAGGAGGAGGAAGAGGAAACGGACGTAGAAGAAGGAGAAAAAGAACAAAAAGAAGAAGAAAATGATGATGATGATGATGAAGACACCACCTTTTGAAAAACGTTTTACGGCTTGACGAATTGTACTGCTGCCTTTAGTCTTTGATCTGCGAAGACAGATAAAACTAATAATTATTGATCTCAGCTGAATTCGCTTCCAATTTCGCCCCCTTGGTCTCTTTACTGAACAACCACCTCCCGTTACCCCCCTTTGATGTGAAAGTGAACGAAAGGTGTTTAAGATCAACTCACTACAAAGTGAATTTCACACAAAGCATCACACACACACCCAAATTTCACAGCCTGAATTAAATATTGAGGTGAAATAGATGAAAGTTAGGAGATAGGGACAAGAAAATGGCGAGAAAATCCGAAAAGTCGGTAAATATCGACCTCACACGGCGACGTAAACAGGACAGAGTATTTGCGGATTAACCCTTTCAGTCTTACACACCATCCTCCACCTTATTGCAGGAAGCCTGGGAAAAGCCACCTCCGACTTGGTCAGTAGCAGGGTGACCATCCCCAACCCAGCGGGTCGCAGGTCGCGGATAGCAGACGGGTTTTCGGAAAAGGAGGATAGCTGTGAAATGAGTCAGGTTGTCTGGACGTTATTACTAATCCCAGACTGACTGGTGATACTTTGTGTCAGGACACGACAGGAAGGCACTTGGGAGAACCACATCTAGAAAATATCCTACATTATGTCCTATATCGGAGCCATCAGGAGATAAAAATTTGAATATTTAGGGAGCATTTTTAGGAAGCAAGCATCTTTTAGGAAGCATCTTTAAGGAAGCATCTTTTAGGAAGCATCTTTACTCAGAATGGCAGCATGGATAGAGAAACTGAAACAAGAATCCAGGGAGCAAATGCAGCGATTTATCAGCTAACCCATCTGCTATCACAGCCTCATATACCTATGGATACAAAGCGTTAACTAATAAGCTCTATTTTATACCAACGCTTTGTTATCAGTGCCAGACATTGACACTTAACCAAAGACAAAGCTTGCGAGATGAGGTGTCTCAGAAAGACAATGAATGTCACATGTCAAGACAAGATCAGAAATGAGGTATAATTCGTTAGGAGGGCCATGATCGTTAACGCCAAGCGGCAGGGCACACGATGATGATAATAGTCGATGTACGTACTGAAATATGATGGCAAGTCTGATTTGTCTACCAGTGTATACATGTATATAATTTTTTTTGTTTTTCTTAATCAGGCTTTATATTAATATGTGTACACTCGTATATTGAGCATTCGGATATTTTGCATGGGCTGCAGTCGTTTCTTTTTATGTGACTGCAATTAC
>JAPXFY010000017.1:38339736-38384736 GCA_030674185.1 Monoplex corrugatus
TTTAACCATGTACACACACGCTAATGGTTGTGGGTTCGAATCCCGGGGTGCTCTACATTATAAAACTGGCCTTCTCACCGTCCCATCTTAGCATCATTGTTGTTCTGGTGGTGTCGGTATAGGAATAGATAGGCCCCCCCCCCCCCCTTTTCACCCACTTCCCTGGGATGGCTATCCCCGTCGGCCATATCACCTGAGGTGGGTGTCGAAGTAAAAAGTGAACCAAATCAACAAATCAATCAAACCATGCTCCTTGGACACGAAAAAGGGAGAAGAGTGGCAGAATGGTTCAGACGTTCGCCTGCCAGTAACTAAACTCGAGGTTCCAGGGTTCTCTCCCCGTAGAGGCCTCGACTTTTCTCCTCAGTTTGACCGGAAAATCGAACTGAATGTCTAGTCCTTCGGAAGGGGATGAAAAACGAGTCGGACCCGTGTGCCTTCTGGCTGCGCACGCTGAAGATCCCACGGCAGTTGAAAATCGTGAAGAGCAGGGCATTGCCCGGCTGTCTTGGTAAAAATCATTGGCGAGACAAGTTGATTTCCCAGGTCCCACCCCTTGAAGACCAATTAGCCTTCTTGCCTTTCTGAAGTCTTGGTAAAAAGTGAAAATATGAATATGAATTTGAAGCGAGGGAGAGGGGATGGGCCCCCTCATACTACTGGCACCAGGAAAAGTTGAGGTCTCTGCCACCTCACTCCCCTACGACCTCAGGAATTCATTCCGAGTGCGGAGACGTCGTCTCGAGAAATTGAAATTGAAACTGAAACTTGGACACAAAAAACCTGGGTTCGAGTCACGGATCGGACAAGTATTTCTCTCCCCTCCCCACCCCACCCATCCACCCTCTACCTGTCCTCCTCTCTTAGACCTGAAGTAGTGACTGGGTGCAAGATTTTCGGATGAGACGATATAGGCCTATACCCAGGTCCTGTGTGCAGTATGCATTCAGCGGCACACGTTTTGGGTTATTTTTGTTATTTTTGTTTAAAGCCCAGCCGACTGCATGGAGCCATATCAGGGCTATAACCGTTTCAAAACATACAGAACTTCAACAGGAAAAAAAAAAGAAAAGAAAGAAAGAAAAGACAATTAGATACACATGTCAGTGCATTCGTGCACATAATCTAAAGAGATGCCCCTGGTGTTGACCACTCCGTCCAATTTTTAAGCATACCTAAGGACACTAAAACATATATATTAATTACCTAAAATTGCTACGGCATACCTCACCTTCCTTGAGCCAAAGATGTAGGCCTACTTTATTCATGTACCCAATTATCAATCCCAAGAAAGAGTACGTAAGACTTTATCAAACACATACAGGTGAATGGACCAGCAAGGCAGAAAATGATAGAAAGAAATGACAGAAAGCAAAAGAACAAGGCAGAATCAAAGAGAGTGACAGAAAAGAGGAAATTTCCAGCACAGAATTTCCAGAAGGTGGGGATACTATTTATACTGAAGGAGCCCCCGGCATCCTCACGGAGGGATCTTCAAAGATCCCACAGCGACGGAAGAGTTGTCCCTCGTAATATTCTGTAGAAGGATAAGTCTGCTTTTGTAGATAAATCAAATTACACACAATATACAAAAAACAAAACAAAACAAAAAAGTGGTGGCACCTGATCATGGCGACGTGCTCTTTCCAGGACGAGCAGAGAAAGAGACAGCGCATATGACAATGATAGTTTATTTTCCAAAAGGCAGGTGTTATCAGTTAAAAGATCATTTTTTATACTTGCCATTATTGAGTCCCTTTTTTTACCCACTGGACGAGGCGTCAGGGAAGTTTTAGTCTTTTTCTCGTGATTTTATATTTGGTGTTTGTTTGTGATCGTACATTCACGCTTGACAAAGGCCAGTTGGCCGAAAATTTGCGCCTGTCTTGTCTTGTTGTATTGAATACGTGTTCTGATTCGATTTTCTTGTTTTTCTGGTTGCCATTACTAGGCAAGGGGAGATAGAGTAAGAGAGTCAGGGAAAAATAGAAAAGTGAGACAGACAGACAGACAGACAGACACACACACACACACACACACACACACAGAGGCAGACAGAGAGAGATACAATTCAAATCATGATTTCGAGAATCTGTATAAAACCGTACTAATAAATACAAAAAGTTCGGTCTTTTTATTTATTTATTTATTTATTCATTTATTTATTTATCTATCTATCTATTTATTTGTTTATTTATCTATTCACTTATTTACTACTTACTTACGTGTTATATTATTTATTTATTCATTTGTTTTTGTTTCGTTTGTTTGTTTAAATGTATAGCCTTGTCACAACGGATTCTCTGTGTCAAATTCAGGCTGCTTGTCCTGGAAAGAGCATGTCGCCATGAGAGAGGGAGAGAGAGAGAGAGAGAGAGAGAGAGAGAGAGAGAGAGAGAGAGAGAGAGAGAGACAGAGACAGAGAAGAAACAGACAGACAGACACAGATAGAGACAGAGAGGGAGACAGAGAGGGAGACAGACAGACAGAGAGACGGAGACAGAGAGGGAGACAGAGACAAAGACAGACAGAGATCAGAGAGACAGAGAGAGACAGAGTGATAGAGACAGAGAGAGACGGAAACGGAGAGACAGAGACAGACAGAGAGAGTGAGAGAGACAGACAGACAGACAGACAGACAGACACAGACAGATAGACAGACAGACTGACAGAGAGAGGAGGAAAATGGGGAGATTAAGAACAAAAATTATCTGTAAGTGCATTTTTTATTTCGTTTATGTGAAGACTGTTTTAATCACCGTCAAAATGTGAAGATTTACACGCAGAGCACTACAGGGTAAACTTGCACTTAGTGGATGACACAGCCTGATGTGTAGGCCTATATCAGATTGACTTATTTGCATTGAATACGAACAGGATCATTATAGTCAAAGCCAAAAAGCTGACCTTGAAAGGAACCACCAACTTGAGCCCAGCCAAACCTCATCTCAGCGAGACGTAAACTTTAGTGTATAAAACTAAAATGAATAAATGAAAAATGAAATTAACTTCATAGAGTAAATAGATAGATAAATGAAGAATAGATGAATACATAACTACATAATCGAATCAAATTAGTAAATAAAATCCTCACGTTCAGAAGTGAACGAAGTCTTGTTGCTGGTAGCATCAGGAGAGACAACCTATCAGTACAAATCTAAGCTAAATCACTGAATAAAGGAGCAATAAAAAAAAAAATAAATAAAAGAATAATGTATAAATGAAGAGACAAAAACAAATAATGAATGAATGAATGAATATACAAATGAATAAACAAATATATAAATAAATTAATAAATAAATAAAATAAATGTTTCTGAAGTGAAGCAAGCCTTATGGCAGTTACTACACGGGAGACAACCTATCAGTAAAGGTCGAGGTTAAATTGCTGAATTTTCTCCCCTACCGACTTCATACGTCTGTCCGTAATGCCAGACATACGATGAAAAATCCAACACAGCACGATATTCCTTTGAAGGATACAGTATCCATCCATCAGAAATCAGTCTTCTAGCCCAAGTTTGTCTTATCTGTTCGTCATCTGACAAGTTGTAAAAAACAAACATGATTAAATTTTAGTGAGATGGCAGCTGAACGATGCTAGTTTCTGTTTGGGAAATTGTGAGTGTATGTGCGTGTGCTTTCATGTGCGTATGACCATGTATACCTTTGTGTGTAAGTGTATTTGAATGTGCACAGAGGTGATTTGTTTCCAAATCTATACATGCATTTGCGATTTTTCATAGTTGTGCGAGTGTATGTAATAAGCAAGCACACTCAGACCATAGCATGATAAAAGACTAATTATGGTTAAGCCTACACCACTTCAGATCCAGCTGAAGCAGCAATCTTCTGCACTGGAGTCAGTGTTGATGGAACCATGAGCTCTGATCACAGTATCTACTCCTGAAGTTATGATTAATGAACTATAAAATCAGCCACAAGATTGTAATCTGATATTCCTGCACAAGATGCATGATGAAGTCTGCTGAATGATGTCCTCCAATGTACGTACAATAATGTATGAATTGATTTGAAGTGAAAAGAGAGGTTGGGCTTTGTGGTAAGAACTCGCTGTGGGCAATAATTCGCTTCTGATTTCGAGTCCGTGTATTGTTACAAGCATGATCAATGTGTATGATGTATTTGTTCTATTTGCTTTTCCCTTTTTCTTTTACCTTCCCCTCCCCCTTTTCCTATTCTTTTGTCAGTGTTGTTGTGGATGGTTACTTTCTCGTTAGTTTGTTTATTTCCATGGAATGTCATTTCCGTGATAATATAGCACAAAAATATAGCCATTTCTTTCTAGATTCCCACGGATTCTCAAAACATCACAGACTCTGAGGTGTCAAAGTCCCCGGTCTAACAGACAGCCTGGTGTCCTTCAAAAACCTGTTGGCTTTGACCAACATGCTTGTAGCCCAAGTATCCTGTTCTACCAACAGGCTGGACGAGTATGCAAAGCATTTCATTGTCTTTCCTCAACATCCCAGTCAATGCCATGGGTTGGTTTGTCAGAACAAAGACAGGCCCCTTAACTGTTATCTCTGTAGTAGGTCAGCAACTCTCCGGACTCTTGTGTTCAATGCTGTGCCGAGCTTGTCAGGACTAATATCTATCCCTCGGGACTGGGGAACTGGGCATGTGTTAACTAAGCAACATACACATGTACAATTCAATCTAACTTTACCTATGTACCTTCACTGATATCCAATACACTATACCTTTTTAGTTCCAGTCAAGAACAGTTTGTGGTAAATAAAGAAATTTAAAGGGGATGATACAGCGAATCCAAAGACTGATGTACTTGTGTGCATACATGAACTAGAGTGGATGACAACTTGGGTCAAGGATCACACAGCTAACAGCTGAGCATACTCTAGCTCAGCATCCAGCGTGTGTATTTGTGATGAAGAGTTGCTTTGATTTATATTACTTTGTTCCCTTTTATTTTTTGTTACCTGTGGTTCTCAATACTTGTCACTCATTTCATATTTTATCAATGTATGTTATTACATGATTTAAAATTTAATCATGCTTTGATGAGCGTGCTTTTGACAAAGATCATTTGATGAAATCTGTTTGCTAACAAAACTATTGTTTCAATTCGTTGAGATACTGCTGAAAAGAATACTCTCCCTACTCTAGCAATCATGACTACCAATGTCAACTAACGTATGTGGGCAGATTTTCTACATCAATTGATTAATCTTTTTATCTATTTATTCAAAAATACATTTCTTTTACTGTTTTTGATTACATGCTTGCCTAAAAGGGTCAGTAGGGTATCTACATATAGTTTTAATGTTTCAAGCTGTCTTTCAGTTTCCCTTTTAAACGCACACACAAACCAACAGTCATGCACGCATACACACACAAAGAAAACCACGTTTTAATCCACTACTTTTAATATGCATCAACATCGAAAACAAGTGGAATACACAAAACGACAGAAAAACAAAGAAACCATGATTATTCATCAGACTAGTCGCATGACGATCTGGAAGGGGGCTGCCAAACGTTATACAAAATACCCAAACTTCAGTGGGCTTAGCTTTACATTCTGATTCTGCAACATTGCCATTTTCATCCTGTATCAGCCATCTTCTACCATTTACAGGTACATTAATTCGCCTTCTGTGGAAGACTAACCAATAAATACAAATCTTAGACTGAGGCTCATTGCTTACGGCTGTCTTGGAACTTGCCATATGGCTCCCATAGTAAGTTAATACTACTTTACTCAGTAACCATAGAAAACCTCCACAAACACGTGTCACAAAGAATAAGAATATTCTCTGAATGAGAATTAAAACAAATACACTCAAAAACTGACATATTACTTGTACTTTTCTTGACAGACATAAAATGTATGCATCAAATCAGAGAATGACACAAATTTTATTGGGAATGAAGTTGGTAAAGTGTATGTGCAATTAAAATCATGAATCTCTTTGTTTAATTATACAATCCCTTAACATTTAAGGGCAGATTAAAAGCAAGATCAAAATTTCAAAATGCACTTGAAAACTGTAGGAGATCAAGCTCTCTTTTCATTCAACTCATCCTCAATCCCTACCCTTTCCATCCCACCTGGAATTTCTTGTTACACCAGTTCAGAAATAAAAATGTAATGGAAACTAGGGTGTTCTTCCTTCTTGTCCTATGTCAGTTGTATATGTGCTCCACCCAAATCTGCCAATAGCAATTTGCAACACATAAGAAGGATCAGTGTCATTAGTCTCTAAGTCTAATGCTTACAACACAAATCAACTAAAGAGATGAACTTAAGTCTGATTAGATAAAGCACTGATGAGGTAGTATACACATTTTGATGACAGAAAGCGCACAGAGTGAATGTAGAGGAGTAAAGGACAGGGAGAGAGAGAACAGAGAGAGGATCGGATGGGACAGGGGACACATCATGTTTTAAATTAATGTTGAAAAATCAGGGAAATGACACAGAAACATTCAGCCACTTCTTACTCAGACAACTACTATACTTCATTCAGATGAAAAAAAAAAGACAGACCCTTTTTTTTTTTCAAAAAGAGAAAAAGAATCCACAGAGAAAGAAAATGCTGATCTTATTCCATTAGTCGTGTAAATATACATGGTGCACATGAAACAGCTATTTTTCCAGTAGACCCTTCTCCATTCAGAATATTCCAAGGTAGCACCAACCATGCGCTGTGGCAAACAGACAATGGAAAAACAAATACGCAAGTTTGACAGCTCCACAAAGTCAGCACAAACATGTATTAGAAAAGGTGTGGAATACCAGGACAGACGTTTACAATAATATAGAAAATCAGTCAACCACTGTTTACACATATATATCGAAATCATTCAGACACAGTTTGTTTTTTGTTTTGTTTTCTGTAAGGACTACAGACACTGCACTTCAAACAAACAAACAACAACAACAACAAAAATCAACTTTATTTTAATATCTTGCAAAAAGAGAACCTGTCAGCTAAAGCTCCAAACAGAAAATTAGACAACTCATAATAATATTCTTTATTTCACTATTTTTAAGTAAATGCAGATAGACACAAAATAAACATTTTCTCTCCCATACACAGACATACAGGGGACCAGTAAAAAGCCAATATTAATCATATTTATTTTGAAAGATGTGGGGACGGAGAGAAGTAGGGGGAGGGGATGACAAAGAAAAGGAATGGGGTGGGAGTTAACAGAACAGAGTGTGTGTGTGTGTGCATGTGTGTGAGTGTGTGTGTGTGCATGCATGCGTGAATGCATGCGTGCATGTGAGCTTGTTTTACTTTCGTACTTAAGAGGACAATGTCCACGCAGTGTCAAACATGATGGCAGACAATTATAAAACTTTGTGTACATGTGTCATTTACTCCTTTCATGTTGTAAATTTATCTCCGATAACTTTGTAGTACAATTTGTTGTATAGCTGCCTGTCACTTCAAACACAAAAACGTTATCACAATGTTTTACTATCAAAAAGGAAGAAGAGATCTGCAAAGATATAAAATACTTTGGAACATATTTAAGAAAGGACTGACTAATTAATGATGAGGAGACATCTGAGAATCTCAAACAGTAAGTGAAATACTTCAAAATCTTAAAACATCTTCAATGGTCGGTGTCAGGGAATTATTATCTAACAGCAATTTTGGATAAGACAGACTGACTAATGATGACAGACTACCTGATCACTGATGATGGTAGAATACCTAACCACTGTGTTTACAATGAAAAACATGTGAAAAGACACTGAAAGAAAGAAAAAAGAGAAGAAAACCAATCAATCATTATATACTGACATTTAAAAAAATGTGACAGAGAACAATTCTGGAGAAGAAAAAAAAATCAAACAGCAAAAACAAAGTGAGGTGGGATGAAAGGTACCTGCACATTTATGTTAATGAATCAAGACATGATATTCAAAGATTTCATCGAATACCTAAATATTTCAAACAATGTGTCAACATTGGGTCCATATTTGAACAATCTGACAAACACTTCTGCAAATGGGCCCAAAAAAATGTATGTACAATAAAAAAAAAAATAATAATAATATAACACTTCATAGAAGGCTTAAGAACAACACCGAAAATAGAGGATAATCTTGCTGAACAAACAGAACAAACAACTGCACTACAAGAACTATACAGCACAAACTATATCCACCACACAATAATAAAGGAATATCTTAAAGTTCAGAAATACTATCAACACTGACAAAACTAGTTTTCTTTTAGCAACCACACTTCCAAAAGATATGTCTGTATTTCTTCCAACATTTTTTCTGTTGCAACATAAATATCTCCCCCCCCCCCCCCCCTCCTCCCCACTCGATCCTGCAAACAACTGAATCTGCCTGGAAATATCTCCAATGTTACCAACATGGAACAGCAAAATTTTAAATATGACTGCATTTTCTTCTGCAATAGCAAGAAATCTATCTTTTCTCATTTTTTTTCTTTTTGTTTGTTGTTGTTATGCTTGCCAATGAAAAAATTTCCAAAATAAAATTCTTACTATTGTTCTTGAGATTTGTTATGATTTCTTATTTACTTTTTCTTTGTTTTTGTTTTGAGAGTTTTTGATATTTTCCCTCATAAAACAACGACTGAATTACCATCTCTTCAATCATTGTACAATTTAAAATCCACACAATCCAAATAAAATATAACTGTCAAAAAACACATAAATAACAGAAAGGGATCCATACGAAAAAAAAAAAAAAGAAAAAAAAAAAAGAAAAAAAAAAAAAAAAGAACAGGCAACAGAATGCAATTTTCATCCATGTACCAGCCTGATAATATCATCATCTTCATTTTTTCATCTGGAAGGAGCAGTTCATCCCCTAAGTAGTTTTCATTAACACACTATATATCATTTTATAATCAAAACTGACCGTTGATGAACAAATCTAAATGTTTGAACACAATCTGCTGGAAAAGACAAAAATATCTATGAGAAAGCCATGTTTACAACTGGCCTTTGTCCGAAGATCCCACACATACAACAAGACAAACGATTACGAAAAACAGCCAGTTGTTTCTCTTGTGGTAAATTATTTTAAATTAACACAATGAAAATTATTTTAATCTGCTAAACACTAATGTAAAACTGAGGAGGAGTGGCAGAATGGTTCAGACATTCACCTGCCAATAACTAAACTTGAGGTTCCAGAGTTCGTTTCCGGTTAAGGCCTTGACTTTTCTCCTCAGTTTGAATAGAAAATTTAACTGAACATCTAGTCCATCAGAAGGGGACAAAAGACCCCATGTGCCTTCTGACCTGCGCAAGCTAAAGATCCCATGGCAGCTGAAACTCATAAAGAGCAGGGCAATCGCCAAGCTGCTCTGGTATAAAACATTGGAGAGGTTGATTCCCAGGTTCCTCCCCCTGAAGGCCGTTTAGCCTTCTTGCCTTTGTGAAGTCTTGGTCAAAAAAAAAAAAAAAAAAAAAAGGTGGCACCGCACTGCAGCAACACTTTCAAAGGGGGAGAGCAGCCCAATTTTCAAATGATAAATCCACTGTGACAAAAAGAAATCAATAATAATAACAATAATAATAATAATAACAATAATAATGTGATTTTTAATCCACTGTGACAAAAAGAAATCAATAATAATAACAATAATAATAATAATAACAATAATAATGTGATTTTTGAAATAAAATTAAAAAGCAGAAAAACCCATGCTTAAAAGATAGGCATCAGTGAATCCAAACAAATGGGCTTTCTCCAGTTTAAACTTGCATGTTTACGACTCTGTTGGGTCATACCTATTCCTCTATAAAACAGATGAGTTAAGTTTGCTGATATATGTTCTTCATACACATACGCTTTCTCCCTTCAATCAACGTAAAACAACAGGAGACTAAAACAGCAGATGTGAGACTTAAGTTTCTATCATTCCAATGCATAAAATACAGTTTATCGAACAACAAAGTTAAAAAAAACAAAAAAAAACACACACAACACCTGTACAATATTTAATTTGTAAAAGTCTAACTGTATGTGTTTGCAAATAAAACCAAACATTTTTCTCCTAAGGTTACTTTTATTATTTATTTTAACTGATCATTTACAAACATGTATGGGTGTGCTGTGTTGTATGAATGCATGTAGCTTGAAAACAAAACCAAAACTATGTTTAAAGCCAACTTTTTTTAATTCTAGAGGAAAACAAAACACATGAAAAGTAGACCATAACGTAAACAGATACAATCCATGACAAAACACATCATCAATATAAGCCTTTAACGCTGTAACTGACAAGAGAACATTAAAAGACCAAACTTCATAAAGGCATCCGTTTGCACAAAATTGAAGCTGAGTTGTAGTTGAATGGAAGGCAGTTAACAATAACTAACAGCAATGGTACACACGTGATTACATAAATACGGTATGATTAAGACATGAATAGCTTATAACAAAGATGGGGAAGAAAAAAGAACATTTGGTACACAAATGAGAAAGAAGAATGTCCAACATGTCTAAAACGAAACATAAATATTCACAAATGAACAACTTTTTTTTTTTTGGGGGGGGGGGGGGGAGAAACTGTCTTGCTCTTATAGGCCTACATGTAAGTCAACATATCTAAAATGAAATATGAATATTCACACATGAACTATACTTTCAAAAAAAGTGAAATATGAATATTCACACATGAACTACACTTTCATTAAAAAACCAAACAAACAAAAAAACCAAACTGTAACAAACTGTTTTGCTCTTATACATGTATCTAATCTACTTAATGCCACAACAACGTAGTAATTTCCAAGTTACCGGTATATTACAATTTTATGAGGTAATGCAATAGACATTTCAAAAACTGATTAAAAAGAAACTGTAGTGCGACAAGATAGAAGAAAGATTTAACCAAGGTATGCTGCACTTACCAAAGAATTGTTCCTATTATATGTAAAACAGCAAACCAGGACATATACTGGACATTTGACTTGATGTCACAAAGAATAAAACAAATTCTGGGTCATTCCTTAAAACTTACATATTATCTACAATCTAAATTCTCTGAATTCATTATGATACTGGGAGGATAAAGGCCAGATCCGGAGTCAGGAAAACAATGTTATTTAGTCTCAGTCTTAGTAGAGGCTGGACCAAGAGAAGTCTGCTCGTGCTTGAAAAGTATATGCTGAGGTTCCAGGTAACTAAAATTATTAGCAAGGCCACAGGCAGTACAGACTTCAGGAAACAGTACTGCTGAGCCAGCATAATAAGGCAGAATCCATACCCTCCTTCCAATCTTTATCTTACCCAAACTTAAGACAGGCCAGATGCTCATTTATACTTGGGAGGCTGAAAATCGCTGATCACAAACCACATCAGGAAAGTGGACACTCCTTTACTGCATTCCATCCAAACCTGTTACAGTTAGTTTGGGATATTGAATTTGTTTAAAGAAACATACACTGTACTCGTGAAGTCCCATATTTCCTCTGCCCAAAACTACTATCATGATGTGGCTTGACTGCTCTAACATACTCAAAACCATCTGAACAAGTGAGATCTTGAGACAGAAAGGTGAAGGTACCACAGTTTTCATGAAAGCTAAACTGGTACCACCAGAGTGACTGGCATAGTAAGATGTCCAGGGAGCAAATCAATTTCTATGTTGTTACTTGCAGGTGGTACTGAAAAATGTTTATTTTTGTTTTACCATCTGGTCAGCACATTATACTTTAGTCAACATCAATTCAGACATAGATGACAGATGCAGTTTAAATATTTAATATGACAAGAGAAGAAAAAAACACAAGTTAATTCTAGTTCATCACTGTGTTGATCATTCTTTTTTTCTTTTTTCTTTTCTTTTTTCTTTTTTTTACTGTAGTCCTACCAAATTAAACCGCTTTACTATTTATAAACTGGACGCTTGACTTTCATCCTTGATGTCACAAAGAATAAAACTGATGTTACAAAGAATAAAACAACTCATTCTGGGTCATTCCTTAAAACTTACATAATTATTATCTACAATCTAAATATAACAGTGAAAGAAAACCAGAGTAACAAATCAGTCTGATGTATGAGGCATACATACATTGTAATCTATCGGTCATCAGATATAAAGGAAATCTTCATCTCACTTTGTACTTAATTGCATAAAATCTGTCTGTTATCACTCCAACTCAACCCTCTCATCAAGCACCCCTTCCACCTTTTATCTTCATCCACAAAAGTAGAACATCATACAATAAAGAAACATTCTAAAGTAAGAAGAGAAAGGAACACATCAATAAAAAGAACAAGCTCAATAGAAGGAAAAAAAAAAAAAAGAAAAAAGAGAAAGGAAACATGAAGGAATACCAGTAACAGGACGAATGACTCAGTCCATAGTATCTCATATTCTTCCAGAAAATGTACACATGCACGAAATGAAAAAAGAAATAGCTGCTTCCTTGAACATCATGAAGTGATGACTTTCACAACAATTGTGGCCATAAATGGATATGTAGTGGACATGGCTGACAAGGCTGACGCTCTCAGTTCAATCTTGACCTCAGATTGGCAAGTATCCCTTGATTGATGAACCAAGCTCATGCCAAAGTCTGGGACTGAATGGACACCAAGTGATGTGAATGTACAGTCAACATCTTGACAAACCGACAGGCGGGCGCTGTCTGGAAATGCCACTGTCATTCCAAAAATATGCAATACACGATTGCATTTTAAAAATAATATTTACACATTTAAGAACAATGATACCTATCAAAATCAACACATGCCAAAACTAAAGAAGTATATTCTAAAACTGAAACCATCTATTACCATTCTCCAAATTATAATGTCGCTTAAGTCCATGAGATTCAAATATGCATGGTCATGAACTGGAAGCAAAGACACCAATGGACAGTTCACGTGTCATAATGTTTCACCAAGATTTACCCACTATTCAACTGCACTCATGAATTTACTTTCTATTTTTCTCACAAGTAATTTTTCTGAGTGAAATATGGGCTGCACTTCCCAGCATGTCACTAAATGTGCAGCATCACCTATTTTTTTTATTTGTTTTGTTCTTGTAGGTGTAACGAGCCACCTTATGCCCCCCACCCCACCCCCCAACATCCCTACTCCAAATTAAGGTGTGTTTTTTTTCCTGAACCAATTCAGACATGACAATACAACAACAAACCAAAACAAAAGAAAGTAACCAGAAGCCCCCATACCTATTTGCAAAATGCCATCAAAGTTTTAATGGCCAAGTGGTCAGAGGGGAAATCTTTGGCAGGCAGTTGGCCTGTAGCATCAACGATAGCAGCATCAACAGTTTTCAGGATCCCAAGAGGGACCAGAGATCCGGCACTGTAGAACACGTAGTCCACTGCCTTTCTCGAGTGTGCTGTTAACGTGGTGATCTCTGGCTCACATTTCTGTCAAATACAAAAAGGAATTAAGAATGATATTATTCTATTCAGATGATCTGAACTGGCCACTGGAAAGAAGTTAAAAACTGTCTCATAACCCTGAGGTCTCAGGGCAGTGAAGTGGTAGAAATCTTAACTTTTCTTGAAGCTAGCATCACAAGAGTGGTACCAATCATCTTTTCCTTGTTACTTCCTAGCCCATGACTTGTTCACAGTTGGGGACTTTGAAAAAAGTCGCATATCTTTTCACAGATAGACTGGAGGCTGCATGTACATATAAAATTCCTAGCCAGACAGATTGTAAAGTAAGCAAGAACTCTACCTCTGCAACAACCAGACCTCAGACATAAGCTAAAATATATAACATTTGCAAGCACACAAATGCACATATCCAGGCAGGTGTGTCAACTCACCTAAATGCATAAACTGAAGTCTTAAAACAAATGTTTTAATAACAGAAATGATGCTAAAATTCACTAAGGCAAGGGTATCTGTAAAAACTGCTTATAAACAGCATTTGATCTGAAAAGGCTACAGTCCAGTGCTGACTGAAAAAGCAACATATCTAATACCTTTTAAATTACCTACCCTGTATTACCATCTACACCTTTCTGACACTGAGGAGAACATTCTTGAATATAATTTTCTATAAACCTTCATCTATGAGGATGATCTGACAACAAATTTCCTAAATAATGAACTTTTTGGAAAACCGTTTCTATACTGTCTATCACTAAAACCAACCCCACCAAGGTCCAAAATGATTATACTGGTGATATGAAAATGCAAAACTTCAATACTCGATACTGAACACACTTAATTTTAAAACTTTTCTGACTATATGCCAGCATTCAATATGGGCACATGCACGCAAATGCGCGCGCGCACACACAGTCATTAACCCTATGACTCCCTCATTCTACCCACCAGCTTCCTGCTGATGAAGGGAGTCAAAAGGTTAATACACATGGGATTTCTGGGGCTGTCAAACAACATATTTTCAGAATTTGGACACATATCTTACCACAATTCCAAATTTTATATATCTTTAAATTCAAATTATATACACTGATGACTTTACTGTTAATTTTCTCTTCAACTATTTGTCCATAAGATCTGCACGAACATATGGAAAAGCCAGAAACATACAAAAAGAGGTTTTCTAATAAGATAATTTTAACAATACCATTTCTAAAAGCAAAAGCATTCCCAAGTAAAATCATACAGCAAGAACTGTTTGCAATATTCACTTTCAGAGCATACTTACCGTAATGGTGGAATAAGCACTCTTCAAGTTGGAGGAAGTATGCTGGAAAGCTCGCCACAGATGGTTCACCAGCGATTTCTGTCACAAACAACCACAATCAGTGCTTCATGCCATCATTCATCTTGAAATATCACACAATGACACAGTCATCACACAGTTCAATCAGAGTTTGTACACACAACTGAATAAACTGTTGTTACATTTGATCAAAAGCATTATCAAAGACCATAAGTTACATCTGTAGCCAGAAACGTGTACATCTGGGAAGTCAAAGTTATAGTAAAGTTATTCTGGTTAATTTAATAGCAGTCTTACCATCACAAGTGAGCACTGTCCACAAAGAAGTCAAGCAAAAATCTTTGTGAAAACCTAATTACCAAAAGAAAATCTTTGTGAAAGCCTAATCTTTTCTATGTACACACAGGAAGGTACAGTATACTACCTTGCCTTTACTTTTGAGTGGTATTTTAGCTGAGGCACTGGAGAATAATTGGCTTTTGAGGACAAGTTCCTCTCTTCTCACTTGATATCATTCTTCCCCAAACCTGGCTGGACTGGAGGCACAGCCAGAGCTGAACACATACATCGATATGGGATGGCAGAAGCTTCGCCTCTCCTCAAACCAGGCCACTAAAAACACCTTACCACAACTCTAAAAATATCAGCAGTTTGTCACACCATCTAACGGCCACCATGAATATGTTTCTTTATTATACGCCAATTACAAGTTTTCTGTGTGTACTCACAGCTCCGTCATTCAGTTCCAATTTCTGTACTGCCTGCAGCGTGTGGATGGAGGAGTCGGACAGATAGCCATCCAGCACCAACTGATACACAGGACTGGACCACTCGGCATTGAAATCACCACATACGATGTGGGCTCCCTCGCTTCCTGACATTCCCACCACTTCTTTGACGGCACAGGCGGCCTGCGAAAAACACACACACATTCAATACATCTAATTAATCATAATTATGAAAATGTGTTATTTCATCTTTACACACAGAAAAAAATTTTTGGTCACAGAAAAGAATAGTATACATTTAGCAATGGAATAGCATTTTTCTCTTTGTACAAATCAGAAATAATGAACTTCTTGATATAAACAAACGTTAAATTTGTTAAGAAGAACAATTGTATATTTTTGTCTGAACGAGAATGTAAAATGTGTTTTTACTTGATCTGTATTCCTGCAACATTGTACAACAAATCAACCTTACTTCCAACTGGCGAAAAAATATACTTATCATAAGAATATTATTCAACCTGAAGTTAAATACTTATCAAAAGAATGTCATTTAAAACAAGGAACTGGCTCTTTATTCAGCTTCACTTTTTGACTTGTTCTTTCATTACTGGGGACTTGTCTGCTTCATATTTAAAAGCTCATCTTAACTCTCATAACGCCGTCGGCGACTAGAGTCGCCTGACGTCACTACTATACTTGAACTCTGCCGTCGACTAAAGTCGCCAGGCAAAGGTGCTTCCCGGTGTCTCCCTTTCACCTTATTTGGTTTCATGACATCATATCCTACAGTTAATTAGATGCACGCATGCGCTTCGGGATACTCCATACTTCCTTCACAATGGCGACTGTTTTGTTTTGCACCAGTTTCTAGTGATTTTTAGCGAAGTTTTTGATGATGGAGGTGAACGAAGATTTTTGGGCTGACTTGTTGGATAATGGCGACAGTGACGACGACCAGTTCGAGGGTTTTACGGTGGAAGATATCGCAGAATCAGAACTTAGGAGGCTGAAAAAGGAAGATGAAGTGGCAAGATTGACCGCAGATTTTGATAGGTGGAATAGTGGTGGTGGTGATGCAACAGATGATCCATTTAGTGACGATGACTCGGATGAAGAAGATGAACACGCAGTGACGGATCCTTTCGAGGACTGCTATGACTGTGATTGGTTGTGTGATTTCAATGAAACTTGTGGGGCCAGAAACATTGATACGAAGGCAAGTGAATATGAGATATTTGCAAAATTTTTCGACGATGAAGTAGTTCAGAAACTGGTCGAAGAGACGAACAGATATTACGATCAGGTCATTGCAAAAAGGGGAGGCAGAGACACAAGGTACAGACAGTGACTCTTTCAGTTGACTGTTTTGTAGTGTTTGCCTGTGTCTTGGCTTTGGTTACTGGCAAGAAATGCATGCATTATTTTATTTTGTTATAATATTTTCATCTCTTTTTTGTTTGAATTTCTTTTTTATACTAACAGTTGTTTCACATTTTGAGATTGAGTAAGATATGGGTTTTTACTGTCAATGCTACCATCAGCCACTAGCACCACCACTACCACCACCACTACTACCAACAACAAAAATAACAATCACACAGCCACTCGGTGTAAATGCTTGTAACTTTCAACTAGTTTTATGCACTCATTAGACTTTTTCTTACAACCACAGAAAATTTCAAAGCAATCCAGAGTGAAGTGCATTTTTAGTGATTTTTTTTTTCAAGCACTCAGTATATGCAAAATGGACAATCGGTTCATCAGAGTGCAGGCTTTCAATCATATTGCAATAAAGGCTAACTGTATTTTATTGTGTTTTATTTCTGTTGATTGGATGTATACTTCATTCAAATTGTTAAATGAATTGATTGTGACACCTTTACTATTATTTATGATTTTTTTTTTACCACCATCACCACCATCAACCACCACCACCACCACCACCACCACCACCAACATCATCACACAAGCAGAAATTCTCAACACACACACTTGTCATTTTCAAACATTTTCATTCATTCATTTTTACACAAGCACAGAAAATTTCAAAGTAATCCATAAAGAAATACATTTTTAGTGATTTTATGAACAAACTATGTATAAACGGAAGCTTCACCAGAAAATTTACTTGGTGTACAGCATTCTATTAAGGAAAATAGCTTGGCGCCAGAAGAGTTAATCTTAAAATAGTGCGAAGTGTTTTCTGAGCATGTATGTGTGCTTATACACACATGTATATAACCTGTGATGTGAAAATTCTATAACAAGGCCATATGATTATATACATTTATAACAATCAGTACGGAGTAATAATATGGTAACAGATAAACATAAAAAGAATCACTTAAAGGAACGCACCTGAATACACTGGACATCAGGGCTGCTCATAAAGTCCCACACCACATGGATGTTACCAACGGTGATGACTTTGCCTGTGACCTTGCTGCGAAGTCGAGTGATGAGAACAACATCAGCACGGTCCAGATACTTGTTGATAGCTGCTGCAACTTCTGTACTCAGCCTGCCTGTCTCTACCTCCTGAAGACAAAGACGGCACGTGGACAGACTATTAGATCCAATATCATGAAGTAGGTAAGTATCTGATGAGTGTGAGTGAGTGCGTGAGAGAGAGAGAGGAAAAGAGAGAGAAAAAGAGAGAGAGACACAGAGGACAGACAGAAGAATGAGAGAGAGACACACACACACAAAGAGAGAGAGAGAGAGAGACAGAGACAGAGACAGAGAGAGAGACAGACAGACAGACCGACCGACAAAGAGAGAGCGAGCGAGCGTTAACAAATGCACAAGAAAAAGTGTGATTGTATTACAAAAGTGCGATTGCATTAACATACCTCAACTCTTTGGTCTTTTCCAGTACGAAATCAAGTCAAAAACGATTAAAACAAAAAAGTCAGAAGGGGGACTGTTAGGGGTTTGTGCATCTTGATTCTTTCAGACAGAAAAACAGTTCAAAGTGACATCAATGTATGAACTCTCGTCTGACCCGAACGGGAACAGCAATAATTCTTCTCTGGTGGCTGGAACTGCAATAATGTCTCTTTGCCAGTTTTGGGGGCAATCAGATTTAGTATATTTATATAACTGCAATGCTTACTTTGTGTGCCACTTCAGTGAGGGACACTCCCTTGCTGGCTTCCAGTTCAAAGAGACTGGTTTTGTAGAATGTGGCCTCACCCTCATCAAAGTAATCCTGCGTTCGGCGCTTCATCAGCCCCTCATAGCCGAGCCTGTAAACATACACTAGAAACAATGAAGATGGAAAACTTGCATGTGATGATGCCCTTTCACATTTTGAATGACATTTTCTATTCACTTATTACATTATAAACTAAGTGAAGTCCTGATAGATAATGATCTACAGCACTGTAATTTTCACTTCAGTGCATGACAGATGTATGCGTCCGGCAGGTTTTATTTCTCTTATGCCGAAATCAATCGAAGGGAAATAACCCTGTTCCTGGGACACCCACTTTTGCTGCAGTTCTTTCCCTTAGACCATTGTGCTCTCATTTTAATTTTGTTCATGCATTTTTAACCCATTTGACTCCCACATCCAATCTACCAACCGCAAAAACTTAACCCTTTGATTCTCTCACCCTATCCACCAGCAGGAAGCTGGTGGGTAAAGTGATGGAATCAAAGGGTTAAGGTTTTGCTTTGCTAGCATGGTTAGTGATACAGGATCAGATGGACAGGGTGCAGGAGTCAAAGGGTTAACTGACCCATGCCTACTGTAACCAAGCTCAGAGTTCCCAGAATCACATGCATTTCAATTCAGAGACTCACAGGCAAACTTTTGACAGTGAAGTTTGATTTGTAGCAGTTTTTGTGTTTACATATAAACCGTTTTCCAAATAAAGCAGAAAAATTGAGTAGATGTGGTACTGAACCTATGTCGAAGGATGGAGTAAGTTATGGAAATTAATTACAGTGTGTCTGGAAGTTTTTGCTCTTTGGCCTATGTATACCATTTTGGATTACATATGACAAGACTACTGTTAGAAATATTTACATCAATTAAAATTATCTGGAAAAGTTGTGTTCTTTGACTGTGGCGCCATTGAATTAAACATTCTTTTTATTCTTCTGCAACAAAAAGAACACATAATTTAGTCCAAAAGTTCTTTGATCAATACGAAGGTTGGTAATACTTTAAGCCAATATCTATTAGTTTTACGAACCCAAAGACGAAACATGGAAAAGAACAATCCAACCCCCTCCCCCCTAAAGCCTGACTACTGTTTACTGACTTAGACCTGGTTTTAGACGCTACTCCCCATAGAAAATTTGGTACTTAACTTTTAGAAGTTATAATAATTTTAAGATATGCAATATGTAATTTTTTAAGTTATGATAATTTCAAGACACGTAATACTAACAACCTGTTTTATAATGAGTTCAGATTAGGCAATTCAAACATATTATTGTTAAGCCTGAGATTATTTTCTGCATGATTGAAATTCATGTAGTTTATACTGAAATCTCCCTAGTGTTCAGACTGTGACTATACCTGAAGAACACATCTGAGTTCACAAACAACCAAGTGGTAAACTACATCATAAACACATCCAGTTGTGAAAGAAAACAGATCTATTATTAAAATTTTACTCACTTTGTCATTGCAGGCAGAAGAGTGTTGTTAAAATAGTCAGGGCCCACTTCTTGGAGACAGACAATATCCCCATTCAGGTACAGCAGCTCCTTCATCAGCAGGTTGTGACGGTACTCTTGGCCCAAAAATTCTGGTGCTGTCTTGTACTGACTATTCTTGCGATGGCACTCTGCCAGGATATTGTAACTAACCACGCTAAATCTGTTGTTTGGAGAGACACTGTCTGTGGGTTTGGCAGGGTTGTCCACAAAGACACGATTCAGGATACCAGGGGAAGAATATTTTGCCAGAAAAGTAGGATCAGGGGTACCCAGATCATCTGTGACACTTCCAGAGCCCTTGGCAACAGGGGGGTCTGGATGGGAGTTCTGAACTGTAGCAGAATCTGTGTCCATGGAGGTGGAAACAATAGATGAAGCCTGCTGGGAGGATGTGTCATTCTGATGAACTTCTGTGGAGGCTGCAGTTTGGTCATCTGCTGGAACAGTATTGGCGTCATTTGGGACAGAGGTCTGCTTCATCTCTGGAGCTGTCGCATCTTTCTGTGACACTTCAGGAACTGTAGCATCTGTCTGTGTAACATCTGGAGGAGGACAGGAGGTAGGGAGAGCTGAGGGGTCAGCTGCTTTAGCAGGGGACTCACTACGCGTTTGCTGTGTTGGTGCTGGTGGTAAAAACTCAGCACAGACTTCAGGGACACTTGTGCTTTCATTCATACTGGAATCAGCAGCGAAATCTCCATCCACGCTGTTGGAGGCTGACTGCAGCTCGCTGATATCCAGACCACGAGACAAACCACCCGTTATGTCTGAGCCAGCCACGCTGCCTACCTCTACTATGGTTGAAGACACTTCATCTGTTTCTCCAAGCTCCAGATTCTGAAGGACAAAAGTTACACAGGTTCTAAATGGAATCACATACCTACAAATACAACTAATGTACCATAATACCAACCTGACACGCACAAAAAATGATACAAACAAAATTATGTGAATACAGAGGAGTCCATCTACAAAGAAACTCAACGAAGACAGATATATGTTCATTACAGCAGTAGTACATAGCTGCTATATGTAAAAAAAAAGAACCAGTGGATCTACATAGTGCTCACTGTTGTCTTACTGGTGGAATTCATGTTATTCACAATGCTCCCTATTTCATACATCATCATTATGATGTTTACCAGCAGTTTTAAAACTATGCCAATGACGAATCCAAAAAGAAACGCACGCATATGCGCATGCACACATAGCATACACAAATCGCTGCTGGCATAACATCACCAGCATGGCAAAGCGGCTGATATAGACTGGCTGACCAGTCCCTAAACGTTTGTTGTTGGACAAGACTATACATGGCAAGCTTAGCCTCTGGGAAAACAACTCGCTTGAACACAGAGGAATTCATAATGCACGATGGATTTTGTTCACTACAGACAGTATTTACGAGAAGGCAAAAAGAAGGAAACAAGCAAGAAAATAATATCTTATTGTTTTTTCATTAATTTGTTAAAGGCAGATTCATTTTATGTGGACTTCACTGTATTACTGTGGACAGTCTGTTCTATTTTACACATGCGCACACTCAATACACAAAGGATGATACAGAAAAAAAAAGCTGACATCTGCAGAGACTTCAATTGCGCAAGATGGACAAATAATCTCCCAGAGACAATATTTCACAAAGAAACCCAGTTATGAAAATATTTCTTTTGACTGCAACTTTCTATCAGAACTGTCCTCCCTTTGACTAGTAACATTTCATATTGTAACAGTATGGCACAATAATCATTTAGATTACAAACGTAAGAATCTGATTCTCATTAGCAACTTTCAAAACACACAAGCTCATTTTCTGATGTGGACACTGCAGTTTTTCTTGATCATTTGGGGGGATGAAAAAAAAAAAACCCAGCTAAAAACAACAACAAAAATAACAACAAAAACAGAAAACCAATGCTGGATGTAGGAAAACCTGAGCAGACTGATTATTGAAACAGTTACTGCATTTGAGATCTAACTGACAAAAGTTCTGTTTCTGCCCGTTAAAGCAGGAATTTTATTCATTTTTTATAAAAAAAAAAAAGTCATACCTTGACGTCACTGGCATAGGCCTTGGCCAATTCAGCCTCTGTGAGGGGAATGACTCTGACCGGCTCTACACTGCCACCTTCCCCCACCTTTCCAGCACTTGCCTCTGATGATTTGCTTTCCTCCACATGGCGTGGCAATGCAGCAGCCACCTCAGCACTGTCAGACGCTGGTACGTCTTCTTTGTTTACCACCACAAAATCTTTCACCAAGCTGCTGTCATCTTCTACTGCTGCTGCTGCTGGTTTTGGTTCTTCCATTTCCACATCAGCAGAGGCACTGTCAACAGCGCTTTCTGCTTCCATGCCATTGATCCTGGCTCGTTTGTAGACTGACTCATCAATTTCTTCAACATCATCTTCTTCAAATTTCCTTTTTGTGCCTGGTTTGTGTGGTGGTTGTGCATCATCCACGTCACCATTTTTGGAGTCTGCAGTGGGTTGTGGTGCTGGTGGTGCTGGGGCCTCCTCCTCCATGGGTTCTTCCTCTTCAGGGGCTGACACCTGCGCTGGTTCTTCTTCAGGGACTGACACCTGTGCTGGTTCTTCGCAAGGGATAGAAGCTTTTTCTTCAGTGGGCTCTGCACTGTCAATCTCACTTTTTTCTCCTCCAGGGGCCTCTGCCTCCATTTTCTCCTCTGCATTTGCTGCCTCACTTGCGTCTTCTGCTGGGACCTGCACCTGGACTGCATCTTTAGTTTCTGCTGCCTCAATCGCCTTTGCTGGGCTGTCCGTTTCAGTTTTATCTTCTGCTGCTTCTTTCCTTTCCACTGGAGCTGCTGGCTCATCTTTGTCTGCTGTTTCACTTTGTTTTTCTGTAACAGCTTCTGTTTCCATCTTACTATCAGGTTCATCCTTCTCCTCTTCTACTTCCTCTGCTGGTTCTGGTTTATCCTCTGTTTCTGCTGCAGCAGTTGCCCTTTTCTCTTGGGCCTTTTCCTCCTCCTGACTTTTTACACCAGTTGGAGCCTCTTCTGCAGAAGTTTCCATTTTTTCAGCTTCTATTTCTTTCTCCTTAGGGGTTTCATCTTGTTTTATCTCGACCTCTTTCTCCTTAGGGGCTTTGTCCGGTTTCATCTCTTCTTCTTTCTCTTTAGGGGCTTCAACTTGTTTCATCTCGACCTTTTTCTCCTCAGGAGCTTGTTTCATCTCTTCTTGCTTCTTGGCTTCTCCACTCTCTTCTGTCTTCTCCTCTTCAGCTTCTTCTTCTTCCTCTTCTTCTTTGGCCTCTTCCTCCTTCTCCTCTTCTACTTCACCAGCACCACGTCCACGGCGTGAACGGGCTGGAGGTGCTGAGGCTGGTGAGGCTTTCCCCCTGCTACGACGAGTTGTTTTCTTGGGCTCTTCCTTCTCTTCTTCCTCCTCTGGAGCTGCTTCAGCAGAACGCCTCGATCCTCTTGATCCTCTGGCCGGTGGGGTAGCTTTCTTAGCGGGTGGGGTCTTAGTCTTACTTTGTGACCTTCCTTTCCCTCTTTTGGGTGTGACCTCTTCCTCTTCCTCCTCCTCCTCTTCTACTACTTCTTCTTCCTCAACATCTTCCTCCTCTTCCGGTTCTTCTTTCTTAGCTTTACCACGTCCTCGTTTTGGGGGTGTGGGAGTAGTCTTTGTATCCGCAGCAGCATTTCTGCCTCGTGACCGTGACTGGCGGGCAGCTGGTGCTGGTTTTGGAGTGGCTGCTGCCGCTGGAGAATAGAAAACATGGCAAAGATCATCATTCAAGTCAAAGTGTACAGTCAAAGTTAACCCTCACAAAGCTGCAGCAACATCATTACATCAAATTTCACACAGCTTCTGAATCCTTCAAGACTGCAATGTTTTTGGGAAACACGTCATAATGTTTATTAATCATTTGATTCCCGCACCCTAACCACTAACTGCAAAAACTTAACCCTTTGACTCCCTCACCCTATCCACCAACTTCCTGCAGCTGGTGGACAGGGTGAGGGAGTCAAAGGGTTAAGTTTTTGCTATGCTAACATGGTTGACAATTCAGGATGCTGGTGGATAGGGTGCGTGAGTCAAAGGGTTAAAATATATTTGCACTTGCTCTGCAACTGGAATTCAGAATCAATTTATAAAAAATTACAAGCTTTGTATGATACTGATCTAACTTACCTCCCACCCTAATCACCTTCCCCAAGTATACAGAAATGTTACAGGTTCTTTTTTTTTCTTTTCTTTTTTTAGATAAAGCACTTAAATTAGCAGTAACATATTGAAATCACAATGTGCACGAAGTCTCAACTCTTCAGTCCATTCATGAGTTCAGAAAATAATAAAGCAGAATGCAAATAATCATTGTAAATCATGTCATGCATTCACATTTAAAACCACAATCTGAAAATGAAGTATTCTTCTTTTTTTTTTCTACCCTAACTCTGTGAAGAATTACTGTAAACAATTTCACTATCTATGCAGCAATGTTGTCAGTCTATCGTTTTTTTTTTCTGTTTCCACTTCTCATCTCCTTTTCTCAACAGTTCCCAGAGGACTGATGTAGCAAGGCCACTGAATCTTGAGATGGCAATACCAAACAGTTTTCTTTTCTTAAATGAAGTCAGCTGATCTTTGTATGATCCAATGTGCTGCTTGATGGTTTACCAGTTCAGTGCCTATAAGCCGTCAGCTGATGTCATACAAAAGGTGTTGCTATACTGCCTATAAGCTGTCCGCTGACGTCGTAGAAGTTTTCCGATTTTTCGTTCACAACTGTGTGAGCCAGTAAGCACACAGGAATGCTGCACAGTGAGCTATAAGTGTCTACAATATAAAAATAGGATGTAAGTTATGATACGTCATAGGGAAGACACCTTTATTGTCGCTAATGATTTGGTAACTGGACCACGTGAAGTGGAGCACAATGGCGACGCAATCTTCGACAAGCTAGAACGGTGGCTCACGTCAGTGGACTTTCACGACTCTAGAGGCCGTTCAAATGATTTTACAGCATGATGACGATTGAGAGAATTTGTTATCTGATGATTCGCTTCAACATGAGGGTGGAGAAAGTAACAATGACCACGCCGACATTCAACGTGTGCTGGCTGAATCGATGCAAGCAGACGATAACAAGTACGAGTCAGACCGCGACTGCCGTGGTCAGTGCGAGTGGCGAGCGCGCAGGCCGTGACACTTCGGACTCAACAGCAGTGAACGTGATGGTGAGAGGGGTCACGCACGTGTTCGTGTGTGGGAAGGGGGGAAGATGAGAAGGGGGAGAGGGAGAGGAGAGGTGCAGAGGAGCTGTGCCCCAGTTAGAAGGCATGGCAGGGAGCGTGGCGATCAGCGAAGTGTTTCGCTCACTGAAAATCTGTTGGCCTCCAAATGGACAACAGTCAGACATTCCTCAATTTTCATGAAATCCAGGATTGAAAGTGGGAACTGGGGACATGTGCTATGCTTTTTCAAGCTGTTTCTCACTGATGAGCATGAGCTGATTGACTTATTTGAATAAGGATTCTGATTCTGGGCTTATTTTCTCTTGTTTTGATTGCAGAACCTGAAGAACAGAGAGAACCAATTCATGAGTGTCATGTAGTTTGACTGTTCAGTGTCTGAGTACAATGTCATGTAGTTTGACTGTTCAGTGTCTGACTGTTCAGTGTCTAGTACAATCACTTTTATGTTTACCGAAACCAGGTCTATCATTGTTGGGACGGTTACTTACTCCAGGGTTCCCACCAGTTTAGCAAAACAAAACTCCATACCTTTTCCATACTTTTTCCAGGGCTTCAACTTCATTTTCCAAGACAACATTAAAGCACAGGAAAACACAGGACACGCGCATGACACACACTCTGCATCAATCCAGAAAGAGCGATTGTTCTGCCTGGCGCAAGTGAAGGGAACGGAAATGAAATTGCGACACCGCACATGCGCATTACAGGCAAGGGAGACTATCATGCAACGTTATGTCGTCTGCTCTTCCGCCGAAGATGGCTGAACAGAATCGTTTCACTCGAAGTTCCCGACGCACCGATTCTGAACTTTTCTAATAATTATTTATGGCTTTGGTTGCAGTCACAAAAAACATGTGAGCTCAGGGCTTTTTCAAAATTCCAGGACTTTTCCATAGCTTGCTGGACAGAAGAGCATTTTTCCAAGACTTTTCCAGACTTCCAGGACTCGGTATGAACCCTGTTACTCATTTGTCTGCATGAGTTTAGAATCATTTCATGAACATTTTATGATGTCATATGTTTTGTTTTCATTTATGTATGTAAATGACAAAAAACAAGTCATTTTCAGCTGTTTTTCTGTTTGTGAGTGTGTTGGGTATCAATCTGTAGAGATGGAAACTTACTTTTTAGACAACACAAAAAATGTATTTCCACTTTGGAATGCCTGGACAGGTCTTTGCAATCAAGCTAAGAGAAAAATAAGCCCAGATTCAGAATCCTTGTTCATTTTCCTTCAAAAAACACTCATGTTTCTTTGTTGTATCTCTTCTAGTTTTTGCACTAGAATTTTTTGTTAATTATTACCCTCGAATCCTCAAAATTCCCCGGCAATGGAGAAGCACATGTTTACATTTTTCTCTGGCACTGAAAGGGTTAAGCACACCACTTCATTGATGGTATTATCAGTGTAGCTGATGTTCAGTATCTCTGATAACACCTGATTTCCATGGCATGGATTTGTCTCTCCAAATCCCCATGAAGATCCATGTCTTATAATGTAGTTATATATGCATACAGGAAGAAGGAATATACCAGTGCATGTAAGAGACTGATCTTGTGTTTCACAAAGATGTTCTTGTTCTTCCATAGAGGTTTCAGCCTGCACAGTGCTGATGTAATCTTTGCTGCCCTCAAAAGGATTTTTGGTTTGGGTCTCTGTTAATAATGGATCCCTGTTAAAGGAATTGTTGAACAGTTCCTAATTCCAGTCTACTACCTTTTGCTCTGCTGGTGGAGCGTCCACGAGATTTTGTTTCTACAGCTGCTGAAGGTTCCGGCTCTTCTGCTTTCCCTCTGCGCCCTCTAGGTCTGTGAACACATATTCAGTTTCCAATTTATACTTCAAGAAAAGTGGAAGAACAATAAGGTTTTAAAAAGGGTTGTCCCACAAAATATATTTCAGAGTGCCCTGTGTTCACAGCATTTAAAAAGTCAGAATTTAGAATAAAATAAACATAACTTGTTAAAATCATGTCAGTAATTACGTAATTGCGTAAATATAAAGACCGTACTTACAGAAATTTACACGCACACACACAAATGCATACCATTGTACACAGCTCTACAAGCCTGCATGTGTGGTTCAGTATTGTCTTCATAAACAGAAATAATCAAATATACACTGCAAGTGCAAACTAAAATCTGAAAGCAACTAGCCAGGTGGACAAAATACCATCAAATACATATTACCCAACTCTTAGTTGTAAACTGTAATACCAATAGGAATATTCTTCGAGAATAATGGCATTTATGTCAACCAAGGTTTACACCTCTTCACTTCAAAGCAAAGAGAAACAAAGAACAGACAGAAAGGGGGAAAGAGCAAATGAAACATCCACTGCACTTTTAAAAACTGAAACAATCATAACTTTCTAGTTTAACTTCAGGGCAAAGAAACCCATATGTGTCACTTTTTTTCAATTCTTACTGTTTAAACTAAAGCCCAGCCAACAGCACACAGCCATATCAGGGCTATTACCATTTCAAAATATACACAACATCTTGAAAAAAAAATGGAAAAGAAAATTAAGAATGTATATCAATGCATTCGCACACATAATTCAAGAATATACCCCCGACCTTGTTCCTTCCACCCAATTTATCACCAGATGGTATAAAAAAAACTTGACTAAAAATATAAAAATAACTAAGGACAACAAAACATATATATAAAAACTGCTCTAACTTACCTAAAATTGCTTCTCCACATAACACTTCCTTAGAGCCAAAAAAGCTAATAGTACACAATCATTAATCCTCAGAAAAAGTATGATAAGCTTTAAATAAAACATAGGTGAATGGACCAGAAAGGCAGAAAATCAATGATAGAAAGAGATGACAAAAAGCCAAGGGCCAAGGCAGAAACAAAGCGAGTGACAGAAAAGAGGACATTTTTAGCACATATTTCCAGGTGGGGATACTGAAGGAGCCTAGGCATCCCCACAGCAGTTTACGTTTTCAAAATAACATTACATTAACAAATGTGCACATGTGCAATATGACTGGAATGACTTTTTTAAAATCATACATTAATAAATGCAGAAACAAACAAAATAAAACAATAAATGCAGAAACAAGCACAGTAAAAAAAATATATATTTCATACGGAGCAGGTACAGGCGAGGAAGCAGCAGCAGTAGAGGCTCTGGTGGAGGCCCTGGGGCTACTGCGTGATGGGGCATCCTCAGCAAGAGCTTTACGTGTTGCTCGGGGCATCTTGAAAACATATGAACACAATACATAAATAAATAACTAAATTTACAATTTTCTAAAATACTGATTTATCACTGCGTTGAAATAATGGTCGTTTGACTAAGGGTCTTTGACTCTGAGAAAAAGAGCAACTGATCATTGGAATTATTTTTTAAAAATTATACATCACAGAAACCATACCTCTGAAACTAAATCAGTAAATGGCACTCAAACTGCCATGACTAACTAAGTTTAACTTTAAGACAGAAGATCAATGTTACCCCCATGCTGCCTACCCTTTTTCTTTTGTTTTTTTTCAGGGGATGAAAAGGAGATGGACTGCCCCATATGTGTCACTATCCTCAATGCCACTATCTTGACTTTCCATCACAACTACAAACCCAATGAAATTAAGGTTACTATTTGAACTGCTTACCCAAAAATTTCCAAAACAATCTCTCAAGCGAGTAAATTACAATATTTTTAAGTCCTAAACAAAGATCTTAATGCTTTTAACCTGCTCAATGCTTACAAGATGGGCATACCAATTCTTCACAGCAGCCTGAGGGCAGGTATACCCTGCCCAAATTTTCCCTCAGCCCAAAATAGAAATAATGTCAATAATTGTCAAACATGTATGTATTGCAACTTCTGACCAATCCAGTAGACCAAGGTCTCTAGGTCATTAACAAACATGATTACAAATTATATACAATCCTAATTTGGTATATGACGCTGTCCATGATACAAAGTGCTGATCAACTAGCTGAGGAATCAGAAAATTATGCCAACGTATTACAAAAGATCTCCACCAAGTTCAGGCAAATGAAGAAGGGAGAAAAATTACACTAATTTCTGCTCAGCAGAAGAAGTGCTTCAGATGCTCAATGATACTACCTCTGACAAAATGTACTACATGTCTGAACATCTGATGACATGGAGGATGTAACATTGTGAGAACAGGTGACATAGATATTCAGTAATTGAATCAAAGTGCTGCAAAGTAGAGGTGAGAGTAGAATCAGAAGTGGAGTATGATGGAAAGTTCAATTTCCTTTCTGAAAAATACATGGTTTGTATATTTCCAACATGAAACTTGAAAGTTCCCATTTTTATTGAAAACTCCCTGGCAGAGACCCAGCAGCAGTAGCAGGCTTATTCCCTTACCAATGAACAAATGCAAACACACTTGCTGTTGAAAACCAGGTTAACACACAGTACTAATTTCACAATGTCACAAATATCATCATGGCATCCCACAGTCGGTAAACATGGGGGACACAAAGGATCTAAATTAAACCTATCATGGAGTCACATCAAATCTTTTTAAAACAAAAAGAACCCAGCTGATATTGGATAACATATTTTGATAACACATGTTTACAGACCGTGAGACAAACAAATAATAATATAATTACCCCATGAAAAAAAGGGAAGATTTTGTGGTGTGAATATTTTGTGCAAATGGTAAACCTCATCACATGCTTCTTTGTCATACCGAACCCAGTGAATACTTTTTCTGATGATATAAGTTATACGAGCAAGCAAAGCATTCTTTTCACATATTTCTCTAGTCTAAGCAAATTTTTCCATCAGGTTTTTTGTTTGTTCTTTTTTTCAGTGAGAAAGACTGTTAGAATGGCTTGACAGTCCTTTTTTGTTTTCATGTTGTTAGTAATCGTATTGTTTTATTTAGCCTCCAGCCATTTCAAAAGGCTCTACATGTTAACTGCATGCCAGTTAGTGAGTTACAGTTGGCTATTTTCGAACTACTGAGTCACACCATCAAACGTCTTACCCATAAAGGAACAGATAGAGAAAGTAGCCGAAAATTTACTATGAAAGGAAAAACAAGAGCTATCATTATCAGACTAACTTTGGTATCATCTCAAAAATAACAATGCACAGACTCTTACTAGTACTAAATACTAGTCTCAGTACAGCGTGGAATGAAAAGTGTTTGGACTTTTCCTGAAACAGACAGCTCTATAAAGGAACAGTGAAGAAAAGAAGACAACTGGAGAACAAGCAAATTTTTCAAACTGTGCGTGGTGTGTGTTTGAGGGCTGTTTGTTGATTGTTGTCCACGTTTGTCTGTAAGTTGTCATGATATGTATATTTATATATATGTGTTTCCTCTTTGTTGTTGTTACTGTTGTTGTTGTTGTTGTTGCTGTTGTCAAACATCATGCTGTGTGGATAGGATGTGTATGTACTGTATATACATACGTGTGTATGTCTGTTTGCGGGCATGTGGTTATATTGCATGCATTCACTGCTATTTGTTATTTTCATTTTTTACGTTATTATTTGTCTAGATCTACATACTCTTTTATTTCATATGTTTTATTTATTTTTATTTACACGTGCACAAGTTTACTAAAGTTACTTATTTACATACTTACTTCCTTTCTTCCTTACTCACTTACTTACATACCTATCTATTTCCTCTTATTTCCTCGGAAGTGAACGACAGACTGGTGAGGCTATGATTAAGGAAATATTGTCTTCACCTAGTTGATAGACAGCTGAAGCTTTGTGCATTGATTGCGGTGGTGGTGGTGAGGTTATATCATATGAGAAGTTTATACTGAGTAGGTAGTTGTGGGCCACATTTAATTAATTTACTTTAATATATGTTCCTTTTTTTGAAGATAAAATACACAGATACACATGTCATTTACATGCAACCAAGACCATTCCAATAATACTTAATAGGCTGGTACAATACAAGTATAAAATATAGACTAGATAAAACACAGGCTAGGTAGGGCCTCAGGACCTGGCCAGCTCATGGGTTTATGTGCAGGCTTAAGGCTTGTGCCATGATCACCATACCCATGGCACCTGTGACGTTAGTGCATATGGAATTTGTTCTGAACCAGAGAAGTTGTCTTGAGAAACTGAAACTGAACTACAGACATTTCTGTTCACTGCAAATTTTCTGCAATGCAGCCAAGTCCAAACAAAGTTGTGTTAATTGTGGAGGCTTGATGATGACAGGAAGCATACAAACAATAAATTAAGTCAGACTTTGTAACAAATTTCAATTTCAATATGTATACTGGTTGGCCACCTCTTTTAAGCTTTGCAAGTTTATAGACCTGGGGCACAGACATGTACAGTAATGGAAGCTTTGGCATCTCCTTTAATTTTTACAAGTTTTAGAGAATTGGTGACACACTATGGAAGCCTTGCTTTTTTAATGTTGTTGAGCTTGTCGTGATTGACTTTATTTTTCAGCTGTTCAAGAACATTAATACTGTTCTAACCTCCCCCTCCCCCCTCCAAAACAAAACAAAACAATTAAACAACAACAGCAACAACAAAACCTTACATCTCATAACAATTTGTACCAAACAAAATCACTGCAATTTAAGAAATCAATTAGAACTACAACTGTGGAAATGTACCAAGTACAAAATTTGTTTTTGCAGAAATTCATACAAAAGCTGTTTTTGTTCACATCTGAGAAAGATAATTTAAAGTCACTGGTCAATACAAGTATCTTTGCATTATTTGATTCTCAAAAAGGAAATAGGACATGATTCTGCAAATCAGTTTTCTGGATTAAGAAGTACATACTTGTACAAATCACACTCATGATCATTGGAAATGACTGGGAAAATAAAACTCAAATCATCTGGGCGTCCCAACCATGAAAACAGAGAACTATGAGGCAACCCATATCAATTTAAAATTTACCAAATAGTAGAAACCCACTGGTCAACAGATCTCTAGCACAAGCTGAAAGCAAGCACTGATACTTCTGTTCACTGACACCATGGTTAATTGTTTGACAAACATCAATAAATAATATTGTTCAGCATCACCGAAATCCAGACTCAACTACATTCAAAGTACTTAACAAAACAAATTTCTGAAGACTAAAACTGTAAGAAAGTATGTTGTTACATCACAATGATCAATTAGTGTTTGCTGTCTCCTCCAACAGACTAAAAAATGTTTTAGTTATTTCTCAAGTTTTATTACCTTTTTTAATTCCTTGATGACATGCAATATGGTGTAAATTTACATTTACAAGGATTTTAGAATAAAGAAACATAGGCCCTAGCCACTTCTCTCCATCAAACAAAAGGTGAAGTCCTCAATAGCCACACACATTTACCGATTTAGGTTCCTGAGTCTACTCTCTCTCTCTCTCTCGCTCTTTTTCTCTCTCACAGTGAGTCACACTACACAGCACTTATAAATGTGAATAGTTTTAAAGAAATAGCATTCATTTCATGTGAACAGACTTTAAACAGGTAATGAACACACACCGCCATTACCACTACCACCACAGCAGAAAGTGGGGAAAAATGGAAAAAAAACAAAAACAAAACGTTTGCATCTAACTAAATGAAAAAGTTGGAATCAGAACACTTTCTACATGCTTTTCGCAGTCGAAACATTTCTGTCTACAGTTTTTCATTAACTTCCAAGACTTAGTGGGTTGCAGAACCAGAACATTTTTTTTTGAGGAGGGAGGGACAGTGAGACAGAGACAGAGCAGCCCATGACTTGATGGGTTAAGCCACTCAAAGCACTAGCGCTAACAGTAGTAACACTGTGGCTATTTGTAGCTCGTCAGCTGTCAGTGATCTGCCAGCAAGACGTC
This sequence comes from Monoplex corrugatus, assembly GCA_030674185.1. NCBI lineage: Eukaryota > Metazoa > Mollusca > Gastropoda > Littorinimorpha > Ranellidae > Monoplex > Monoplex corrugatus. Next base: position 38,372,862 of record JAPXFY010000017.1, read on the forward strand.
AGCCAAAGTCTGAATACTTTTAGATTTCATCAGGAGGGTCATATCTTCTATTTTTTCCTTTGTTTTTTATGTTTGTTTGTTTGTTTCTATGCAAGCGGTTATGAGTTTTTTACGGGAATTTCCACAAAATATTACAAATATGTAGTAATTTCAAGAAATAACGATTTACTCATTTAGTCATGCCTAATCAGGCTAATGCACCATTCTGTATAATTTCATGCACAGATTCCCATAAATACGGAAGCAACAGTTGTTTTAATGTACATGGTAGCGATGCAACGTTTTTCCCTGGCACATGGAAAACACTTTATGTCAAAAAACGTCAGCACTGAAGGGGTTAAAATTTGCCAGCAACTTGCATGATGTAATCTCACACAAAAATGCAGTATAATCAACTGTTGTGTTGTTATGAAGAAAGAAAGAAATCTTAGTTAGTGGATGCTTTTATTACATTTACAAATACATACCTGCTATTGACTCCATAGTTCGTTAATAGCCTATTGGTACAGTTTTAAGTAAATCTTATATAACACACAGTGGCTTAAGCTTTTAAGTCTGCAGTGTTGCAAAAGATGTTTTCTGTATGTGAAGTTAAGAACATTTTATAAAAAACGATCCTTTTTTCTGAAATAACTTTTTATTAATCCTACATGTATTCAAAACATGCGGATACAGTCCCTGTAGCTTCTTTTTATCGGTTTTTAATTTTTATACACAAAATTCATCAATACATTTACTGTTTTTTCTGAAGGAAAAGTACATTCTCTCTCAGAATGTTGTGAACTTATGTACTAAAGAGATCTCTACTGAATTTAGGAAATCACAATTCACTTAAAAAGAAAGTGATTATCATATGTGACATTTGGTTCTTATCACTTCAAATGACAGATGGTTTGATGCCATGTTTTGCTTTTCAGAGGAACATTTAATATAAATATTAAGTTGTGACTGTTGTGAAGTTATGAACTGGTATGTTAAGTTATGAACATTTTACAGAATAGCCAGTTTTCCCCCCTCATTATTAATCCCAAATGGATTCAAAACATGCTGATACAATCCCCTGAGCTCTTGTACAACTGTTTTTCTAGAAATTAATCAATACAATCACTGTTTTCCTGAAGAAACTGACCGTCATTTTGGCATTTTGGTTCTTCTTATTTCAAGTGAAAGATGGATTGATGCCAAGGTTTGCATTTTAGAGGATGCTGCAGTACAATATTTTGTTGTGACTGTTGTGAACTTATGTACAGATGACAATTTGGGTGCTGTTATGGTATGTGTTCTTGTAATATTTTCATTTTCATAGCCTGTTTTTGTTTGCAACATGTCTTTTGAGAAACTCATAAGCTATTTTGCACAACAGTAAGAATTTTCAGCTTTTGAGATCTTTTAAATGTTGGAGATGAGTGGACATTCCAGTAACGTACATATTATTATAATAAGCCTTAATATGAAAACATTCACAATTAGGCATTACCTGAGTGATTCTCATAATTATTTTGTCAGCTCTCTTTACACTGCTTCAGTGGTGCTTGTCTTCATAACAGCTGCTGTCTGTTTTATCTTCCGTGGTACAGCTCTAAAATGTAAACGCTAAAGAATTGATGTGAAGTTATGTACAAAATCTTCTCCTTTCATTTTCTTGTACATAGTGTGTTTGATTTTCCTGTCCTGCCTTCAGATGTACCAACTGGACCGGCTGTTTATGTGTTCACGTTATTTTGAGCTAAATATCTGTTCCTTCTCATGTTCTTTCCTTTACAAGGTTTGTGACATCATGTGATGTTATGTACAAACAACATCATATTATCTCTAGTTACAGGAGTGATAAATGTCCAATTGACTTGCAAGTTGGTTTATTTGTCATGGTTTTTGTCCTGCTTTTGGTTTGCACACTATTTTTCCATGGACAGATGTTTCATTTTGTTGCTTATGTGTCACACTTTTTAGACACCATTTCGTAGCCATGACAATATCATGTATTAAACTAAAGAACTCTAACTTACACAGAGAATCCATGTAAATTTTGAGGTCAATCATCTGCCTTTAAAATTCTTCTATGTTTTCACTAGATCTCGCACTGTTCACCTCCAACTCCCCCTACCTGATGAAAGTCTCCAGAGGAAAGTTTGACCACCTTTGTTGTAACAATGGCTTATTCTTCTGAACATTTTTGGTCATCATCATAAAAAGTATTTCATTATTTTGAGGGACAGCATGTCAGACTAGTGACAATATCTGCAGGCTAATACAGTAATAGATCTTAAAAATCCACTAGCCCGGCTGGCTAGCAAAAAAAATTAATCTTATCCAGGCCTGCATAAAAATAAATAGAAACGCTTTCCCCAACCCTATCCCTACCCAAAAACTCATCATCATATGAGATCTTTTCCCTCCATCAATGGACTGCCATTCCCGTGGACATGGGAGGTGTCAGGTTAAGGTTAAATCAGCCTTAGAAGTGCGAAGTGTTGGAAGTAATGAAGTCCAATTGAGTAATCATGCACAAAATGCACCTACAGGCGTAAAAGAGGTTAAACTGTACCATTTGCCCATTATTTTTGATTCTGGTAACTCAACTTTTATTTCATATTCCCTGATCAGCTACACTGTGTACATGCAATACTGATTAGGATACCAAGAGAAAAAACAATTTTCAACTATGGGACTTAGCCTACATCTTGCAAACCTTGTTTATGCCACTTTTGTGATCAAAATAACTGCCGGCATTCACTGATTTAGTAACTGCTACTAAGCAAACAGAACCCAAAAACATGAAAATAGAATGAGAACGCATATTCAATTCACAAGACAGGTACCAACTTCAGGCCAGCTGATCTTTGTAAAGCATGCAGAAAGACACCAAAGAAACAAATAGGCCTAGGCCTACACAAAAGCCAGGACAAAAACAGCAAAAGAATTTTCCCAAAGCCTCGTCAAGCAGCAACGCAGTATTGTACGTACACTGATCTAAAAACCGACCGATTTTTGGTTGATGTAAAATCCGACCGACATCCGAATTTGCCTCACAAAACCGAAAGCGCAGTTACACCTGTTACTGAAAACAGGTGAAAGAAACTGGTTCAAGTTTCAGGAATAACCAAATTTCTAGGATTTGCCAATGAAAATAAAAACATTTTTAAAACTGTGCACAGTGGCACAGTGACACAGTGCGATACTGAAGGCTACACCAACCCACCTGCCTCTGGGTGCTACGCGTGCCATGGCAACTTTTCACACGATCACTTGCTGACCCCTTGTAGCAACAAACCGATAGTGTCTACAAAGAACTGATTCGCTGCATCCAAGATGACATGCCTAAAAATATGAGCTGCAGAAGCTATTTTCAGGCTTTGGACATTATTCAGATCAGTTCCTCTCATGAAATGGGGATTTGGTCGGTCGAACTTTACATCAGGCTTGAATACCCAAGTGATCTAATTCTCAACTGACTCCCACCGTCTCGGTTTCTTCTCTCTTTCCCTCTCTCTTTCTTTCTTTCCTTTTCGTTCTCTCTAACTTGCTCTATCTCTCAATGGCGAGTGAGCACACGCATGTGTGTTTGTGTGAGAGACGCCAGCCAGTTAGATTTAGATAGACCTAGTGCAAGCACTGAAGCACTGACCACACTGCCTTTCTAAAAGTATGCAACAGAGAGGGATGTCAATCATTTGTGCACATGATGGCCGGGGGAAACACTGATAAAAATCATCAAGGCTTACATTGTTCAAGCAGAAACCAACTCTTTTTGTTATTTTTGATTGATAGATCATTTGGTAATTAAATAATGTGCACTGCCTTAACAGAATTCATGCTGGTCAAGATTCAAATCACCCCCTGGTCGGAATTTACATTCACCTGGTCGGAATTTTGATCATGTACCCCTATTTCGTTCTTTAGCATAAAGACTGCAGTACCTCTTGTAACTGTGTAAAGCCCAGTAATCAATCACAGAAAGTCATCAAAGGCATCAAGCTGTTCTAGATAGTCATCTACGAAATATTTTTGAAGACACGTGGCAAAACCTGTACCTTGTACCTAAATCGGTCGGATTCACTCTTTAAATCAGTTTACCCTACAACCTTGGTCTAAACTAAACCTGCGACGTACGAGACGAGTATGTCGGAACTGCGAATTAGAATAGACATTTCCACTCCCGAATCAACACTAGTGTCAAACAACCGAATCCCGACATTCCACATTTACTGCTTCCCACTCTCAATTCATCGTCATTTCATCTTCAATCACTGCCAACAGCAATGGCGCTATGAAGTAACCGGCAAAACTGTTCGCGCTATTGAAGTACGCTTAACGCGTAATTTACACAATTCCTTTTGGAAATCAAAACGAAACACTGTTTAGCAAACAGTCGTATATTCAGTGATAAGTAATTATGAAAAAGCTTAGTCATTTACTGATTTAAACAGACGAAGGCCCTTGTTTCTTGACGAACCATCAGGATGCGAACCACTGATCATAAACACACACAACGCAAACATGGTAGACCTACCTTTTCAACTGTTGAAAATTCAGTAATTCTACCGAAGATCGCTTGCAAACTGGAACAATATAGCACACAAGTCAACCAAATGTCAAACCATTTAAGCTACAAGATGAAAAAATTGATAATTACTGCAGAGATAAGAAATACAATTTTGACGCTATCACACATGAAACAAGGGTGCCGCCATTAATAGCACAAATGTCCGTATCTCATAGCTATTGGACAAAAATAAGCAGATATTTTCGTAACATAGAAAAAATAAATTAAAGAGTCACTCAGAACAATTTAGTTTTCTTTAAGAATCTCCAAACTTATGCTTGTGTAGAATATACGATTAAGTTTCTGTATTGCCAAAAATAAACTAATTAAATTCGAGTATTTAGTAAGCGTGATATAGCGTTTCCGTCTTTTCATAAAAATCTATCAAAAGACTTCTAACGACGAACGTGATAGGAGAGGCAGCATGTGGGGGAGGGGGAAAAGATTTCATAAAACAAACAACTTAACAAACAAACAAGACAAAATATTATCATCTGAAACTGTTTTATTTGATGGACTTAATTTCAAGAAATGTTTTGAAATGTGTGCTGAATTTAATTAGCCCGTTAGCTCAGTGGTGACAAAGGGGTGGTGGGTTTGACGATCTGGTAGGCTACATACCATTGTGTCCACATGTCACTGTGTCCACGTAACATTGTGTCAATATTACAACAGAAATGATAGAGGCCCTAGAATATTTCGGTATTCAAAAAATAATAGTCCCCCTGAATGAATTTTCTGGCACTGGAAAATCCCCAAAGATATGTCAAAGTCAGTTTTCATTGCACTTCCAAAGAAAACAGGGACTATAGAATGCGAACTCCATCGTACAATCAGCTTGATGAGTCAAGTAACAAAAATCCTACTAAGAATAATCATGATGAGGACAAGGAACAGAATCAAAAGAGAAAAAGCACAAGAATAGAGTGGATTTGTGGAAGGGAAAGGAACTATTAATGCCGTATACATCCTAACAACTTTTATAGAGAGGTCAGTAGAGTTGAATAAGGATTTATTTTCATGCTTCGTTGATTATACCAAGGTTTTTGATCGGGTAGACACGAAGAATTAATCAACCAACTAGAAAGGCTCAATATTCATCGAAAAGATCCTAGAATAATCAGAAATATATAATGGGAACAAACAGCTGCAATGAGAATAGAAAACGATATAAGCTCTTTCCGACATATCAAAAGAGGGTTCAGGCAGGGTTCTTTTCTGTCACCAGATCTGTTTTCATTTTACAGCTAAACCATCATGAGAAACCTGGAAGAATGCCCTGGGATAAAGGTTAGAGGAAGAATGATAAACAGCATTCGTTACGTAGATGACACCATGCTAATTGCAGAAAATGAAAAAGACCTGCGAAACCTTTAATATAATAGAAATAGAGAGCAAAAATAAAGGGCTGGAGCTAAATAGCATGAAGACTGAAGTCATGGTAATCAGTAAAAAACAAGAAATCCCCTCATACAAAATAACAGCAATGGACAACTCTGAGACAGGTTTATAAGTTTGAATATCTGGGAACGGTCATCTTACCAGACGGTAGATGGACAACAGAAACAGCCAGCAGAATCAGCCAAGCAAAAATTAGCATACAAGAATATGAAAAGCGTTCTTACCAACAAATGCCTATCAATTAACATCAGGAAGAGAGTTCTTGAATGTTGTATAGAACCGATACTGTTGTATGGTTGCGAGGTGTGGACAGTCAATACGCAGTCAGAACACAATTGAGGCAACTGAAATGTGGTTTCTAAGAAGAATGTTGAGAGTTCCAAGGACAGCAAAGAAAACAAACGAGATTGTCTTGAAAGAGGCCGACACAAGAAGATCATCAATAAAGATGATTAGGAAAAGACAAGCAACATTTAGCGTACACATTATGAGGAAAGGGGAATTAGAAAACCTGGTCACAACAGGAAAGCTGGAGGGAAGAGAACACCAGGAAACCCAGGGAGAAAAGATTTGCCGGATTTTCAGGGTGATGATGAACATTGTGTCCACATGGCGTTGTGTCTACGTGTCATTGTGTCCACGTACCATTGTGTCCATGTACCATTGCGTCCACGTGTCATTGTGTATGTACCATTGTGTCCAAATACCATGGTAACAAGGGGGCCAACGCTCACAATGCTCAAAGGGGGCATGATAGCCCAGACTGGGTTATGGTGACCCAAACTGAACCATAGTACTCCAAGTAGATTACGATGTCTCACTGTGCGTGTGGGACTTATAAAACGAAAGTAAAGCTCATTTCTACCCCAAAGTGGATCTGGTGGCTAAAATTGGGCCATAGTCCCGCAAGTATTAGTTGATTATGATGACCCGATTACGTTATGGTCACTCAAATTGGATTGCCATGACATGAGAGACATTTTCATCGACACAACCATACAATCGAGCAACGTGGGAATTGCAAGCCAAAAAAGTGTATGTGTATGATTTCGGTGGGACACTCCAGGGCATTTTTTTGTGCCTACTTTGTAATCAGACTGTCAGAATCAACACATTCCAGATTGTATTTTACCAAACATTTAGATCTACTATTAAAGAAGAAAACTGATCCACATCTGCTTCCTCCGTTTCGTAGTGGCCAAATGTGGGAGAAAATATTTTTCTTACTTTGTGTTGAGGAAACGCTTAAGATCTGTGCCTACTTTCTAATGGAAAAAGACTATCCGTTTATGTTATTTGACACGCTGAGGCAGAATCCGGTACAGTCACCTGACACCTGCAGGCGCAGGGCATAAATACCCGGCCTGCCCCCGTATCCCATTTCCATGCAAAAGCAATGGACTAGTGCGAAACGCTAAAACTACAAACATCGAAAAGGATAAAACAACTAACATCTTGAGAGGATATAACTACAAACATCTAAAAAGATGAAACCACATACATATACAAGGATAAAGAAAAACAGCTATCTCAAAGGATAACACAAGCATGAAATTGCAAACTCTGAAAGGACAAAATAAAACCACAAACATCTAAAAAGCTAAAACTACAAATATCTGCAAGGATAAAACCACAAACATCTAAAAGGCTAAAACTAAAATATATCTAAAAGGATAAAATCACAAACTTTTAAAAGAACAAAACCACAAACATCTAAACGGATAAAACTCCAAACATCTAAAAGGATAAATGAACAAATATCTAAAAAGATAAAACCACAAATATCTAAAAGGATAAAACCACAAACATCTAAAAGCGTAAAAGGTTCAGAACATGACGTCATACCTCTTGAAATAACGGATTGAAACACAGTCTCACCTGTCGAAATAAAGGTTTAAAAGATGATGTCACACCTGTGGAAAAACAGGTTTTAAACATGATGTTTCACTTGTAGAAATAAATGTTTCAAACATAACGTCACACCTGCATAAATGAAGGTTTAAAACAAGACGCCACACCAGTAGAAAGAAAGGTTTAATATATGACGTATCATGACGTCTCACCTGTGGAAATGCACGTTTAAAACATGACGTATCACCCGCAGTAAACACGGTTCAAAACATGACGGTTCACGGGTGGAAATAAAGGTTTAAAACATGACATTACACTATTATAAATATAGGTTTAATACCTGATCTCTCACCTGTAGAAATATAGGATTAAAACATGACGTCTCATCTGTGGAAATAAAGATTTCAAACATGACGTCTCACCTGTAGAAATGAAGGTTTAAAACGTGACGTCACATCTGTAGAAATAAAGGTTTAAAACATTACGTCACACCTGTAGAAATAAATCTTTATTAAAACCTGACGTCTCACCTGTAGAAATAAAGGTTAAAACATGACGTCTCATAGTAGAAACATACGTTTAAAATGTGATGTCTCTCCTGTCGAAATAAAGGTTTAAAACATGACCTCACATCTGTGAAAATGAAGGTTTAAAACAGGATGTCACACCTGTAGAAATAAAGGATTAAAACATGGCGTCACATCTGTAGAAATAAAGGTTTAAAACATTACGTCACACCTGTAGAAATAAGTCTTTATTAAAACCTGACGTCTCACCTGTAGAAATAAAGGTTAAAACATGACGTCTCATATAAAAACATACGTTTAAAATGTGACGTCTCTCCTGTCGAAATAAAGGTTTAAAACATGACCTCACATCTGTGAAAATGAAGGTTTAAAACAGGATGTCACACCTGTAGAAATAAAGGATTAAAACATGGCGTCACACCTGCATAAGTAATGGCTTAAGACAAGACAGCACACCCGTAGAAATAAATGTCTAAAACATGACGTCACACGTGTAGCAATAGAGGTTTAAAACATGATGTGTCACTTTTTGAAATAAAGGTTTAACTCATGACATCACACCCTTAAAATGATTGTTGTAAACATGACGTCACACCTGTAGACAAATACGTTTAAAACACAACACCTCACCAGCAGAAAAAAAGGGTTTAGAACCTGATGTCTCGCCTGTAGATAAAATGATAAAACATGACGTCACATATGTAGAAATAAAGGTTTAAAACATGACGTCACACCTGTGGAAATAAAAGTTCAAAACATGACGTCAACCTACAGAAATAACGGTTTAAAATATTGAAGTCTCATCTGTAGAAATAAAGGTTTCAATTATGACGTCACACTTGCAGAAATAAAGGTTTAAAACGTCACACCTTTGGTCAAAAAAGTTTTCATATATAACATCTCATGACATCTCACCGTTTAGAAACAAAGGTTTAAAACGTGACGTCACATCTGTAAAAAAAAAAAAAGTTAAAACATACGCCTCACCTGCAGAAATAAGGGTTTAGAACATGATGTCTCACCTGTAGATATACAGGTTTAAGACATGACGTCACACCTGTAGAAAGAAAAACGTTTCAAACATAAAGGCTCACCTGCAGAAATTAGGGTTTAGAATATGATGTCTCACCTGTGGAAGTAAAGTTTTTAAAATGTGACGTCACACCTGTAGAAAAAAGTTTTTAAAATGATGTTTTACCAGTAGAAATAAAGGTTTCAAACATGGCGTCACACACGTAAAAAAAAAAAAGGTTTAGAACATGCTGTCTCACCTGTAGTGATAAAGGTTTAAAACATGACGTCACTCATGTTAAAATAAAGGTTTAAAACGTGACGCCACACCTGTAGAAAAAAACAACAACAAAAAACGTTTCAAACATAACGCCTCAACTGCAGAAATGAGGGTTTAAAACATGATGTCTCACCTGTAGAATCCATCCTCATCCATCGATTCTCCTTCCTTCGCTGAGATCGGCGGTAGGAGCCACGCTCGACGTCACGAGTCTTCTCCAGGTCATACGATTGAGACATCTGTGGGCGACTTCCTGGATCCCCAGACCACAGACATCAGCGATGTTGTTGAAATAGGAAGTGTGCAGTCGTCCCTTTTCGTTTCCTCACCTCAGTTTTCCCCTGCAGGACTGTTCATATCAAATCTGTTTTGGTGTTTCTGATTGCATGGCCTACATACTTCAGCTTTCTTTTGTTGATTTTCGTTAGCAGTGGGCACTTAGCCAGTTTCAAAGAAAGTTAGTTTCTGGAATATCAATCAATTTCACACATCTTTTACAGCGTCCTGATTTTTCTCAGATGCATGTATGCAGGTTGTTCAGCCACAGTGTGCAGGCGGTATATTGCTGCAGACCTTCCGACTGGAAGGTTGACATCTTATCGACTAGACTACCATACCCACTAATCAACACCTCTTTTCTAAGCATTATGAAATCCCTGCTGCCTGTCACACTGACTGGTACATGGTGGGAAATGGTAGTAACATGTACACTTTTTTCACCACATGAATCGTGACCTGCCCTCCATTAGTTTTCGCTATGTTGAAACTAGACCACTCTCTGCTTTGTGTTTTTATGTCACTTTTTTTTTTTTTTTTTTTTTTTTTTTTTTTTTGTATTCAGGAAAATTCCTTGAACATTTTCATATTGCATGCTCATTCACGTATATTTATAGACTCTACATTTCTTAACTGTCGTTCTTGTTGGTTTAAAGCCAGTAAGTTTCTCTCTCTCTCTCTCTCTCTCTCTCTCTCTCTCTCTCTCTCTCTCTCTCTCTCAATTCTCTCTCTCATTCTCTCTCTTCTCTCTCAATTCTCTCTCTCTCTCATTCTCTCTATCTCTCTCAATCCTCTCTCTCTCTCTCTCTCTCTCTCTCTCTCTCTCTCTCTCTCTCTCTCTTTTCCCCTTTTCCTTTATATAAAAGATTTTCCTTGCAATCTGTTTTTGGGTTCTTGTCTAATTTCTTGTGTAGGAAAGATTTTTTGTTTTTGTTTTTTTATTACTATTTTAGATTCTTATTTCACTACTTGTATCATAGAAAAGAGTTCCTTTTTCCTTTTCTCGCTTTCAGATTTTTGTCTCACATTTTGTTTACAATTTAAGAAAAAATTACTTGTACTTTTTCAAAATACAGACTCGTCAGAAGAAGAATCGGCGTATTTGTGCACATGTACACTAAACTATACACACACACACACACAATCACACACACACACACACACACACAACCACACACACACACACACACACACACACACACACACACACACACACACACACACACACACACACACACACACACACACACACACATCGCCGATGTCCACACAAACACAGCCCCTCCACCTTCACTCACCCTGCAGAGATTGATAAAATATAAAGACACACATATGATACGTCGAAAAGAGAAAAAAAAAAGAAGAAAAAAACACAGACCTATATAACTCGCACAACATCCAACGTATGCGCATACAAATATTACACACTCCTCCAAAAACAATTCAAAAAAGAAAAAAATGCACATACGCAAATCACAAGAGAGAGAGAAAAAATGAACAGTAAATGACAGGGGGAGAAAGTCATGAAAAAAGTCTGTCTCACACTAACACAGGCTGAATATACACACAACACACTTTCAACCCAATTCTACATACCCCACATCACAAAAAAAAGGGACTAACGATACGGGTCCAAACATAATTCAACTCACAACATGAACCATTATAAAACATGGTATAACCATCTTCAGGTACTTAAGTCCTCCACACATTGCCATAATTCACAAGGTCATTTGTTCCCAGGAACTTAAGTCCTTCACACACCATCATAAAACACAGGGTCATTCGTTCCCAGGAACCAGACTTCTTCACACCACACACTAATGATAAGGACCTCCACCACCAGGTAAAGTGGTCCCCTGGTCTGTCACTCCAGGAAATATAGTGGCCCATGACTACACAGACCCACTTCAAAAATCACTGCAAATACATGATGGAGGAGTTTTCTTTGCCTTTGACCAATGTAGGTCTTTTCCATCATCATCT
>JAPXFY010000017.1:38389736-38412236 GCA_030674185.1 Monoplex corrugatus
GCAAATATTGGGGACAGCATTATTTTACTGGGGACGGTATTGTTTTTTGAGAGCGTTATAATCAAGGACGATATTAGAGTAATTTTGAAGAATTTTATTCTGTACGTCCTGTGGACAGGAAAGCTGGAGGGAAAGAGAGCACCAGGTACACCCAGGGAGAAAATATTGGACGGACTTGCAGGGTGGCTGAGGACAGAGAGAGTGGAAGATGTGCTTGCGGCGGCAAGGGATAGATGCATATGGAGGGCCATGATCGCCAACGGCGTGCGGCAGGGCACATGATGATGATGATGAGGTCCTATGGCGTGATCAGCCTTCTGTCGTTTATCAAGTCTTTCATTTTGTTAAACCCGTCATTTCTCCAGACTTTAAAGTCCAAGCTGTTATGTTAATATTTAATTAAGTTATCATTCCAAATATTTTGATTATGAAAATCGTCGCTGTTTATATCTTTTAATTTTACAAGGCACTTTGTTTAGGTAGGTAATTAAAGCAGTCCATGAATTTGTTTGCCATGCAGTCCTCTGATTTGTGATTTGTAGAGACTATTTCATGTCGAATGCTTTATTTTCACCTTGTCTGCTTTCTTCTGTCTGTCCGTCTCTCACATTCGCTCTCTTCCTCACTCTTTCTCACACACACATACATACACACACCATCATATAGGCCTACTCCCTCTTTCTCTCTCTTTGTATGTGTATGTGTGTGTGTGTGTGTGTGTGTGTGTGTGTGTGTGTGTGTGTGTGTGTGTGTGTGTGAGTGTGTGTTTGTGTGTGTGTGTGTGTGTGTGTGTGTGTGTGTGTGTGTGTGTGTGTGTGTGTGTGTGTGAGAGAGAGAGAGAGAGAGAGAGAGAGAGATTTCAGTTTCAGTTTCAGTTTCAGTTTCTCAAGATGACGTCTCCGCGCTCGGAACGAATTCCACATGCGCTAACGTCACAGGTGCCATGTGTATGGTGATCAAGACTTAAGCCTGCACATAAACCCATGAGCTGGCCAGGTCCTGAGGCCCTACCTGGACTATGTTTTACCCAGTTTATAGTTTATACTGGAATTTTATCAGCCTTCCGCTGAAATAATCTTGGTTACATACAAATGCCATGTGTATGTGTATATCTTACCTTTTTTGAAGAGAGAGAGAGAGAGAGAGAGAGAGAGAGACAGAGAGAACAGAGACAGAGAGAGAGAAAGAGAGAGAGAGAGAGAGAGAGAGAAAGAGAACAATGTCATTATAAACCTATAAGTGTAGGCTAATGATCACAAAATAATCTGGAAGCATTACTGTGTGTTGACCGAGCTTTCAAAAAGCCACGGCAGGATTCTATTAACAATAACACCACAAGAGTGCGAATGGGACTCAGAGCACCATCACCTCCCAAGCTCCCGACACCACTCTATAGTCATTTCATCAAGCAAAGGGGGGCTGGCCATGCGTTGCATGACCCATTCGGACCCAGCCATCAGTTACCTTGTTTATAAACCGAATGTTCAAGGTGGGGAGATGACAAACCCAACCCCGAAATGTAGCCACACAACGTGCACCAACCAGGTCCAGCCCCAGCCTCCAGACCAAGAGAGAATGGAAGAGGCCTCTCACGCCCCATTCTGTGCCTTGTGGCTGAGATGTCGGCTTCATTTATAACCCTTGTAACAGCACACTTTACACACTATGATCTCCAACGTTTTCTCAAGTAGTTCGACACAGAAGCAATAACACAGCTTCATATTTGGTAGAATGCGGCGAAAAAGGCCTCTTCCATTCTCTCTTGATCTGGAGGCTGGGCTGGACCTGGTTGGTGCACGTTGTGGGGCTACATTTAGGGATTGGATTTGTCATCTCCCCACCTTGCCATCCGGTTTGTAAACAAGCCCTTATTACCTCCTAATACTTCAATAAATATAACGTTGCCTTAATAAAAAAAAAATGTTAGGACAAATCGATAGCACATTTCAAATCGGGGCAGATTCGAACTATGACGGGCGGACTAAAACCTGGCGCGCTCATCTCGCCTGGCACCTCGGACCTAAAAATTAAATCAATGTTTAGGTCAGTGGCACTGTTTCTGGAGCCGCAATAGGGCTGCGGGCATATCACTTTCAGTTACAGCTTGACCAAACTATACATGTAAAGTGCTGTATAGTAGGGTCTGTATTGTACGGCCTACCCAGTTTCTCCATGTGCGTGTGTGAGCGCGCGTGGAACCCTTCTAGTGCCCCTCTCTCCTGTCACACAAGCACAGCACGCACGCGGGGTTGAAAATTTGACCGATGGCCGCGAGGTCAGCGCATGGCTAGTTTACCACGCAAACTGGCTTCGGGAGTAGCTGGCTGGCTGCTGGATTCGCTCCACATAGTGCAGAAAATCGCGAGTTGGCTTTTTCTCTGCGCCACCAGCGTTTGGCCACATTGTGTGCTATACATATTATATGCAAGCCATAGGTTAGCAGCTATGAAGAGCACGAAGTACACTTGTTTTAATCCAGTGTCATCCTCTAGATTTCTCATGATGTTTTCGCTGTGAAGTGAAAACAGATCTGGTGACAAAACACAACCCTGTCTGACTCCACTTTTGATGTTTTGGAAAGAGCTTTTATCGTTTTTTTTTTTCTCATTGCAGCTGTTCGTTCCCAATACATATTTCTGATTATTCGTAGATCTTTTCCATCAATATTGAGTCTTTCTAGTTGGTTGATCAATTCTTCATGTCGTACCCGATCGAAAGCCTTGGTATAATCAACAAAGCAGAAACATAAATCCTTATTCATCTCGACTGACTTGTATATGGTATAAAAGTATGATGTCTGTGGTACGGATAGACTGCGAGTCTAGTACACTTGTGTAAGTCAGGTGGGGGGAGGGAGAGGGGGGTCAGTTGTAACAGATAACACGGATTTTGCTGACAGCAGCAGAACTAGAGCTTACGGTCAGTTGCAGATTGTCGCCTGCCTTATCGTAGAGGACCAAGGCATGCCATAGGGTCTGGAATGATGGGATGATGTTAATGTTCATATCACCAACGAATCAGCCGAGTCGTAAAAGTTGGACTGGACTTTCTAATGTTGTGTGTTCTAGTGCTCTGGCCAGATAACTGAATCATACACTTTAACAAGCAATTTGTTACTGTTTATTTGTTTAAGTTATGGTAGCCTTTTGGTAATGGTAACATTAGGTTGTATTGAATATGACATTTGGCTTTTGTTTTTGTTAGTTCTGATAGGCTATTGGTAAAGGTTACTGTCGGTGTTATTTTCGTTTAAAGCCCAGCCGACTGCGCAGAGCCATATCAGGGCTATAGCCGTTTCAAAACACACAAAACTTCAACAGGAAAAAAAAAAAGAAAGAAATTAAATACACCTATGCATGCATTCGCGCACATAATCTAAGGATGCCCCTGGTGTTGTAACAAATAGGATGCAGTGAATATAATATCTGGATTGTCCACAAACCTTGAATCCCCAGAATGGAAAGGAATCGTTCATTCAAATCTGAATATCAGTGTCTGCTCAATCCCATACTTACGTCATTCTTGTTATGTTATGTTGTGTAGAACCGCACTTTCCCGCCACATTACATCGCTCTCGTCTTCATAGGAATGTAAAGGAGGACACGTTTTGATTCGCGTTTTGCTAATGTAAATAGACCTAAAAGTATGTGGGGATGCTTTTCAGGATGTCCTATACGTTCGGAAAGTGCCTTAATGCGTGCATCTAGCATTTGTTCTCGATTTCTCTAGCTAATGCCAATATCTACAGTTAAGATCTGATTCAGTGATAATGCACCAGAGTGTACGCCTCTCTCCCATCCCCCACCCTCTCTCTCTCTCTCTCTCTCTTTCTGGCTGTGTCTGTGTACGTGAACGAGTGAGTTTGTGAGTGTGTAAGTGAGTGTGTGAAAGAATGTGTGAGTGTGCTTGCATATCTGTGCATGTGCGTTTGTGTGTGAGTGTGTTTGCGTGTGCGTGTGTGTGTGTGCGTGCGTACGTATTTGTGTGTGTGTGTGTGTGTGTGCATATGTATGATGTGTGAGTGTATGTGTGCATGAGTGTGTGTGAGTGTGTGTATGTGGATGTCGGTGTGTTGAGTGAGTGATAAGCTGTGTGTGTGTGCGTGCGTGTCTGAGTGTGTGCGTGTATATGAATGCATGTGTGTGCGTTATCTTCTGTAATGTATGTAATATCAGGGACGAGAAAAGACAGAATTCTTCTTGCTTGCCTTGAGAACATAATCATAAAGTCGGTAGTTTGGTTGATTGGTTGGCTGGTTGGTTGGCTGGTTGGTTGGTTGGATGGTTGGTTGGATGGTTGGTTGGATGGTTGGTTGGTTGGTTGATTGATTGGTTGGCTGGTAGGTTGGCTGGTTGGTTGGATGGTTGGTTGGATGGTTGGTTGGTTGGTTGGTTGATTGACTGATTGGTTGGTTGGTTGGTTGGTTGGTTGGTTGGTGGTTGGTTGGTTGGTTGGTTGATTGATTGATTGGCTGGTTGGTTGGTTGGTTGGTTGGCTGGCTGGTTGGTTGGTTGATTGATTGGCTGTTTGGTTGACTGGTTGGTTGGTTGGTTGGTCGGTTGGTTGGCTGGTTGATTGGTTGGCTGGTTGATTGGTGGGTTGGTTGGTTAGTTGGTTGGTTGATTGGTTGGCTGGTTGGTTGGTTGGTTGGTTGGCTGGTTGGTTGGCTGGTTGGTTGGTTGGCTGGTTGGTTGGTTGGTTGGTTGGTTGGCTGGTTGGCTGGTAGTTTGGCTGGTAGGTTGGCTGGTTGGTTGGCTGGTAGGTTGGCTGGTTGGTTGGCTGGTTGGTTGGTTGGTTGGTTGGTTGATTGGTTGGTTGGTTGGTTGGCTGGTAGGTTGGCTGGTAGGTTGGCTGGTTGGTTGGTTGGTTGGTTGGTTGGTTGGTTGGTTGGTTGGTTGGAGAAAGGACTGATTAGTGATCACGCTTTCTCTGGAGACCATGCAAGTTACATAAGTTAAAAAAAAAAGTTCAAAAGTTTGTAAAGTACACCTGTCGTGCACACATTACCAACACAACACAACGCAATGCAACGCAACGCATCACAGCACAGCACAGCACAGCACAGCACAGCACAACACAACACAACACAACAAAGCACAGCACAGCGCAGAACAACACAACACAGCTCAACTCAACACAACATACCACAACACAACACAGCACAACACAAGACAACACAACATAGCAAAGCACAACGCAACACAACGAAGCACAGCACAGCACAACACAACACAACACAACACAACACAACACAACACAAACACAACACAAAACAAAACAAAACAAAACAAAACAAAACAACATAACAAAGCAAAGCACAGCACAACGAAGACCAGCACAACACAACACAACGAAGCACAGCACAACACAACACAAGACAACATAACAAAGCACAACACAACGAAGACCAGCACAACACAACACAACGAAGCGCAGCACAACACAACACAAGACAACATAACACAGCACAACACAACGAAGACCAGCACAACACAAGACAACATAACAAAGCACAATACAACGAAGACCAGCACAACACAACACAACGAAGCGCAGCGCAGAACAGCGCCGGACAGCGCAGGACAACACAACACAACAACACAACACAACGCAGCACAGCGAAGGACAAGATGACACAACACAAGACATCATAACACAACACAACATTGTACAGCACAACACAACATGACACAACACTGTACAGCACAGCACAGCACAGCACAGCACAACACAACACTGTAAGCACAACACAGCACAGCACAGCACAGCACAACACTGTACAGCACAACACTGTACAACACAACACAGCGCAACACTGTACAGCACAACACTGTACAGCACAACACAGCGCAACACAACATGACACGACACAACACAGCACAGCACAACACAACACAACACAACACTGTACAGCACAGTACAGCACAACACAACATGACACGACACAACACAACACAACACAGCACAGCACAGCACAACACAACAGCACAGCACAACACAAAACAACACAACGCAGAACAACGCAGAACAACACAGCACAACACAGCACAGCACAGCATTACACAGTACAACACAGCACAACACAACACAACACAACACAACACAACACAACACAGCACAGCACAGCACAGCACAGCACAACACAACACAGCACCGCACAGCACAGCACAGCACAACACAGCACCGCACAGCACAGCACAGCACAACACAGCACAGCACAGCACAGCGTCACACACCACAACACAGCTCATCACAGCTTGACGCAGCATTGAACCAGGCGCGCGTTTAGACGATTTCATGACCAAACAGAAAAACACATTGAATGTGACACACATCAGCGGGCTGCCTGTATAATTATATGCAAGTTATAAATTCCAGGCTCGGGTCACTTGAAGACCACGTGAGCAAAATTCTGGGCCCACGGCGATCATAGGCGTCATACCACTGACAATCTTCGTCGGCTTTTGAACTTCGAAAAATTTGTAAAGAACTTCCTAAAAGTTAACACTTTGCTTTTGGCTTTGTAAGGTGTATTGCAGGTATTGCGGAATCAGAGATTATGGCGAACTCTGGTAAGTTTGAAACATTATTCCATGTTAGTGCTAATGTTAGTGTGCGTGTGTGTGTGTTAGTGTATGCGTGTGTGTGTGTTTGTTTGTGTGTATGTGTGAATATATATGAATAACGCTTCTCTTTTTACGCACAGAACTTTAGGAATCGGATATTAAGGTGTCTCCCGTCAGTTGAAAAGTTATTCCATGTTATTTAAATGTTCCTGCATCTGCCCCTTGACTGCCGAATCTTTTTGACGTCTGGTGTTTTCTGTATGCTGAAAATAAAACGTTTGCATCATTACCATGTACACTTATACTACTGTAGCTTCATATTTGTGGGAATCTATGCATGCGAGTACACAAAACGATGCATTAGGCATGACGAATTTTCAGATGAATTGTTCGGTAATTTCTTAAAATTACTACATACTTGTAATAAAATTATTTTGCGCATGTTTTTTTTACCACACACACACACACACACACACACACACACACACACACACACACACACACACACACACACACACACCTGATAAAACATTCACCATAGAAACAAACAAGAAAACAAACAAAAACCATAGGCAATATGGCCCTGCTGACAAAGTCTAAAAGAATTCAGACTGTGGTTGACCACCTACCCACAGATCATCGGCAGCTGACGAGCTACAAGGAGGAGCAGCTTAAGAATGCCCCACACACACACACACACACACACACACACACACACACACACACACACACACACCACACACACACACACACACACACACACACACACACACACACACACACACACACACACACACACACAACAAAACAAACTTGACCGGGTCACGTTATCCACCGCCAGCACGCCCCCTCCCCCTCCCCGACCCCCATCCCCATCCCTAGTCCTCCCTTTACCACTAGTACTACTAACTCCCTGCAAGTGGCCAGTGATTTTGCACTATCGGGACTGTTGTTTTGAAAGCGTTGGCTGGCTGGTTGCCAGAATCGCCTGTGGTCATTAACTGTGTCATATGCTTATGGTGTCTGCTTCGTGTGTAGCACTCAGCAGCGAGTATTAATTGCTGTTTTCAACCTCTTTTTGTGTCAGAATTGTCTTCTCAATCATCTTTCAGTCATCCATAATTTCTTGAAAACCTCACATGCTTTCAAAGTTCGAAAACGTTCAGGATTGTGAGACAGTCCCGGCGTCGCTATTTTGGTGAAAACCAGTTTTGATTCCTTGAAAATAAAACCAATTTGATGAGATTCGTCTTGGTCATTCATCATATAAGGGAAATATCACTCTTATGAACCCTCTCTGAGACTCACAACACCAGTCACTGCTTCTCTCCCATTTACATTACGCTGGAACGAGGGCAAACTACCTCCGTTAATTTTACGTTTGTGTGTGTCATAGGCCTTGAGAGCTCCGTAATTTTCTCGTTCGGCGTTAACGATCTGTATGAAAATTGATCCGCCAGTCTTCTTGCTATAACGTTGCAGAACTTCCGAAATCGGATATGACCACCTCCAGTAAGTCTAAAAGCTTTCCATGGCATTATTGGTGTTTGTGTGTGTGTCTCTCTCCCGTCTGTCTGTTTGTGTCTCTCTCTCTGAATTATTCATGATGAAAAGTTTTGATTTTATTTATTTATTTATTTATTTATTTATTTATTTTTATTTATTTATTTATTTATTTATTTATTTATGTATTTATTCATTCATTTATTCATTTATTTATTTATATGATATGATGATTTTTCTTTCTAGTAGATTAGCTAAGGCAGATCAAAAATGGATGCTGGCACATGTGCTGGAAAATAAAGTTTTATTTCGCTTCGTTTCTGTCTGGCTGTCTTCTGTCTCTATTTCTTTGTCTCTGTCTCTGTCTCACTGCTTCTTTGCCTCTGTCTCTGTCTGTCTGTCTCTCTCTCTCTCTCTCTCCTCTCCCTCTCTCCCTCTCTCTCTCTTTCTCTCTCTCTGTCAGCCTGTCTCTGTCCGTCTGTCTCACTGTCTTTGTTTGTCAGCCTGTCTGTCTGTTTGTCTGTCTGTCTCTCTCTCTCTCTCTTTCTCTCTCGCTCGCTAGCTCACTCGCTCTGAGAGCCCATTGATCGATGTTTAAACAGTATTTCTCCTGTAGATCAATGTCTACAACATTTGGTTATTATTTTCACTACAAGTTATTTATTCAATATCTTTAACAAACTGACAAAACACACAATGTAATGAAACATACACAATCACACTTTTAGCATGATCCAACATGTATACACAGATCCATATGTAAATTTGTATCGCACGTAAAGGTGTCTGCTGTCTTGAAAAAAAAATATGAAACTTTTTTTCGGGGGTAAATTATCGTATCGCAACAGTGGGAATGTATGAAAAACATCCCAGCAGCTTAGATGTTCAAATAGATATATAAGAAGGATATGGGTGAACTAAAGTAAAAACACGTACTTTAGATATGTTAATAGATATATAGGAAGAAGGTATGGTTGGACTTAAGGAAAACACGTACTTTAGATATGTTAATAGATATATAGGAAGAAGGTATGGTTGGACTTAAGGAAAACAAGTACTTTAGATATGTTAATAGATATATAGGAAGAAGGTATGGTTGGACTTAAGGAAAACAAGTACTTCAAGTGTAGTAGCAAAGAACTCTGGGGAGAAGTGGACAGCAGAAGGTACTCAGAGAAGAAAACCTCTCAAGCAAAGTGTTTCGGCCCTAAACTCCTTACACTCTACGGGGGTTGGGCAGCGTTCAGATCATGATTTCTGGATGCCCTTCTGCTGTCGCCATTCCACCCCCACCCCCACCCCCACCCCCACCCCCAATCTAGGCTTGAACCCACACCTCCAGTGGTCGTGTGTCTCAAGGCCAAGTTTCTGAAGTGATATATGTCTTAACCAATTAGCCATTGGACACCTGATGTACGTAAGGAAATCTTAATAAGCTGTCTAATATTCGCTTTTGTTCGACTTCGATCAGATCCAGCTGGAACTCTTTTCAGCGGCTTCTCAGATTGCTTCTAAGGCTCTTGTACTCTGCTTTCGAGAAATCGAGAGCTGTTCTTTGAGGTCATAGGCAGATGTGCCTACCACGTCCCTTGTTCCAATCTCTGTGGCGAGGACTTTGGACTGGAAGTCAGATTTCCTCAAGTTGCTGGCTGGACTGGCATACTTTTCAGTCTTGTAGAAATTAGAAATTGGCGTCCTCCTTTCTAGTGACATACGGCATAGTGAGTTTTATCAGAATCATTTCTTTTGATGAATGAGAGTGCAGTGTTATTTCCGGTCTCATGCCCCTCTTGCCGATGATTTCTGGGTTTGTGTTTTTTTCCGTTCTAGAAGATCTGCTGTGCACGTCTAGTCGTTTGCTCCATCTATTTCCATGCTCTGGATGTCACAACTTTTGCAAGTCACAGTTTGTTGTGTTCTGCCGTGTAAAAGGTTTCCACATAGTCAGTTACTTCTTTGACTCTGCTGGACTGCCACCTGGTTTCTGTTGCATCCTTTTCTTTCTAATTTTTTTGTTTATCATATTTTCTTTGCTAATTCCTCGGCCATTGACCATCATTCAACTTTTGTTGATCCCAGTCCATGCTTATTTGTTTGTGTGTGACCTATTATTTTTCTTATCTTGAGGCTTTCCTTCACTGAGTCTACTACCTTCCGGACTTCCCATTGTTTGCCAATCTTCAGCTTGGGCTGTATTGATCTCACAACGTTTTTTCCCCAGTTTTCAAGACTGCTTAGAAGCCTGACCTTTCCACCTTTTACTCCTTGACTATGGATTTTCGGGGTAATTCCAGCGACAATAAGAGTGAAACGTCAGTGAGACCAGGTAGGAAACCAAGCCATGTCTTTGTGTGTTTGTTGAGTTTAGCTTTAATACGCTCGTATATGTCTTCAGTAGCTTAGGATTTGCAATAGATGTACTGAAATAATCACTAATAATCACTAGTTTTTCTTGTTTTTTTTTTAGATTGTTTGCTTGTTTCTTTGTTTTTGTCGAGCCTCAACAGGCGAGGTTTCAGCGGATAAATGTACTTTCGTGTCCGGTTGAAAAAAATATAACAACAACCAATCAGTCAACCATATCAACCAACCAACAACCAATCAGCCAACAATCCCACAAACACCATAAACAAACAAACAAACAAATATCAAATGGATTGCCGACTACAATGTTTCCCTCTTGAACTAACTCCAGACTCTATTTAAATTAATGTCACAAAGTGCATAACATACATCAATATATCATATCAGAATACCTTAACCAAGTTAACGAATAATCAAGTATGACGATAACGACGATGACAACGACAACAACAACAACGTCAAGAACAATGACAACGAAGATCATGGAGACTATGGCAAGGGTAACGATGTTACAATGACAATGACAATGATAATAACAATCACGGCTGCATTTTCCCAGCCATTCTGACACCCTTTAGTTGGTACCTTTCTGTCAGCCAGCATCGCTTGGAAATGGTATTTTTAGCCAGGCAGGTTTGACCAAAATCCATCTGTGAAGCGCGTCTTGTGCTACAGCAATACTGACAAAGAAGGAATCTGAGTGCGGTTTTCTGTATGTTTTGTGAATTTGTGTACTGATCGAGAATTTTTCATCACTTTACCTGGATGCATTCAGTGCTGTGAATACTCATTGTTCTGAAGAAGTGATCATTACTTTGATGCATCACCTTGTCTTTGAGTTTTAGTAGAAATTACTAATGTGATGATTGACTCATATCTCCAGGTGGTTGTTGTTTGTTCAGTATAAAGTGAGATTATTTTCGTAGTAGTGGCGTAAGTATAGTGCAAGTTACAATCTTCACATGTTTTTGTCCATTTTGGCATGGTCAGATTCGTGATCTTCAGTGCTTTAACTTTCTCAAATTTCTGAAAAATCGCTCTCTGTTTTCACTCTTTTCTGTAGGCTTGAATTTGGCTAAAATCGGGTGTTTGTTGTTGCCCGGCCGAAGTACGCCACCGGCTGTGGGTGAACTAGGCCATGTGCATGGGCGCGCTGCACTTGTGTGTGTGTGTGTGTGTGTGTGTGTGTGTGTGTGTGTGTGTGTGTGTGTGCGCGCGTGTGTGTGTGCATGTGTGTATGTGTGTGTGTATGTGTGTGCGTGTGTGTGTGTGCGTGTCTGTGTGTGTTGTGCATGTGTGTATGTGTGTGTGTATGTGTGTGTGCGTGTGTGTGTGTGTGTGCGTGTGTGTGTGTGTGTGTGTGTATGTGTGTGTGCGTGTGTGTGTGTGTTGCGTGTCTGTGTGTGTGCGTGTCTGTGTGTGTGTGTGTGTGTGTGTGTGTGTGTGTGTTCGCGCGAGGAACGCATCTTTCTCTCTCTATCTCTCTCTCTCTCTTTCTCTCTCCCCTCCCACTATTGCATGCATTGTGTGTGTGTGTGTGTGTGTGTGTATGTATGTGTGTGTGTGTGTGTGTGTGTGTGTGTGTGTGTGTGTGTGTGTGTGTGTGTGTGTGTGTGTGTGACTGCTGCGTTCTTTCAAGATTTTTAGAGGGACTGAATGTAGAAAATGATTGAGATCAGCACCAAGTACTGGAATCTAGGTCAATCTGTAGGTCTAAACGAGTACTTCCATTCGCGCCTGTGCCTCGCTATGGTTGGCTAAAAGGGGTGTGGAGAGAGGAAGGGAAGGGGTAAGGTGCACGCTATTGATAACCAGCAGGGCAGAACCAAAAAGTGGGCCAACTAAAGAATCTCGGATTTGTGCGCCGTGCAATGACAATAACTGTTATGATATTTTCAGGAGATACATACCACGCACCAGGACTGCGAGGTCCGGAACTGCAGGACCTGAGAGAGCTAAATGCAGAGATGAAACTGATGTGCACAGAACAACAGCTGGAGGAAATGGCAGGTATCGTACGATACTATATAATGTGATAAAGTATGATTTAATATATATACGATATGATGCAATATAGTATGATACAGTATAGTTTGATAAAGATAACAAGATACGGTATTGTATGAGACAGTCTGATAAGATACAGTATGATATGATATAGTCTGATAAGATACAATATCCTATGACATATGATATGATATATTGATATGATATGATATGATACGATATGATATGATATGATATGATATGATATATGATATGATATGATATGATATATGATATGATATGATTTGATATGATTTGATATATGATATGATATGATATATGATATGATATGATATAATGTGATAGGATAGGATAGGATAGGATAGCATAGGATAGCATAGGATAGGATATTGATATGTTATGATATAATATGATATGATATGATATGATATGATATGATATGATATGATATGATATGATATGATATGATATGATATATGATATGATATGATATGATATATGATGTGATGTGATATGATATGATCTGATCTGATCTGATCTGATCTGATCTGATCTGATCTGATCTGATCTGATCTGATCTGATACGATACGATACGATACGATACGATATGGTATGGTATGGTATGGTATGGTATGATATGGTATATTATGTGACGTGACGTGATGTGCTGCCGCGTGGCGTGACATTACGTAACATGACACAGCACGACACGACACAACAGACACGACAGACACGATACGATACGATACGATACGATACGATACGATACGATACGATACGATACGATACGATACAATACGATATATGATACGATGTAGTAAGATGCAGCTTTATAAAGATACAAGATAACAAAGACAATGTACATATAGTACGATACAATTTGAAAAGCACAATACGATGTAATATGATATGACATAATATGATATATGGTGTGCTATGCTATGATATGGTATAATATGACATGATATGATGTAAATGGTATATGTGATATGATATGAGATGGTATGAAATGAAGTGATATTACCATACGATACAGCACAATGAATGTAATACAATACAATACAATACAGTACAGTACAGTACAGTTCAATACAATACAATACAATACAATTTGATGCAATACGATGATGCATTACATGCTTTAACATGGCATTAATCAATATCAAATGATGTGATATATTATAATAGAGCACAATGGGATATAATACTACACGATACAATATGATATGATAAGCTGGAATATGTTATAATGAATGCAACATAATAATAATAATAATAATAATACCTAGGACTTATAAAGCGCACTAAGCCACTGGATCTAGGCGCTGGGGAATGGGAGATATAATAGGAAGTCAGTAAATACAAGACTACACAACAACTTACACATCATCAAATGACAATCAAATACATACATACATCATAATCACATAACATAATGATTTACATTCGCAATCTTCAAAATATGCATACCACGCAATTCAATCAAATATCAGATTCATTCCAATTCAACACTTTTCACTCAGTTACTCCATATAAACTATTATTCCACCCCTTCCCTACTACCCCCCACCCCCACGCGCATACACAAAATCCAATTACACATATCAGCCAGCCGACAAGGTGATGTGGGGAAAAGTGATCAGATGTCGAAATACTGCTGGAAAAGGTGTGTTTTCAAGTTTGACTTGAAAGAAGAAATGGACGGAGAGTGGCGTAATTTCTTGGGAAGAGAGTTCCAAAACTGGGGACCGAAATGCGAAAGTGAGCGAAAGCCATGAGATTTGCGGTTATACTGTATCTGCCTGAGGAGTCTTGAATCAGAGGAAGAGCGGAGAGACCGAGATGGAGTATACAAGTGCAGAATATCAGAAATATACTCAGGAGCAGAACCAGAGATAGAATTGAAGCAGATGCAAGCAGTCTTGTACTTAATTCTCTGAGATATTGGTAACCAGTGCAGTTGGTGAAGCAAAGGAGTGCAAGGTTGTTGACGGGATGCCTTAAGAATAAGGCGTGCAGCTGAATTTTGAACTTTCTGCATAGGATAGAGAACAGTGTTCGGGCAGCCCATGAGGAGAGAGTTACAGTAGTCAAGTCTCGACAGAATACAGGAAGTGACAAGAATCTTGGTGGCATCTACACTGAGAAAGTTTCTGATAGATCCAATCCTTTTCAATTCAAAATAAGAAAGCTGGCAGACTTTGGAAACGTGATCTTTCATGGAGAGAGAAGAGTCAAGAATGAAACCTAAGTTCCTAGCTTTTGGACAGAAAGAGATGTCAGAAGAGCCAACAGTGATAGAAGTTGGAAGTGGAGGATTATAGTCTGAAGAACCAGAAAACAGAAGAGCTTCAGTCTTACTGTCATTAAGTTTTAACATGTTGTCAGTCATCCATGTCTTTACATCATCCGTGCATGTCTGTAGTGTCTGTATGGTACTGTCAATGTCTGCAGGTTTGCATGCCTGTTGAAGCTGTGTGTCGTCTGCAAAAAGCTGGTGACTAACTCCATGGCGCTCAATGACCTCAGACAGGGGGGTGGTATACAAGACAAACAGAACTGATAAATGTAATACAATATACTACAGAATGCTATAATACGATACAATATGGTACAATATATTACAATATGCACATGGACACACAGACAATGTTGTCGTAGCATCTAGGCCCACTCATTATTCCCAGAGCTGGTGAGTCATGTTCTATCATTGGACATACAGGAACGACGTGATGATATGAATAACATTTCTGTATTGAGAGTATTTTCCACTATAAAAAATCAAAAACAAAACAACGCAAATAAACAACAACAACAACAAAAACTACAAAATAACATATGTGTATTAGGAATATTTTACATGATAGAAAACTCAAAAACAAAGGAAGCCAAAGCGAACAAACAAACAAAACAAACGAACAAGCAGACAGACAGACAGACAGACAGATAGACAGACAGACAGATAGACAGATAGACAGACAGACAAACAAACAAACAAACAACATAGAATAAAAAAACAGACAGACAGACAAACAAACAAACAAACAACATAGAATAAAAATGGTAACAGCGTCCTTTCTTTATACCGAAATTAGCACAGACTGTTTAGATTTTGTACCCGTCAGGATCGTTGTAATAAAATATAGACTAGGTGAAACATAGGCTAGGTAGGGCCTCAGGACCTGGCCAGCTCAAGGGTTATGTGCAGGCTTTAAGACTTGTGTCATGATCACCATTCACATGGCACCTGTGACGTTAGTGCATATGGAATTCGCTCCGAGCGCAGAGCTCGTCGTCTTGAGAAGCTGAAATTGAGCCTGAAACAGAAACACTGTGACTCTGAAGAGGCATCAGATGAAATGCAAGCTGATGGTACCGAGGACGATGATAGAGTGTCACCACAGGGAATTGAGAATCTATATATATATCAGAAGTCCCCGAAAAAGAACAGTACACACACGTTGTTCAGACAGCGTTAATGTAAGGCAGTGTTCGCGTTCGTGTGACCTTGACCTTGGCGCCATGACTGCCAAGCGTATAAAAATACGACTCCTAAATGGTCCACACCTTTGATTCTCATTTGGTAAAGATCCATCCAGAAACAGCTGAAAAAAAATCTTGCTTATACATTTTTTCCACAAACACACCATCAAACACACAGACGCACGCGACTCTCTCCGGTACTTAAGAAGCAGTGTCCTTTTTCTCAAAGAGAGAGAGAGAGAGAGAGAGAGGAGAGAGAGAGAGAGAGAGAGAGAGAGAAGCAACATGTTTATTTAACCCTTGGACTCCCGCTCCCTATCCACCAACTGCAAAAACATAATCCTTCGAGGGAGTCAAAGGGTTACATTTTTGTTTTGCTAGCATGGTTGACAATGCAGGATGCTGGTAAACAGGTGCGGGAGTCAAAAGGTTGACTTACGTTTTTGTAGTAGGAAGTTCTTTTTCATTATAGTAGAAACAAAAAGACAATTATACACTTAACACTTTTTCACAGTGCAGATGGTGCAAACACTCAGAGACATGGTCATATTTTATAAATAGTATTGTACGCTTATTTTCGTCTGTGGGGTACTGGGGAGGGGATGTCGCTGTCCTCCCCTCTCCTCTCCCCCGTCCCCCAACGATGTCTTGACATGTGTGGGCAGGCATGCTGACAGAGGTGACCAAGTCCTATCAACGGGTCAGTGAGATGGTTGACCCAACTACTCCGCTGGTCAAATATCCACGGACACCCGGCTATCGACCTGACCCTAAAGACAACCCTTACAATGCTTGGTCAGTCTCAGAAAGAGAGCGAGAGATTTCAGACTTCAGATTTAAGAACATTTTATTGTTCAAGGACAACTACATTGGGTCCCATGGGACCCGTCTTAGAGATAGTCTTTGAGAGAGAGAGAGAGAGAGAGAGAGTGAGAGACAGACAGACAGACAGACAGACAAACAGACAGACAGAGACAGACAGAGACAGACAAACGGACAGAGAGAGAGAGACAGAGACAGAGAGAGACAGAGACAGAAACAGAAACAGAGACAGAGACTTAGAAAGAGAGATAGAAAGACAGAGACAGAGACTAAGAGAGAGAAACTAACGCGTGCGTGTGCACATGTGTGTTTATTGTTATTGTTGATGTTTTTCTTGCTACTACTGCTGCTAAAGCTTTCTCTCCAATTCTCTTAATCCCAATGTGATACTAACTACTTCTTGATAATCATAATCCGCTGTATGTTTGTGTACAAATACATATACATATGAAATGCATAAACATATACATGAAATCCCTGTTATACATCAGAGTTTAAGACGTATTTTAAAGACTCACCTGGACTAAAAATGATATACCTGTAAATGTACATTGAGGATAAAGGATGACAGCGATTGTGGTAGTTTTTGTTTTGAGTTGTGTTTGAGCTGCTCACGTAGAATTTGTTGCAGTCAGACAATTCCACATGCGCTTCACCCAAATCTGCCAGTGATAATCTGGCAGACTTCCTGAGCCTGAACAAAGTCTTGAAATGGAAACGTACAGGCGGGAAGGAGAGGGAACCTTTGAAACACTAAGCTGACACCACCAAAATGATCGGAGCTCTAACCATTTGACTCCTTCACCCTACGCACCATCATCATCATGTGCCCCGCTGCATGGCGTTGGCAATCATGACCCTCCAAACGAATCTATCCCTTGTCACTGTAAGTACATCTTCCACCCTCTCTGTCCTCAGCCACCCTGCAAGTCCCCATACATCAACTGCAAAAAAATCTTTTGACTCCCTCACCCTATCCATCAGCTTTCTGCAGGAAGCTGGTGAATAGGGTGAGGGAGTCCAAGGGTTAAGGTTTTGCTTTGTAGCATGGTTGACTATGCGGGATACTGATGGACAAGGTGCGGGAGTCAAAGGGTTAAGATGGACCGGAAACAGGCCCGTTTTAGTGTCGTGGACTGAGATTGAACTCGAAAACATCACTCGTCAGATCTCCAGTGCACAGCTCTATCAACTGATGATGATGATGAAGAAGAGCAGGAGGACGAGAATAGTATGCTGCTGGTAAGGGATGATAATAATGATGAATATGACGATGATGTTGACAATGAGAAAGAAGAGAGTGATAAACAAAGCAGAAACATGTACAAGACTACAGAGATGAGTAAGTGTTCTGGGTCGGGTCATGTGGCAGTTAATCTCCCTGTCTGTTTGTCTGTCTGTCTGTCTGTCTCAGTCTGTTTCTTTGTCTGCCTGTCTGTGTGTCTGTCTGTCTCTGTCGGGTCTGTCTCTGTCTCTGTCTTTCTCACTCACTCACTCACTCACTCACTCACTCACTCACTCACTCACTCACTCACTCACTCACCCACTCACTCACTCACTCACTCTCTCTCTCTCTCTTTTTCTCTCTCTCTCTCTCTCAAAATGATCCCCTACTTCCTGATAAGAATACATCACTTGTGCTTGGTGACTCATCAGTCAGATTCACTGACCCCAACAAATTGGCGCTTCAACAGGAAATACTGTACAAAATGTGTGTCACTGGCATGTCTATGAATTTTTTACATTTTGGTTTACATAATCTGCGTCCCTGTGCCAACGTCAATATCTAATTCTCCACGTTGAAGTCAACAGTTGTCCTAATGAAATTACAGTGCAAGAGTAGTCAGACCTTATTCTTCTTCGCTAAAAGATGTTCCCCTCTTTTATAATAGCCTTTAGTTCAATCATACCTGCTAGCGGTAGACATAATCAGAACAGTTCAAAGCCTCTTCCAACAGGAACCTGTTTGAGGCTTGTCAGCCACTACAAATTACACTTACTGGCAATACTGATTCTTTTATTACCCCCACAAGTGCCCCTTGGATGGCACTGTACAAAGACCTGATACATTCAAGTGTACAATGAACAGCCAGACTGGCTGCGACTCTTAAACGTATAATGGACAGCTGGTGTCCTGAACAGTACCCTCAACATCGGTCTTATCAAAGACTTTTCAACCGAGAATGCCAAATGCTGAGAGAAAACAAAGTGGATCAAAACAGACGGAACAATGTCATTCTGAAAGATCAAATATTGTGTTACGTATGTCTCATGTTACAAGTAACAGGTTATCAATGAGTTCTAACATCACTTCCTGACCCTGTAAAAATGATCTAAGAATTGCTCACTTAAACATCATCTATGCTTACAATAAAATGACATATGTTGCATCATTACTGTCGAATTGTGGCAAACTCCGCCATGTTCTAGGCCTAACAGAACCCTGGATAAATAAACACATACCTACAGAGGACTTAACTTTTCCTGGATATCATGTTTTTCTTAAAGGCTCTGAACAACCAAACCAAATGGGATTATCAATTTATATTAGTGAAGTTATTATATTTAAACGCCTGATTCATCCTGAAAAATATCAAAAAGAATCAGTATGGTCAGAAATTAAAAGCTAAAAGCATCACCTCTTCTAACAGGTTTTGTTTATAGCCACCCATCGGATTCGTGTAACTAGGTCGTCAAAATTATTGACTTGATGGATGTTGTAACTCTTGAATCCAAAGAAATGATTATTTTTTTGAGACTTTAACAAAAATTTCTCAAGCCAAACAAGGCCTGGTGAAATAGATTTAACCATACTCATCTTCTCTAACTAATACAGTTCCCCCACTAGAGTAACAGCTACTTCAAAATCACACATAGATCATATTTGTGTTTCACAACCGAACAATGTCATACAATCATGTATTCCTTTTTCTGGTTGTTGTGACTATTTTCCAATTAGCATAACTTTGTAAAAAAAAAAAAGGCAGTAAAATCTCTAGAATTGGTCATAAAGCAATAGCATGTCACTGTTTTTCGAATTGTGATGAGAATACATTCCTTTGTGATCCGGTAAGATCGCCATTTTCACTTGTTTATAACATAATCTTCCCAGGTAATGCCCTCAAGTTCTGGACTGATAATTACACAAATGTCTATAACAGGCAGACTCCTTTTATATCCAGAAGAGTCAAAACACACAAATCAAAATGATTAGCCCCATCAAGAAGCTATTTTTTCTCAAAGACTTTCTTTAAAAAACATGATTGTCATGTCGAACATAAAAAAGTTAAGAAATGCAATAAATTCACAAAACCGCATAGAAAAGGATATTTTAAAGAACGTTTTAAAAACATGATTCCAGAAAAAAAGACCAACCAAATAGACCAACCATAATTACAGACATAACACCAAATAAACTAGATAATAATTTCTCACATGTTGTCGAAGAAATGATCACCAATGATAAAAAGATAACAACATCGTATTTGGTGTTTTTCAAAAAGCATTTGATGTTATCAACCATGACCTTTAAAAAAAGTTAGTTGCATACGGTCTATCGACAAATACACAAAATTTCATTAATTTCTATCTCACCAACATACAAGAGCTAGTTATCGTTAAGTCAGCTACACCTATACTTAACCCTATCAATCATAGAGGACCTCAAGGTTCTGTCCTAGGCCCACTGCTCTTTTCGATATATATTACTAATCTTTCTCTGTATGTAAACGCTCACTATGATCTCTTTGTAGATGACACAACAGTACATATAAATTATCCAGGTGTAATACACGTTTTTAAATTATTACAAAACAGTCTTAATGATTTCATGGAATGGACAAAACTAAATCTGTATTCACTTCATTCACAAAAATCAAAATGTTTATAACAAAAGGTCAGAAAACATAAAACTTCTTTTTCAAAATACCACCAATCTCTCTCTCTCTCTCTCTCTCTCTCTCTCTCTCTCTCTCTCTCTCTCTCTCTCTCTCTCTCTCTCTCTCTTTCTCTCTCTCTCTCTCTCTCTCTCTCTCTCTTTCTCTCTCTCTCTCTCCCCCTCTCTCTCCATCCCTCTCTCTCTCTCTCTCTGTCTCTGTTCGTGTGTGTGCCTGTAAGTTTGTGTGTGCGTGTTCGTGTATGTTTGTGCAACTGCCTTTTCAGTGCATGTGTGCGTGCGCCCGTGAGCGCGCGTGCGTGTGTGTGCGCATGAGTATAACAGCCTTGTGAATATCGATTGATTTATACATTTCCTTCCTTTCGTATGCTTTGTACACTTGTGGTACCATTACCAAATTCTGATTTTTTCAATGTCAGTATCTGTTGTTAGTTTTGACGAACTGATTGTTTATATTATACTGCATCAGTGAATGTACCCAATACTTCTTCTGAAATAATTTTTCAAAATATCTGTTTAGATTACGATCTTTAACCACGTAAAGTGCAACTGGCACTCTTTGACATGAACTGTTTCCCCCCACATAAAAGGAATAGGAATTATCTATCACTGTGTTATCAACAGGGCGTGGCGATGTGATATCCAGGGGGCGGTGAAAGGAAAGCTGGCAGGCAAAACCTTTGCCATCAAAGACAACATTGCGGTTGCAGGGGTACCAATGCGAAATGGTTCCAAGCTCTTTGAGAACTACGTTCCCGAATTCGATGCTACGGTCGTTTCTCGCATTCTGGACGCAGGTTAGATATGCATGGTGACAGTGGTGGTGGTGGTGGTGGTGATGGTGGTGGTGGTTGTGTGGTGGTTGTTTGATGATGTTGTTGTTGTTGTATTTGTTTATGGGGATAATAATGAAGTTGATGATAATTATGTTGTTACTACATGTATCATTTTGATGTTGTAAGCTGTTACTGCTGTTGTACTTTTGTTGCTATAAATGGGTGATGATGATGATGATGATGATGATGATGATGATGACGACGACGACGACGGCGACGGCGATGGCGACGGCGACGGCGACGGCGATGATGATGATGATGACCTTGACGACGAGGACCACGACGCCGATGACGACAACCATGACGATGATGATGATGTTATGTCGGTAATCATTGTGACAGGTCACATTTGTCTTATCACGAGGCATGATAAAGCACAATATGAGATATTTTTCATTATATGCACTGCAAACTTTATTTTTCATTGTATGCAATGCAAAGTTACTTTTCATGACATGCTTTGCACACTTTTTTTTAATTTTTATTGTATGCATTGCGCAAGTTATTTTTCGTTATATGCAATGCAGACGTTGTTTTCCATTATGTGCATTGCAAACGTTATTTTTCACTATAAATTTTGCACACGTTACTATCATATGCCTTGCACATGTTATTTTTCATTATAGACCGGGCATTTCATTCGTTATTCTTCATTATATGCATTGCAAACGTTATTTTTTCACTATACGCATAGCACGCGTCACTTTTATGTGCATTACACATGTCATTTTTTATTATCGGCCAGGCATTTCGTTCGTTATTCTTCGTCACCAGACGGCAGGTGCACATCAGAAATAGCCAGTAGAATCGGCCATGCCAAAACAGCATTCAAGAAGATGAAAAGCATTCTTACCAACAAATGCCTATCAATTAACATCAAGAAGAGAGTTCTTGAATGTTACATAGAACGGATAATGTTATGTGGCTGTGAGGCGTGGACAGTCAACAAGCGAAGCCATAACAAGATTGAGGCAGCCGAGATGTAGTTTCTAAGAACAATGTTGAAAGTTCAGTTCCATGGAC
>JAPXFY010000017.1:38417236-38442236 GCA_030674185.1 Monoplex corrugatus
ACACATACACACACACGCGCGCGCGCAAGCACACACACACTCACACATGCACACAAATGCACCCACACACACCCACGCATGCACATATAAGCACATAAATACAACATCAACAACAACAATTACAATATTTATATAGCGCAAAATCTTGATAAAATCAAATCTAAGCGCTGAAGCAGACACGCACGCACGCACGCACGCACGCACGCACGCACACACACCACGCACGCACCACACACACACACACACACACACACACACACACACACACGCATGGCTATAAATGGGGAGAAAGAATAAAAGCAATAAAAGCAAGAATAAAAGCAATGGAAAATTATAGAGAGCATAGCATATACAATTATATATTATAACCATGTGATTCCCCTCCGAGCGGAGACAGGCTGCAGAGGGGGGGGGGGGGGTTGAGTGAGGTTAGGATTTTATGCGGAGGAGAAAAGGTGAGTTTTGAGAGCGGACTTGAAGGAGACAAAAGTAGGTTGCTGACGGACTGAGAGAGGAAGGTTATTCCAGGAGAGTGGACCAGAAACAGAGAAGGCTCGTGGACCATAGGTATTGAGCTTAGTGCGTGGAAAGCGAAAAGTCAGAGGATCGGAGGCAGAGCGGAGGGTACGTGAGGGAAGATAGATCTCAAGTAGGCTTGACAGGTAATCGGGGGCTGCGTTATTGAGGCTTTTGTAGCACATGGTGTCTAGTTTGTACTGTATGCGCTTTGATACAGGGAGCCAGTGAAGTTGTGCCAGGAGAGGAGATATGTGGTCAGCTTTTTTCTTTTTGAGTACAAGGCGTACAGCATTGTTTTGAATGCGCTGTAGGATGTGAATGGTGGAGGCAGGAAGACCAGACAGGAGTGAATTGCAATAGTCAATGCGAGACATTATGAAGGAGAGAACGAGTTTTGCAGTTGTTTCCACAGAGAGATACTTCCTGATCAGCCTTATACGAATACACACTCACACGCACACACACACACACTCATACACACACACACACATACGCACACACACACACTCACACGCACACACACACACAAACACACACACACACACACACACACGCACGCACGCACACACACACACACAACACACACACATCACTCATGCACGCACTGACTTTAGTTGAAAAACTGTCAAGTCTTCAGAGCAAATTCTTGACGTTCAAGCTTGTTTTTGAAAAAGTGAAAGTTTACAATTATTTCGAACGGTTTGTGTGTGTGTGTGTGTGTGTGTGTGTGTGTGTGTGTGTGTGTGTGTGTGTGTGTGTGTGTGTGTGTGTGTTGGTTTGTGTATGTGTGTGTATGTATGTATGTGCGTGCGTGCGTGTGTGTGTGTGTGTGTGTGTGTGTGTGTGTGTGTGTGTGTGTGTGTGTGTGTGTGTGTGTGTGTGCGAGTGTGTGTGCGAGTGTGTCTTTGTGAGTGTGAGTGTGTGCGATGCGCGCGTGTGAGTTTGTTAATTATGTTTCAGGTCAAGGTTTAGATTACAGTTGTTGGTAAGAGTGTTAATGGTTTGGCTACTTCTCATTCGATCGTTGCATTTGAACAGTTCTATAGAAATTTCTCGTGTTTTATTCATGACGTGTTTATTTTACTTATTTCCGCGTTGAGTTTCGTTTTCTTTTTTTTAAATTTGTAAGCACAACAATCGTGTTAAGTTGACAATCTACGGTTTATGATAGTGATGGTGTGTGTGTGCGTGTGCATGTGCATGTGCGTGCATGCGTGGTGTGTGTGTGTGTGTTTGTGTGTGTATGTGTGTGTATGTGTGTGTATGTGTGTGTGTGTGTATGTGTGTGTGTGTGTGTGTGTGTGTGTCTGTCTGTGTACAGGTGGACGGATCATTGGAAAGTCAGCTCTGGAGGACATGTGCATTGATGGAGGAAGCATTACCTGTTCGGATGGACCGGTTCTAAATCCCGTGGACGACAGCTGTGTATCTGGAGGGTCTAGTAGCGGCAGTGGCGCCCTGGTATTCATTTGCATTTTCGGTGTTGTTGTTGTGACAATGTTACAGCCTGTTTGCTGCCCATCGTAATGTTTCCATCATTCTGGTGGTGGTGTCAGCTTAGTGTTTCAAAGATTTTCCCCCTGTCCTGTCTTCTCCTCATTTCAAGACCTTGCCAAAGCATCGGGTTTTGCGCAGGCTCATGAAGTTTGCCAGATACTTGCTGGCAGATTTAGGGGAAGCGCGTATGGAATTATTCGAGTGCGATGAATCCCTCTTGAACAAAGTCCAGATTCCAAATTGTTACAAAGGATTTTTTTTTAGAATATTCTGGTTCAATATGTTTTTCACGTTATGCCATATGACTGTATCAACAACTGTGAACCAAGAGGTCCTGAATAGTAATGCTAATAACAGGTGAATTGAATTGGACAAACATGTCTACACACAAACATTTCACATACAACTAATTGAAGTGTACACACACAGACACAGATACAAACACACACGCGTACAGGCACAGACACAGACACACAGAGACACACAGTCACAGACACAGACGCACACACACACACACACACACACACACACACACACACACACACACACACAGATATATATACACACACATATGTATATACATATACGTGTACAAGTATGTATGTATATATGTATGTATGTCTGTCTATCTATATCTATCTATCTATCTATATCTATATATATCTATATATATCTACACACACATATATATATATATATATATATATATATATATATATATATATATATATACACAGAGCGACAGATAGATAGATAGATAGATAGATAGATAGATAGATAGATAGATAGATAGATAGATAGATAGATAGATAGATAGATAGATGCGTGTGTGTCTGTTTATCTGTGATAGTGGATTCTTCTACAGAATTTCGTCAGGGACAAATCCTCTGCTGCTGAGGGTTCTTTAACGTGCGTGTAATGTATGTAGCTTCATTTTGGACAGGAGTCATTTTCTGTCATAAATACTGTTTACTTTATTGTCCTGATCTGGAATAATTTATAAGATGGATATTGTATTGCATTGTGTTTTATTTGATAATTATTTAATATGCATCAATAGATCGATGTAGTATTACATTCCATTGTGGTATTGAACTATATTTCATTGCATTTATTGTGTTGTATTGCATTGTATTGTATTGGATTGGATTGGATTGGGCTGGATTATATATAATGGAATAGATTGTATTGGGTTGCCTTAATATGTATGGCACTGCATTGCATTGTATTATACTGCATTGTATCATACTATACGGCGTTGTATTACTTGTCGCTGCATTGTTTTGCATTGCGCTGCACTGCATTGTATTGTACTTTATATCATATTGCACTATATCGTATACTTTTACAGTACATTGCATTGTTGTATATTGTATAGAAGGCAGTCCAGCAAGGTCAACAGGGGCAATGGACAACATGGGACAGTGCACTCCAAAGAAGTCTCAGCTGGAACGATATGTGGCACATGGCTCCTCTAAGGATAAGCTTCCTCCTCAGATCTGTATATGACCTGCTCCCCTCGAATGCAAACTTAGTGAAATGGGGGAAAGCAGACGACCCAGCATGTCCGCTCTGTCAGAAGAAACAAACAGTGGAACATGTCCTAAGCTCTTGCAAAGTAGCGCTAGCCCAAGGAAGGTATACATGGAGGCACAACCAAGTTCTGAAAGTGATCACAGATGTGGTTAGCGAAAAAACCATGACCCCAAACGCAGCAATTGCTATGACAACGTTCTACAAAGCAGGAGGGAAACAGGTCTGGCCCGAAAGGGCTATGACAACCAGCACATTGCCAAAGGGTCTTCTGGATGGAGCAGTCGACTGGGAGTGTACAGCAGACCTCCCAGAGTGGAGAAATTACCCAGATGTCATCAGCAAGACAGGCATGAGACCAGACATCGCTCTCCACTCTGACTCCTCGAAACAAGTGATTCTGATAGAACTCACTGTGCCATACGAAAGCAGAATGGAAGAAGCACATATCTACAAGACCGAAAAATACGCCGGTCTTGCCAGCACCCTGAAGAAAGCAGGTCTGCGGGTCAAAATCTTCGCCATAGAGGTCGGGGCAAGAGGGTTTGTGGGCACCTCCGCTTATGATCTCATGAAACAACTCGCCATTTCTGGGAAGAAGAGGACTAGAGCCCTTAAAGCGATGGCAGAGGCAGCAGAAAGGAGCTCAAGCTGGATCTGGGCAAGGAGGAACCAAAAAAGTGAACTTCATAAGGATTAAATTCCCTACAGATGATGTGTGCCCCGTTAGCACATTGGTAAAACCGCGTACCGCAGTTCTGAAGCGCAGAATCGCCCAGGTTCGATCCCCGGCGTGGGAAAAAAAAAAAAAAATAGACAACAGCAGAAGGGCATCCAGGAGTCATGACCTGGATGTGGCCCGGCCCCCCGAGAGTGTAAGGAATTCAGGGCCGAAACACTTGTCTAAAGGGGGTTACTTCTCTGAAGACCTTCTGTTGTCTAGCTCTCCCTAGAGTTTCTTTCTACCTATATTGCGTTGTGTTGTATAGCATTATTTTACATTGTATTGCATTGCATTGTATTGTATTGTATTGTATTGTACTGTACTGTACTGTACTGTGCTGTGCTGTGCTGTACTGTGCTGTACTGTACTGTATTGTATTGTATTGTATTGTATTGCATTGTATTGTTTTGTATTGTATTGTATTGTGTTGTGTTCCATTGTGATGTACTGTATTGCATCATATTGCCTGATATAGTGCTGTGTTGTATTTTACCGTAAGGGCTGCTCTGCATTGAACTGCATTCTACATAATTATTGTACAGTTAAATATTGCATTGCACTGTGAACAGGTAGCGTCAGATCTGGTAGATATGGCAATAGGGGGTGACCAAGGTGGTTCCGTCCGTATCCCCGCCAGTTTCACGGGGACCGTGGGTTTGAAACCCACATGGAGCCTCGTGCCCTACACGGGGGCCTTCGCTGTAGAGCCCACTGTGGACCACCTGGGCCCAATGACCAAGACTGTGACTGACTGCGCCCTTCTGCTTGAGGTTTGATTCCATGAATTCTTCTCCCTGTTTGCGTTTGTTATTCAGGTTTTTTTTTTTCTGTTTTGTGCCTATAGGCATTATTGACGATTTGTTCGATTTGCGCAGTTTTATGATTATGTATCTACTTATATGTGTAATTGTCTGTCTGTCTGTCTGTCTGTCTGTCTGTCCGTCTATCTATCTATCTATCTATCTATCTATCTATCTATCTATCTGTCTATCTATCTATCTGCCTATGTGTCTGTCTGTCTGTTTATCTCTCTGTCACTCTCTATATACATGTGATGCACTGTTACCTTGATGACTACAATGTCCTATGTTAATTTTGATTGTGCATTCTTAACTTGTGTGAGGGAGAGGGTGAGATAGGGTGGTGTTGGTTTCGTGTGTGTGTATGTGCGTGCGTGCGTGCGTGCGTGCGTGCGTGTGTGTGTGTGTGTGTGTGTGTGTGTGTGTGTGTGTGTGTGTGCGTGGAAGGATTGCTATCGGAAAAGAGTTTGGTTATTTCAATGTTGTCTTTTTTTTTTCAGCATGAATAATTGAGCTGGTAATAGCAAAGCTTTGTGTTGTATGTGCTGTCTGAGTGTGGGGACAGGGAGTACTTCTTTGTATACTGGGTTTTCACCCGCGTGGAATAATTCCGGCAGTTTTGCCAACCCTCCCGTTCCCATCTCCCTCCCCTTATACTATGCAGTGCCTCCTCCTTTCCTATTTATTCATGAATATATTTATTCACTCGCTGCTTTGGTATTTTACCAGTTCACTGACCGATGAATAGTGTTATGGTTGTTGATGGCTGGGGTATTTTTTTTCTCTCTCTCTCTGTTTCTCTCTCTGTCTCTGTCTGTCTGTCTCTCTCTCTCGCTGTCTCTCTGTCTGTCTCTGTCTGTCTGTTTGTCTCTCTCTCTCTCGCTGTCTCTCTGTCTGTCTCTGCCTGTCTGTCTGTCTGTCTCTGTCTCTCTGTCTCAGTCTGTCTGTCTGTCTATGTGTCTCTCTCTCTCTGTCTCTCTCTCTCTGTCTCTGTCTGTCTGTCTGTCTGTCTCTCTCCCTCTCCCTCTCCCCTCTCTCTGTGTGAAACTCTGTCTGACTGTCTGCTTGTCTGTCTATTTGTCTGTCTGTCTCTGTATCTATATGTATTTATGTGTGTATGTGCCTGTATATTCACACATGCAAACACACAGACACAGACACACCGACATTCACCAACGCAAACACATGCAAGCAGACACAGAAAGACATAGACACAAACACAAACTCACATGGATACACACACGCACGCACACACACACGCACCCAAACGCATCTTGCCTTGCTGGCATTATTATGTCGTTGTGTTGTTGCCTTGTTTTGTCTTGTGTTACGTTGTGTTGCGTTGTATTGTATTGCCCTTCTTCGCACGAGCTTGCATTGCATATAATTATTTTGTATTGGATCGTTTTGCATTACATTATATTGCTTACATTTCCTTGTATCATCACAGTCTGACGTAACGATACTTAAGACCTCACCAGAGCGTTAAGTTTCTTCTTGTTCTTCTTGTTCTTCTTGTTCTTGTTCTTGTTCTTCTTGTTCTTGTTCTTCTTGTTCTTGTTCTTCTTGTTCTTGTTCTTGTTCTTGTTCTTCTTGTTCTTGTTCTTCTTGTTTTCTTGTTCTTCTTGTTCTTGTTCTTCTTGTTCTTCTTGTTCTTGTTCTTGTTTTTGTTATTCTTCTTGTTCTTGTTCTTCTTGTTCTTCTTGTTTTCTTGTTCTTCTTGTTCTTCTTGTTCTTGTTCTTCTTGTTCTTCTTGTTCTTCTTGTTCTTGTTCTTCTTGTTCTTCTTGTTTTCTTGTTCTTCTTGTTCTTCTTGTTCTTGTTCTTGTTCTTCTTGTTCTTCTTGTTCTTCTTGTTCTTGTTCTTCTTGTTTTCTTGTTCTTCTTGTTCTTGTTCTTCTTGTTCTTGTTCTTCTTGTTCTTCTTGTTCTTGTTCTTCTTGTTCTTCTTGTTCTTGTTCTTCTTCTTCTTCTTGTTCTTCTTCTTCTTCTTCTTCTTCGTGAACAGACGTTAGGGCGCCACACTAAAGAACTATTCACCAGATCCCTACAACTTTGTCGGCTGTGTTCCAGAGCCTGGGTATACTTCAGATGTCTTTGTCCATTCTGCAAAAATTTCAGTTCATCAATTTTTCTGTCTTCCCCTCCATATCCCTCCCTCAACAGTTCCCTGGAGGACTGATTTAGCAAAGACACTGGATCTTGTTACATGGCCATACCAACATTGTTTTCTTTTCTTAACTGAGGTCATCAGCTTTGGCTTTTCGCACAAGCATTATGGCTCATACCGTGATCATTTTGATATTTTTCCCATCACATGGTAACTGTGGCGTTGGTGCATATGGAATTTGGAATTCATTGCGGTGGTGGTACGCTGTCTTTAAGAAAAACGAAACTGAAACTGACGTGATAATGTCATTGCAGGTGATAGCTGGGTACGATGAAGGAAGAGATTCCAGACAGTTCCAATCCATGGTCGTGCCAGAGTACTCAAAATTGGTCAGTATTGTGGCACTTGAAGAATGTTTGATTATTTAATAATAATAATAATTATTAATTACAATATTTATATAGCGCAAAATCTTGATAAAATCAAATCTAAGCGCTGAAACACACACACACGCACGCACGCACGCACACACACGCACGCACGCACGCACACACACGCACCCACGCACACACACACACACACACACACACACACACACACACACACACACACACAACACACTTGGCTATAAATGGGGAGAATAAAAACAATGGAAAATTATAGAGAGCATATTATATACAATTATATATTGCAATGTGATTCCCCTCCGAGTGGAGACAGGCTGCAGAGGGGATTGAGTGAGGTTAGGATTTTATGCAGAGGAGAAAAGGTGAGTTTTGAGAGCGGACATGAAGGAGACAAAAGTAGGTTGCTGACGGACTGAGAGAGGAAGTTTGTTCCAGGAGAGCGGACCAGAAACAGAGAAGGCTCGTGGACCATAGGTATTGAGCTTAGTGCGTGGAAAGCGAAAAGTCAGAGGATCGGAGGCAGAGCGGAGGGTACGTGAGGGAAGGTAGATCTCAAGTAGGCTTGACAGGTAATCGGGGGCTGCGTTATTGAGGCTTTTGTAGCACATGGTGTCTAGTTTGTACTGTATGCGCTTTGATACAGGGAGCCAGTGAAGTTGTGCCAGGAGAGGAGATATGTGGTCAGCTTTTTTCTTTTTGAGTACAAGGTGTGCAGCATTGTTTTGAATGCGCTGTAGGATGTGACTGGTGGAGGCAGGAAGACCGGACAGGAGTGAATTGCAATAGTCAATGCGAGACATTATGAAGGAGAGAACGAGTTTTGCAATTGTTTCCACAGAGAGATACTTCCTGATCAGGCTTATACGATGGAGGTGATAGTAGCAAGATCTGGCAGTTTGAGAAACAAAGTTGTTCATGGAGAGGGTAGAGTCAATGCAGACACCAAGGTTTTTAGCTGAATCAGAAATTGGGACTGATGTGTTACATAATGGGAGAGAAAGAGGATGCAGCTGAGAAAGTTTGTGACGGGTGCCAATGAGGATAGCTTCTGTCTTGTCATCATTTAGCTGAAGTTTGTTGTATGTCATCCAATTTTTTATGTCCGAGTAACACTCAGTGGTGCGAGTCAGGAGGCGCTGTATATTGTCAGGTGAGTCACTGTCTTGAAGTTGGGTGTCATCAGCATAGAAGTGGTGTTTTATAGAGTGGGAGTTGATGATGGTGGACAGGGGGGAGGTGTAAAGAGTGAAAAGAACAGGGCCAAGGACAGATCTTTGTGGAACACCACAGGTCAGGTATGCAGGTTGAGAGTAAGTGCCATTTATTGTTGCTGTTGTTGTTGTTGTTGTCCCATCAGCTGCATCGCTGTTCTGTTATTACCCCCAACCGTTTATTTCGGCTGTTATCTACATCATTCGTGCAACACTGCTCTTTCAAATTTGATAGACTCGTGGTTGTCAGTCATAATGTTGCAAATTTATCATGAGTTTAAGAAAGCGTTTGACTTCATTGACCATAAAACCCTTCTTTCAAAACTTAATGTTTATATAAATAAATCCCAAGTCCTTCCTTTCTTCCAGTTATACCATAAGGAAAGTGCACAATGTGTATATGCTCATGAGACATTCTCTTCTGACGGAAGGGTATTGCTTGGTGTATCACAAGGTAACATGAAGGTCCTGTTTTATTTTGGTGACTTAGCCCCACGCGTTGCATCAAATCTATTGAATGTCATATGTTTGTTGACGGCACTATTCTAAACACATCCAGAAACAGATTTTTGAAATCCAAGAAACAATACAACTAGTAGTAGTAGTAGTAGTAGGCCTCCTTCGGTCATGACTGACCATGGACAAAGTACATCCGTTCTAATGTTTAGATGGGCTGTCTGCTTGGTCCAAGCAGCGTCGCCTGTGACAGTACAGACCAATGCGAGAGAGGCAGTCTCTGTCGCAGCGGTCGCATGTGTATGCTGATGCTGGTCTGTTGGCTGCCATCCCTTTTCTGCGAACTCGCTTTTCTGCTGCAGCAGCTGACAGTTTGTCCTCACCAATCCGCAGCTGTTTCTTGAGAGTAGTTCTCCAGCTGTTGCGGTCGTCTGCGAGGTCCTCCCAGGACTCAGTGTTGATCTCAAGCGCCTTCATGTCACGCTTGCAAACATCTTTGTATCTCAGCTGTGGGCGGCCAATGTTTCTCTGCCCTGTGGCAAGCTCACCATAAAGGATGTCTTTTGGGATGCGACCATCTTCCATGCGGCGAACGTGGCCCAACCAGCGCAGCCGACGCTGTCTCAGCATGGTATAAACTAAATATTACAATGGTGTAATGGGAATCATATCCAGATCAATCCTACGAAAACAAAATCAGTGGTTATAGCAACTCGTCTAAAACACCAACGTTTAAAACTGTATCTTCAATGGACTGTAGATGGTGTAAATATAGAACAATTTCTGTGCACCGTGTACTAGGTGTATGCATCGATGAAACATGGAAAGTCCACATTGATCATCTCAGTAAACCTCTCTCTGAAGAATTTATTTCTTCTTAGTAAGGTGCCATAATATGTCAGCACTGAAGTAAAACATCTACTTTACATTGCTCCCCCGTGGGGGTGCCGGGGGCTCTTTCAGTATAAATAGTATCCCCTCCTTCTGGAAATTCTGTGCTAGAAATTTCCTCTGTTC
The DNA here is from genome assembly GCA_030674185.1 of Monoplex corrugatus. Lineage (NCBI taxonomy): Eukaryota > Metazoa > Mollusca > Gastropoda > Littorinimorpha > Ranellidae > Monoplex > Monoplex corrugatus. The sequence goes on from JAPXFY010000017.1 coordinate 38,427,508, forward strand.
TGTCACTCTCTTTGTTTCTGCCTTGTTCCTTTGCTTTCTGTCATTTCTTCCCATCATTTTCTGCCTTGCTGGTCCATTCACCTGTATGTGTTCGATAAAGTTTTACGTACTTTTTCTTAGGATTGATAATTGGGTACATGTATTAAGTGCATTTTTGGCTTTAGGGAGGATGAGATATGCGGAAGCAATTTTAGGTAATTTGTGCCCGATTTTATATATGTTTTGGCATCCTTAGGTATGCTTAAATTTGTATTCAGGTATGTTTTTTTTAATCTCCTGTGCGATGAATTGGACGGAGTGGTCTACGCCGGGGGCATGTCCTTAGATTATGTGCGCGAATGCATTGATATGTGTACTTAATTTTCTGTTCTGTTCTTTTTTTCTGTTGAAGTTTTGTATGTTTTGAAGCAGTTATAGCCCTGATATGGCTCTACGCAGTCGGCTGGCTTAAAACAAAAACAAACAAACAAAATTACATTGTCCATATCAAATCCCATACTGACTATCCGTCAGTAGCATGGGATGGTTGCAGTGAAGCTCTGATGATAAAATTGATTCCCTGCACCGAAGAGCAAGAACGCTTCTAGTACCTGATGCTCTTTAATCATAACCAAAAACTTGTAAAAAACCGGAAATATTATCACTTAACAACCAAATTAAGCACGCAAATGTACGAAACTGACTGATCTTCCCCCAAAATTTAACAGAACTATTTATCCCAAGCCAAACGCTACACAAATTCAAGATACAATCTTTATCTTCCAAGACCAAGATGATACATATTCTTAACAAACATCTCTTTTTCGGTCGTATTTTAGAATACATTGCCCACCAACCTCAAGTTATCCTCACCACTAAATAGCTTTAAGTGAAAGCTTCATAAATATTTGCTTGAAATAAGATAAAGAATTGTTGTACTTAAAGCCCATTTCTAGATATACATGCACTGTGCTAATAAAACCTTTAGTCGGCCATTTTCAACCCATTTTTACGCGATTTTCTTTCTGCCTGTGTTGAAATGTTACCTCTGGATTCTTTTTATTCCCTTCATATTGATTTAATTTGATAGACTTTATCTATTTATGATTTGTCTGACTATAGTAAGTGTTACGTTCAGCTATTTTCATCATAGAGTTGAGATATCCCTCGCCACCCTCCTCTTCCGGGCCTTGTTTGTTCTTTACTGCTTTCTGTGTTTTCATATTCTCTAATGTTTCTGAGTTATAAATGTATAATGTACATTGCTGCAGTTAGGGATTGACATGTACTTGTTTCATGTGTTATCATCATCATCATGTGCCCTGCCGCGTGGCGTTGGCGATCATGGCCCTTCATATGCATATATCCCCTGTCGCCGCAAGCACATCCTCCACCCTCTTTGTCCTCAGCCACCTGCAAGTCCGTCCAATATTTTCTCCCTGGGTCTACCTGGTGCTCTCTTTCCCTCAGCTTTCCTGTTGTTTCACGTGTAATCTGCCTTTACCTTATGCTTTGTAATGCACTTGATCGATTGAAATGTATATGGAAATTGATATTTTATTCGAATTCTTTTTGATAACTGCTATGACGCAGCATATGTTATAGTTAAACTATTTTCATGATTGTGCAAGTTGACATGTCACCCCCGCTCTGTCCCCTCCCTTCTTTGCTCTTAATGCTTCTTTAACTTTGTTCTTTTCTTTTGAGCCTGTGTCTATAAATTACGCCCGTGTATGCATTCCAACTGCCAACAGATCGATCAGGATGTGAAAGGGAAGAAGATTGGTCTACTGAAGGAAGGATTTGACCTGTGTACAGAAGAAGTGGTCAAGACAGTGGTTAGGGACGCTGCCTGTTCACTAACAAAAGCGGGCTGCATCGTCAGTGAAGTATCTGTCCCCATGCATGTAGATGGTACGTTTCTGTGTGTTGGGGAATGGAACAGGGAGATAGGGAATGAGAAGGGGGGAGGAGGAGAAGACAGAGAGAGAGAATGCACGAGAGAAAGAGAGAGAGAACAAAATGTGAGAGAGAAAGAGAGAAGAGAGCGAGAGAGAGAGAGAGAGAGAGAGAGAGAGAGAGAGAGAGGACAAACAGACAGGCAGGCAAAACAGTCAGACAGACAGAAAAAACAGAACATTCGTCCATCAGTCAATTCATCCACCCATCTATCTATCCAGTGATACTGCTGTCACTTTTACTACCGCCACACCACCACCACTAGTGCTATTGCCACTATCTCTACTGTTACTGCCATAACACTGCTGCTTCATGCCCTGCTTCTACTATTACTGCCATTTACTGTCTTTTCCACCAATACTACTACACCTACTACTGTGAACATTGCTGGTACTGAAACAACTACCAGCACCAGCACTACCACTGTTTTACAATCACTACTACTATTATACTACTACTACTACTACTACTACTGCTGTTGTTGCTGCTCCTGCTGCTACTACCACTACTACTGCTGTTTCTGCTGCTGGTGCTATTACCATTACTGCTGCTGCTGCTACTACTACTACATACTACTACTGCTTCTGCTGCTGCTGATGCTGCTACCACCTCCACTGCTGCCACTACTTCTGTATACATAGTACTATTGCCACCACACACACCACCATCACCACCACCAGCACCACTACTACTACTATTGCTGCTGCTGCTGCTGCTGCTACTACTACTACTGCTGCTGCAACACATATCACGATCAGTATTATGCTATTGCTCCATTGCTACTACTAATATCAATACCATACTCCTACTACTAAAATCATTGCCATTTCTACTACTGATACTGCTGCTACTGTTACTACTCCGACAACGACCACTATTACAACCACTACTAGTATTACACCACCACCACCACCACCACCACTACTACTACTACTACTCCTACTACTGTTACTCCTCCTCCTCCTCCACCTACTACTATTACTACTAACTACTACTATTGCTGCTGCTGCTGCTGCTCCCGACGACCACTATTACAACCACTACTTGTATTACACCGCCACCACAACCCACCACCACCATTACTACTACTATTGCTACTCCTACTACTCCTACTACTACTACTACTACTACTACCACTACCACACGCCACTACTATTACTACTACTACTACTATTACTCCGACGACCACTATTACAACCACTACTAGTATTACACCACCACCACCACCACCACTGTTACTAGTACTACTTTCTGTTTCCAGGGAAGGCCATCTTCTCCGTATCTGCGGCTCACGGTAGTTTCAAATATGTCTATGAGAGCAATGGTAGGTCACACACATGCATTATTATTATTATTATTTTTATATATTATTATTATTATTATTATTATTATTATTATTGTTATTATTATTATCATTACTATTATTATTATTATTATATTATTATTATTGTATTATTATTATTATTATTATTATTATTGTTGTTATATTATTATTATTATTATTATTATTATTATTATTATTATTATTATTATTATTATTGTTATTATTATTATTGTTATTATTATTATCATTACTTATTATTATTATTATTATATTATTATTATTATTATTATTATTTTATGTTATATTATTATTATTATTATTGTTATTATATTATCATTACTATTATTATTATTATTATTATCATTATTATTATTATTATTGTTGTTGTTGTTGTTGTTTTGCTGTTCTTTTTGTTATTATTACTATCGTCATCATCATTATTTTTTACGACGTATGATGATGATGATGATGATGATGATGATGATGAGAGGATGATGATGATGTATGTGATGATGATGATGTGATGATGACGATGACGACGACGATGATGATGATGATGATGATGACGACGACGACGACGATGATCGTTATCGTCATCGTCATCGTCATCGTCATCATCATCATCATCATCGTCGTCGTCGTCGTCGTCGTCATCATCAGTATTATTATTGTTGCTGTTGTTCTTGTTCTTGTGTTTTTGGTTGTTAATCTTGTTTTTGTTGTTCTTGTTCTTGTTGTTCTTGTTCCTGTTCTTTTATTTCTCATCATTCATTATCATCATCATCATCATCATTCATCTACTCATCCATCATCAAACTTACTTGCACTCACGGAGCGCGGAGAACTCAAACCGTCAGGCGAGCTGACCACATTCCACTATATTGTTACATAGTCCGTATCTGTTATGGATGTGAATGCCGGTTATTTCCGTATGTCCATGAGCCAGCCGCTGACATGACTTATGGGATCTTTAACGTGCATAAGTGATATTTTGTATACGTATATACGTACGATAGGCACCGGAAGATCTGTATACATGCTGATCTGCGAGATGGGAAATTGTCCACATTTTACCCATCTGGCAGAGGTGGCTAAGGGGATCGAACTCAGGAACTTCCGAATGGTAGTGCGGCGTTTGCCCTCTTGACTCCCCCTCCCCTTCGTTCATTATATCTTGCAGGAGTCAAATGTTTAAAGAAAATTGCTGGTGGTGGGGGATCAAGCCTAGGTGACCCTCCTTCAGTGCTCTGGGCAGGGGAGTAAGTCTTGACTACTGCAGGCGGTAGTAGGAACAACATTTTTCTATACGCAGTTGTTTCCCTTGGACCGTTGAATCATGTATTGTGTGTTCTGACTACTGTGTTTTTTTTAATGTGTCCAGAAGTAGAGTTTTTCTAAAAAAACAAAAGATGCACAGAGGTATTACACTTTGTGAGACGCTTTTTTTTAAACCAGTAGGTAATGCAAAAGTCACTTCGAATTGATTCATAATACTCAAGGAACTTTACTTGGATGTAAAAATTATTTCATTCTTACCAATGGATTAGATAACGGATATTACATGCTTGATAAGGTGAGCATAGCGGGCATACATGTTTCTCACAACTTTTTCAGTATTTAATGATATACTTTGAAAACTTTCAAACTGTTATAGGAAGCATCCATAGTAAAACTGCTTGGAAATCTTAGAAGTAAACATAATATACTTTTGAATTGTGATGTGATGTGTATGACTTATCTTTTTGTGTTCCCCTGCGGTTTGCTGGGGACTCTTTCAGTATCAAGAGTATCCCCACCTTCTGGAATTCTGTTCCAGAAAATTTCAGCTTTTCTGTCACTCTCTTTGTTTCTGCCTTGTTCCTTTGCTTTCTGTCTTTTCTTCCTGTCATTTTTTGCCTTGCTGATCCATTCACCTGTATGTGTTCGATAAAGTCTTAGTACCTTTTCTGAGGATTAATGATTGGGTGCATGTATTGTGTGCATTTTGGCTCCAGGGAAATGTGATGGAAGGCCCCGTTTTTATACATACGTTTAAGTGTCCTTAGGTATGTTGAAATTTGTATTCAGTATCTTTCTTAGGTATGTTGAAATTTGTATTCAGGTCTTCTTAGGTATGTTGAAATTTGTATTCAGGTATCTTTCTTAGGTAATTTGAAATTTGTATTCAGGTATCTTTCTTAGGTATGTTGAAATTTGTATTCAGGTATCTTTCTTAGGTATGTTGAAATTTGTATTCAGGTATCTTTCTGAGTCCCCTCTGTGATGAATTGGACAGAGTGGTCAACGCTAGGGGCATCTCCTTAGATTTTGTGCGTGAATGCATTGATATGTGTAATTAATTTTCTTTTTTCTGTTTGAAGCATTGTGTATGTTTTGAAACGGTTATAGCCCTCTGTGATGTAGCTCTACGCAGTCGGCTGGGCTTCAAACAAAAATAACAATGACAGTAACAATCTTTCTCTGTAAGTCTGTCGAATTTCTAGAATATGGCCAAACCGTTTGTCTGCACTCAGTCAAGTGACTCTCCAATGATGCTTTGTCTGGAATTAATGACAAAACACTCTAGGAGCGTCAACTGGCCTGTTGAGCAAACCTCAGTATGATTTTTTCCCCACAGCATAGTTTTCCTCAAACGTTTCTGTTTCGTTTGTGTTGTTTAGAGCAGACAGTTGATTCTGTCGAGTAAAAAAGACTGTGAAGCTCTGGCTTGTTTGTGTGTCTTTGTCTTTTTGTTTGTTCGTTTGTTCTTACCATTGCAAGAGAGAAACCCGTACTTTTCTTGTCTTGGAACTGTTAAAACGTTTTCTGTGTTTAGTCTAGTCTTTAATTAGTTTGCCAGCCAGCTTTTTCCTCTGTTGACCTCAAACCTGACAGACTACGTAATAATTGATTGACTGATTGATTGATTAATTCATTCATTCATTCATTTATTTCATTCATTCATTCATTTATTCATTCATTCATTTATTTATTTATTTGTTTGTTTATTCGTTCATATGTTTGGTTTTTATTCATTTGTTTATTTATTGATTTATTTATTGATTTATTTATTACTTTGTTCGTGTGTTCGTTTCTGCATTCATTCATTCATTCATTCAGTCAGTCAGTCAGTTTTTTTTATAACCACAGGCACGGGGTATTTCAACAAAGGTTTTTGCCCGACCTCGATGCAACAAGCCCTGTACCGAGGCCTGAAGACCTGCCCCCAAGACCTCCATTCTTTCTTCAAGTTCTTCACTCTGCACAACTGCTACATCAGTCGACTCTACGGGAACCGGTTCTACGGGAAAGGGCAGAACTTGGCTTACGAACTGAGCAGGAGGTATGATGCTGCCCTTAAAGAGTTCGATGTGCTGATTTTGCCCACCTTGACCTGTACGGCGCCCAAGATTCCCCCAGCTGACTGTTCTTTTCGTGGTGAGTAGAATCGGTGACGATTGTGATGACGTGAAAGTGATTATAAATAAATGAATAAATAAACGTTGCTGGTCTTTTCCTAATGGTCTTTATTACCTAATGATGATCACCATCACCACAGAGAAGGATGGAGGAAACGTGTCATGGATAGCCCGAGCAAGCTCGACACTGATTGATGATTGATTATGAGGAGAGGGGAATTAGAGCGCCTGGTCAAAACAGGAAAGCTGGAGGGAGAGAGACTTACCAGGTTGATCCTGGGAGAAAATGTTGAACAGACTTGCAGGGTGGCTGAAGACAGAGAGAGTGGGAGATGTACTTGCAGCGAGAAGGGATAGATTCGTATGGAGGGCCATGATCGCCAACGTCACGCGGCAGGGCACATCATGATGATGATGATGATGATGATGATGATGATGATGATGATGGTGATGGTGATGGTGATGATGGTAGTGATGATGGTGATGGTAGTGATAGTGGTGGTGGTGGTGGTGGTGGTGATGGTGTTACTGTTGGTGATAATGACAGTGGTAATGGTTATCGTAATAGTGGTCTTCATAGTTGATGATGATAATTGGGATAGTAGAGGTACTGCTGGTGTTGGTGTTGGTGGTGATGATGGTGATGGTAATGATGACGATGGTGACGATGATGATGGCAATTTTGTTCTTGGCAGTGGCAACTGAGTTTCTGTTCGTTTTGTTTTATCTGTTTGTTTGTTCTCAAGGTTTTTACCAGCGTGTTTGGTTCATGCCATCATCATTTTGGATCTGTTCCTGTCACATGACATATGTGGCATATAGGTGCATATAGGATTGCTTCTGGACGTGAAATCTGTTTTGGGGGAAAAATCGCAATGAAAGATAACGTTTCTGTCTGAATGAGCAACGACGACGATGATGATAATGATGATGATGATAATGACGACGATGATAGGTAGTTGTGGTGATGGTTGTGTTACGATTTTGATTGATTGATTGTTTGATTGATTAGTTGACTAATTGATTGATTCATCATGATGATGATGATGATGATGATGATGATGATGATGATGATGGTGTGTGCGATGCCTTAAATGATATCGAATACCCTGCTAAGTAGCAGATGAGTTAAACTAGTCATAGATGTGCTAATGGTGGTGGTGATGATGAAGATGACGATGAGAAGAAGGAAGAGGAGGGCTTGATGATAGTGATATTTCTGACCGATGTTGGGGGTGGTTTTAACTGTTGATCGATCCAAGTATCAACATCACCTGCTTCTGCTGACGATAAGCGTTTGATTTAAAGATGATGGACCTAAATGGTGAATGCTTGGAACATCAACAACAACTGATACGATGGACTACTGCGGATGGACGTTTGATTAAGAATGATGGTTATAATGGATGGCTGATTTAAGTATCGCAAGCAGCTTCTAATTCTGATGATAATGCTGGTGGGGGGGGGGGGGGGCGTGGGGGGCGTTTGAATAAGGATGATGTTTTTAATTGAAGATCGATTCAAGCATAACAGCCACTGCTACTGCTGGTGTGTTTGTTTGTTTGTGTTTGTTTGTTTTTCTGATTAACACATTGACTCCTGCACCTTGTCCATAAGCATCCTGCATTGTCATCCATGCTAGCAAAGCAAATACTTAACCCTTTGACTCCTTCACCCTATCCACCAGTTTCCTTTGCAGGAAGCTGCTGGATTTGGTGAGGGAACCAAAAGGTTAAGATTTTGCAGTTGATAAATAGATTTCGGGATTCAAAGGATTAAGGATGATAGATGTAATTGATGATCGACTGAAGCATCAGCAGTAACTGCTACTGATGATGATAGACTTTTGATTAAAGACGGTGATTCAAATTGATGATTGTCTGAAACATCAATAGCAACTGCTACTGATGGTGATAGACTTATGTTTAACGACCGTGATTGTAATTAATGGTTGGAGCATAAGCAGAAACTGCTACGGATGATGATAAAACTTTGATGAAGGATGATGGTTTTGATTGATGATTAATTGAAACATCAACTGCTACTACTATTGTTTCAGTTTCAGTTTCAGCGCTCGGAACGAATTCCATTGGCAATAACGTCACAGGTGCCACGTGTATGGTGATCATGGCATAAGCCTTAAGCCTGCTCACAAACCCACAAACTTCAGCTTAATGACGACAAAACAGAAGCTATCCTCATTGGCACCCGTCACAAACTTTCTCAGCTGCCTCCTCTTTCTCTCCCATTATGTAACACATCAGTCCCAATTTCTGATTCAGCTAAAAACCTTGGTGTCTGCATTGACTCTACCCTGTCCATGAACAACTTTGTTTCTCAAACTGCCAGATCTTGCTACTATCACCTCCATCGTATAAGCTTGATCAGGAAGTATCTCTCTGTGGAAACAACTGCAAAACTCGTTCTCTCCTTCATAATGTCTCGCATTGACTATTGCAATTCACTCCTGTCCCGGTCTTCCTGCCTCCACCATTCACATCCTACAGCGCATTCAAAACAATGCTGCACGCCTTGTACTCAAAAAGAAAAAAGCTGACCACATATCTCCTCTCCTGGCACAACTTCACTGGCTCCCTGTATCAAAGCGCATACAGTACAAACTAGACACCATGTGCTACAAAAGCCTCAATAACGCAGCCCCCGATTACCTGTCAAGCCTACTTGATATCTATCTTCCCTCACGTACCCTCCGCTCTGCCTCCGATCCTCTGACTTTTCGCTTTTCACGCACCAAGCTCAATACCTATGGTCCACGAGCCTTCTCTGTTTCTGGTCCACTTTCCTGGAACAAACTTCCTCTCTCTGTCCGTCAGCAACCTACTTTTGTCTCCTTCAAGTCCGCTCTCAAAACTCACCTTTTCTCCTCTGCATAAAATCCTGACCTCACTCATCCCCCTCTGTAGCCTGTTTCCACTCGGAGGGGAATCACATTGTAATATATATTTGTATATAATATGCTCTCTATAATTTTCCATTGCTTTTATTCTTTTTCCCCATTTGTAGCCATGTGTAAGTGTGTGTGTGCGTGTGTGTGCGCGCGTGCGTAAGTGTATGTTCAGCGCTTAGATTTGATTTTTATCGAGATTTTGCGCTATATAAATATTGTAATTATTATTATTATTATTATTATGAACTGGCCAGATCCTCAGGCATACGATCATAGACCAAAGCTTTAAAGACGAGAGAGTAATGACGGTGATGATAGTAATGGGGGGAGAAGTGGATGGATGAGGGGGGGGGGGAGCTTTGACGGTAATGGCGAGTGATGATAGGATGATGGTGATACGGCATTAGTATCAGTGATAATGATGATGTTGATAATTGTTGTTAGTAGTGGTGGCTATCGAATAAACTCGAAACGCCTACGGTGATGAGTTGTGTGATGACGTTGAGAGATAACGATGTTTGATTGATACTGGTTAGGATGGGTAGGACCTCAGGACCTGGCCAGCTCATGGGTCTATGTACAGGCTTAAGGCTTGTGCCGTGATCTCTCTGGATCTTCTCAATCACATAGCACCTGGGACGTTAGTGCATATGGAATTCATTCCCAGCGTGGAGACAGTCATCTTGAGAAACTGCAACTGAAACTGAAAACTGGTTGATACCGGTGATGATGATGATGGCGATGATGGTATCTGTTGATAGATGATTATATTGCTTTTTGCTTGTTGCTGATGCTGACATTGGTGGTGGTGGTGATGTGTGTGTTGTGTGTGTTGTGTGTGTGTGTGTGTGTGTGTGTGTGGTGTGTGTGTGTGTGTGTGTGTGTGTATGTGTGTGTGTGTGTGAGAGAGAGAGAAAGAGAGAAAGAGAGAGAGAGAGAGAGAGAGAGAGAGAGAGAGAGAACGTGTTTGTGTGTGTTTGTGTGCGTGCCTGCGCTTGTGTTCATGAGTACTTGCGGGCATGTACGCTTGCATTTCTGCATACGTGTGTCTGTGCGCCAACGAGCCTGTTTTGTTTCTTTGTGCGTGCACATTAGCTGAGCACACGCGCGTGTACTTCTATCTATCTGTCTATCTATCTATCTATCTATCTATCTGTGTCTATCTATCTATCTACCTATCTACCTACCTATCTACCTATCTATCTATCTAATTATCTATCTATCTATCTATCTGTCTGTCTGTCTTCTGTCTGTCTGTCTGTCTGTGTACCTATCTATCTATCTATCTATTTGTCTATCTATCTATCTATCTATCTATCTGTCTATCTGTCTATCTATCTATCTATCTACCTACCTATCTATCTATCTATCTATCTATCTAATTATCTATCTATCTATCTATCTGTCTTTCTGTCTGTGTATCTATCTGTCTATCTATCTATTTGTCTGTCTATCTATCTATCTATCTATCTATCTATCTATACGTCTGTATCTATGAAGGCCTATCTATCTATATATCTATGTATATATCTATCCATCCATCTCTCTCTCTCTCTCTCTCTCTATATATATATATATATATATATATATATATATATATATATATGTATACAAATGTATGTGTTTGTGTATGTATGCGTGTGTGTGCATGTATGCGTGCGTGCGTGCGTGTGTGTGTGCGTGTGTGTGTGTGTGTGTGTGTGTGTGTGTGTGTGTGTGTGTGTGTGTGTGTGTGTGTGTCTACAGACCTCTTGAAAATTTGCTATTCCCACAACGGCAACACGAGGCCCTTCAACATTACCGGTCACCCAGCTCTTTCCGTCAACGCTGGATTCTCTGCTCCTGATTTGGTGCAAAACAGGGGCAGGCTACCCATCGGCATGATGATCGTGGGCAGAAAATTTGACGAGGTTACCGTTCTTCAAGTGGCCAGAGCCTTTGAGAAACTAACCGAGAAGCTGTAATGCTTTCAGTTTAGAGTCGAGGGGGGAGGAGGGGAGGAAAAAAAATTTTTTTGGCTGCTACCGGTTTTATTCATTTAGATATCTAAGCTTATTCATTCGATTATCTATTTACTTACTGGGTTTTTTTGTTTGTTTGTTGTTGTTGTTTGCTTTTTTTTGGGGGGGGGGGGGAGGGGGGGGTTGTTTTTTTTGCTTTCTTCAGGTTTGCATGCAGAGCCTTTGAAAAATTGAATGAAAAACTATAACTGTTTACGGTTTGAAAAAAACGTTTGTTACCATTTCTGTTCATTCATTTATTCATTTCTGTGCCTGCTTCAGGTGACTGAAGCCTCTAAAAACCTGGGTCGGAAATGTATGATACCTCCAATTTGGAATGTGTTTTTTATCATTTCATCTACTTGTCCAAATACCTCACCATATGTCCGCCATGAAGGTGTCTCAGTGTATACGCCTAGAGAGTTCATAAATGGATCTTCATGAAAAAAAAATTGGAGCGCTTATCCAGTCTAGCGGGAGATTGCGAAGTCACAAGATGGCAGGGACCATTTTTGTGGGTCAATGCAGCTCAACAGCTCAGCAGACGGTTAACCCTTTGGTTCCCGCACCCTGTCAACTAACTGCAAAAACTTAACCCTTTGACTCCCTCACCCTATCCACCAACTTCCTGCAGGAAGCTAGTGGATAGTTTGAGGGCGTTAAAGAGTTAACAGGAAGCTGGTGGTTAGGATGCAGGAATCAGTGGGTTAAGTTTTTGCTTTGCTAGCATGGTTGACAATGCAGGATGCTAGTGGACAGGGTGCGGGAATCAAAGGGCTAATGGCCACAGAATCTGGTACAATAATTTTTTCACGACGGCATAATGATGACAATGACGATGACAATGGAGATGATAATCATGATGCTATGAAGTTCTATTCTGGTTGGAGACTCCCTTGGCAAGGCTGTGAAGATGATTGTGATGGACTCCCACGTCGTTCCGACCGATGGGCAAGCATACTGGACCTTTCATCGCCTAGTCTGGGTGTTCGTATGAGACACAAGAACGATCCTGGAGGCATGTGTTCTTTTAACCCTTTGACTGTCTTCCTGTAGAAAGCTGGTGGATAAGACGAGGGAGTCAAAGGGTTATGTTTTTGCAGCCGGTAGATAGGGCGCGGCTGTCAACAGCTTTGGGTTCTGGTTTCGCCTGTCCCTATTCTGATAAATTGTTGTTTTGCGCTGTTTAGGTATCCTGCTTGCACTGCTGTCGGCAGCTGTGTTCTGTTGTGGCCGTAATACACGCTTACTTTCATGATATATCCTGGAGTCAACCAAAGATACAGACGTCTTGCAGTTTTGATCAGGAGATTTGAGCAATAGCCTCAGTGATGCATCCGCGAAGAGGATGAGACTCGAGTATGTGGTCCCAGCCTTCCTAATGAGCCCATAGCACACTCAACTCTGGGTAGAAGCCGGTTGAGGCCGACTCTGAAAAATGCCACAGTGATTTTGATAGGGTTTTTGATGAGATTCAAACCCTGCAATCTTCCAGTTGGTGGTCCGTTTCACTGAGCGTTGCACCACAACGACTCGAATACATACTTCCCTGATCTCAGTAGGAGGGTTTGATGGTGTGTGACGTTTTTAATCAGTGAGGTATGGTTCGCTTATTTTACTCGTTTTATCAATTGATTATTGCTCGTTTGTTCGCCTATCTGTCTTTCTGTTGGGGCTGCCTGGGGGATTGATTATTGTTCGTTTCATCGCCTATCTGTTGGAGCTGCCTGGGGGATTGATTATTGCTCGTTTGTTCGCCTATCTGTTGGGAGCTGTCTGGGAGATTGACTATTGCTCGTTTGTTCGCCTATCTGTTGGGAGCTGTCTGGGGGATTAATTATTGCTCGTTTGTTCGCCTATCTGTTGGAGCTGCCTGGGGGATTAATTATTGCTCGTTTGTTCGCCTATCTTTCTGTTGGGGCTGTCTGGGGGATTAATTATTGCTCGTTTGTTCGCCTATCTTTCTGTTGGGGCTGTCTGGGGGATTAATTATTGCTCGTTTGTTCGCCTATCTGTTTGGGCTGCCTGGAGGATTAATTATTGCTCGTTTGTTCGCCTATCTGTTGGAGCTGTCTGGGGGATTAATTATTGCTCGTTTGTTCGCCTATCTGTTTGGGCTGCCTGGGGGATTAATTATTGCTCGTTTGTTCGCCTGTCTTTCTGTTTGGGCTGCCTGGGGGATTAATTATTGCTCGTTTGTTTGCCTATCTGTTAGAGCTGCCTGGAGGATTAATTATTGCTCGTTTGTTCGCCCATCTGTTGGAGCTGCCTGGGGGATTAATTATTGCTCGTTTGTTCGCCTATCTGTTGGAGCTGTCTGGGGGATTAATTATTGCTCGTTTGTTCGCCTATCTGTTGGAGCTGTCTGGGGGATTAATTATTGCTCGTTTGTTCGCCTATCTGTTGGAGCTGTCTGGGGGATTAATTATTGCTCGTTTGTTCGCCTATCTGTTGGAGCTGTCTGGGGGATTAATTATTGCTCGTTTGTTCGCCTATCTGTTGGAGCTGTCTGGGGGATTAATTATTGCTCGTTTGTTCGCCTATCTGTTGGAGCTGTCTGGGAGATTGACTATTGCTCATTTGTTCACCTATCTGTCTTTCTGTTGGAGCTGCCTGGGGGATTAATTATTGCTCGTTTGTTCGCCTATCTGTCTTTCTGTTTGGGCTGCCTGGGGGATTAATTATTGCTCGTTTGTTCGCCTATCTGTTTGGGCTGCCTGGAGGATTAATTATTGCTCGCTTGTTCGCCTATCTGTTGGAGCTGTCTGGGGGATTAATTATTGCTCGTTTGTTCGCCTATCTGTTGGAGCTGCCTGGGGGATTAATTATTGCTCGTTTGTTCGCCTATCTGTTTGGGCTGCCTGGGGGATTAATTATTGCTCGTTTCTCGCCTATCTGTTTGGGCTGCCTGGGGGGTCAATTATTGCTCGTTCGTTCGCCTATCTGTTTGGGCTTCCTGGGGGATTAATTATTGCTCGTTTGTTCGCCTATCTGTTGGAGCTGTCTGGGGGATTAATTATTGCTCGTTTGTTCGCCTATCTGTTGGAGCTGCCTGGGGGATTAATTATTGCTCGTTTGTTCGCCTATCTGTCTTTCTGTTTGGGCTGCCTGGAGGATTGACTATTGCTCGTTTGTTCGCCTATCTGTCTGTCTGTTTGGCG
>JAPXFY010000017.1:38447236-38449736 GCA_030674185.1 Monoplex corrugatus
AACAAAAATAGAACTGCACTTCTTGTCATTCTCATAAAGTTAAAAATGAAGAGGATAATGAAAAATGAAACACCGAACTTTAAACCAATAGACACTTCGTAATCAGATTCTTGTATGATAAAGCGCTGTTATCTTTTCAGTTGCATTTCTCATTTCAAGGAAAAAAAACTTTTTATCTGTCTGAATATTTATATGAAATATTCTAAACGCAAAGAAACAAAGCACCACAACTAAAATGAAATGAAAAGCACATCAGTATCTGACTCTTAAAAGGGAACATTTCTATGTCTTTTAGGTTGAACTTCTAAATGAATGCAAAAAAGTAAGTGACAATTCTTTCTCTTGTTGGCATCTAAAGGCTAAGTTTAAAAAAAAAAACTCTTCATGAAGCAAATTTTTTAACTCTTCAAACTAAAGTGAAAGCAGTTCATTACTAGTTCCTCGAAAACGAAATCTCCTTTGTTTTCTTTTCTTTCTTTCTTTTTTTCTATCTGATCCGATCCTAAATATCTCACAGAAATTTAGACTAGTTTTCAGTATTCTCAAACACATCCAGGTGAAAAGATTCCTACTACAGGAAAAATCAAACATCAGAACAAAAACAAAGGACAGTTCACTATCAAATTGTACAAAGAGAAATTAAGCTCCTTTGTCCTTTCAGTCGCGTTTCTAATCATATACCCATAATTTAAATGACATTACTTCCTGTTATAAATGTAAAAACATACGGCGGAAATCGAACACTAAGTGCTGAAAAAGAAGACACTTAATTATCAGCTTCTCCACAGAGAAACTCACTATCATGTCTTTCCAGACACAATTTTTCATTAATTTCCAAAGATAAAAATAGGATCCATTTTTCGACAACCTCAGAGAAAGTCTAGGTGAAGGTTCTTGAAATACAGCGAAAATCGAACACCCGAAAACTAAAAGAAAAGACACTTCATTATCAGATTCTGGAAAGAGAAAGCTCCTTTGTCTTTTCATAGGCATTTCTCATCCAATTCCCAACAATGGAAACTCTCCCTTCCTGCGCGCGGAGTGGGGTCAAATCCCTGTGAGAGAGAAGCAGACGAGAGGGCGGGCCGGGTGCCATTGTGTCAGATTTGGGCGGGCTGTCTTCCAATGGCAGCAAGCGAGGGTTTCTTTACGATAGGCACGTCCGCCTTTCAGAGACACGGCAACCGAGCCGTTCCCTCTTCAAGTGATGTTCATCGATCGTATTCTTCACCATTTGTCGATGAAAAACCAGTGCAAACTCGTTAAAGAGAGAGAGAGAGGGGGGGGGGGGAAGAGCTAGGCACTGGCTTGGTTGGCAAGTGTAACATGCACACAACAATGATGGATACTACTAAAGGACAAGTGGACAGAGGCTTAGTATTGGTTGACAGAACTGCCATATTCCTGTTTTTGTCATTCTTTGCTGTTATTTGCGACTGCTGGGCTTTGGTGGAGTGTTGCACATGTACTGGCATCTCTCGCTGTTTTTGATCGATCAGTTATTCTGCTGGCGTTTGTGATGTTTGTTGGTCGGCCATTGCTTTTAATGACATTCTGGACTTTTCTTTTTCTTTTCGTTTTCTCTTGCTTTTCGTTCTTGTATGTTTTTTTTTCTTCTTGTTTTTCTGTTGGGAACGATGATTCTATTGACAATCACCGTGAAACAACCCTAGGTCAGATTACGGTTATTACAACCATCATTAATGGTTTGGGTTAGCAATGGTTTTTATTGTCTCTAATATCTGGGATCAGTCATTAACCATACTGACAATCCCTTTTGTTTGCGGCTGAGAAGTAGTTCTACCGATAACCAAAAGCATTTAAATCAATCAAAGATTCTTAGTGGTCCTCTGTAGATCTACTGACAGTTCCCTAGTGATTTTTGGTTGACCATTGGAATCCATTTGGGATCAACCAGTGGTTCTATAATTCCATTTGGGACGAAGTTCTGCTGACGATTGTTCCCTATTTTAAGTGGATGAATAGCTTTATTGGGAGTTCTCTGTGGTTTCTTTTTTTTTTTTTTTTTTTGGAAGTCACTTGTTCTGATTATCATTTTGGTATTCAGGGGATGGAGGTGGTGTAAGCCTACACTTTTTTCGTGACAATACTTGGTGATCGTTCGTTTGTTTGTTTGATGTCCCCAGTAGCTCTGTTCACGTATTTGTGCCGACAGATGTACTGGGGAAAAACAACAACAACAACAACAACAACGACAACGACAACAACAACAACAACAAATCTTAAACAAACAAAAAGCGAAAACAAAAACAAGAACAATCCCAAACATCCACCAAATGCGCCAAACCATCAAGCAGCATAATGGGCCATATGAAGATTTGTTGACTTCGGTTAAGAAAACAAAACTACATCGGTATGGCCATGCATCAAAATCCAGTGGCCTTCCTAGACAGGGAAACCACTTGCAGAGACCTTGGCTTTGGCACACAACCGACAGAGCTGGAGGAATCTAGTGAATGGTTCTTAATGCGGCGCCCTA
>JAPXFY010000017.1:38454736-38472236 GCA_030674185.1 Monoplex corrugatus
AGTATGTGTATGTGAGAGACAGAGAGACAGACAGACAGACACACAAACAGACAGGCACACAGACAGACACACAGACAGAGACAGAGGCAGAGTGCACGTAGGATCTGCAGTTCACGAGCGAAAGAAGAAATACAATAATAAACAAACAAACAAACAAATAAATACATGAATAATTATAAAACTAAATAATTAAATAAACAAACAAATAAATAAATAAGTAAATAAACAAACAAAATAAATGAAAAAATAAATAGATAAATAAACAAATAAATAAACAAATAGATAGATAAATAAACAAATGAACAAACAAACAAATAAATAAATAATGAAAAGAAGAAAAGAATTTTTATGTATGTATGTATGCATTGCGTACATACGTACGTACATTAGGAGTGGAGGAATGCATCTTCTGGGAAGGATATTAAACTTAAGGTTACATACAGATTACACACGTATACAGTGAAGGAAATCATGTAGGGAAATAGATTTTCAATTTATAAGGTCAAGACGGTTGATGGGAAAGGGAAAACATTGCTCAAAGATATCTCAAGTCTTTCAAGGTGGATTTTTTTCCCCAAATTTGCGTCATACCGATACCGGTAATTATATTCAACATAAAATACTTATGATTCTATTTAGTAAGAACTGACAGTCGCATAATATAAAAGCCATGACTTCGTAAACAGTATTTAAGTGTACTTTTGTAAGGGAAATGTCAATACAGCTTCAGCACTGGTTCTTGGTTATGATTCTTTTTCTTTGAGCTCTCCTCCCTCCCCCCCTCCCTCCCCCCTTCCTCTCCTCACAGGTCGAGCCAGTACCGAAATATCGATAGTTTTATCTTTTTCATCCTGTTAGCATATTTGTATGTTGTCTTCACATTAGACTCAATATTTTCATAAAGGAGAGATATGAGCATTTGACATGGTCATTCTGTTTTTAAATAATGTTATGTGACCTACAGTTATATGAGGGATCAGGCGAGCTTGACTTCCTTCCTGTTTTTATATGTTTTGGTGTCCTCAGGTATGCTTAAATTTGTATTCAGGTGTGTTTTTTTTAAATCTCCATGTGCGATAAACTGGACAGAGTGGTCAACGCCAGGGGCATCTCCTTAGATTACGTGCGTGAATGCATTGATGCGTGTACTTAATTTTATTTACTGTTTTTACAGTTGAAGTATTGTATATGTTTTGAAACGGTTATAGCCCTGATATGGCTCTATGCAGTCGGCAGGGCTTTAAACAACAATAACAATAACAACGGGTACTTTATTTTCCTACTCTTTTCACTTTGTACCCAGCTGACACTAGAGAACAGACATGTGTGAATAGTTGTGTCTCCTCTTAGACTGATTACAAACCTGCAGTCAGTTGTTTGAAAGCCACGTGCGGTGGCAGAATCCATGTTACACTGTAAAGAATCTACAAGTCTTCTTTACTTTGTGGGCCTCAAATTCCATGTGCACTCGAATATTCAAACGAGCTTTCATGTGGACAGACATTGTTTTTTTGTTTTTTTGTTTTTGTTTTTCTTTTTTACTCTCCGCCACGAAGGCAGTTGTACTCAATTTTCGGGGGTGATCATGCTGGATGTTTTGCTGTTTCCATAAGCACCGAACGCTGACATGACTGATAGGATCTTTAACGTGCGTTAATGATGTTTTGCGTGCGTATACATTCTAAGGGGATTTAGGTACTAGCAGATCTACGCATAAGTTGACCTGGGAAATTGGATACATTTTTACCCTTTACCCAGCAAGCGATGCTCAAGCAGTTTCGAACTTAGATCTTCCAGTGGAAGGCCAGTGCCCTGACTACTAAATTATCAACCCACCACATACAGTCTTCAATAAAGTGATGAAAGCTTCAAGAAAGATCTGAATGACTGTTGGTGATAACGGATTTTTTCAGGGGAATACATCTCCTCTAGACTGTTTATTCACAATAATTTCTAATGAAAAGAACTGTATAGGGAAAAAAGGATGGATCAAGTCTTACTGCTGCCAGAACCACCGTCGCTTTCTCGCTTTGCCTGTCTACGCTTTTGGCTAGGCCACAAGTGCAGCCTCAGTGACAGAATTGGAGAATCAACAGACTGTACATCGAAATGGAGAACAAGTTTTTTGCTTTACATGAACAGTCAAAATTTCTCAGGGGAGAGACAAGAAGAAACTGAGAATCATGCTGATCTGATGAAAAAAAAAAGAAAAGAGAAACATGAACAACAATCGAACATTTGATTTATTTTTATTTTGAATTAATTCGTGCTGTGTCCTTTCACTTTTGTAGACACGTGAGCTTTTTTTTTTTAATATTTCAAGATCTATGGTTTACCATTCTTCACATACATGGCACATTAAAATACAAAAAATAAAATTATGAGAGACTGCCATCCTCTCACATTTTTGATGACTTGATTTTGAACTCTTTTTCCCCATGGCAATTTTTAAGAAGGCATCAGATGAAAGTTACAGCATACATAATCATCTTGCTTGATGTCTTCAATATGAGAGTATCTTTCTAGAAGCGCGGTCCTCAGTAGAATACAGTTGGGTTTTGCACCCTGCTTGTTCGTGAAAACCTCATTTACAGCACTTTTTGTTTCTACAATTCCGCATTAGAAAAAGAAGCGTTCATGATATATACTTACCGTTCTGTTTATATATGATGTCTTTAATTTGCACGGTTTTTAAAGTCTACACATAAAAAGAATAAAACAAATATCACACAAAATATGCCAGAATGGTATGACCATTTGATTAGATTATAGGTTCCAGATTTCCAAAGGCTGTTAAGAAATTAGCTCTCCTTAAAAGATGCGAATAGTAAAAGAAAACTTTTAACTAGCCTTAACCATCTTTTCATGATGTCATAAAAAATTGTCCCAATTACGCAAACATGGGTAGGCAGGCTACAGAGAGAACTGCCTGCTAGCGCTGCAACTGGGTCATGGTCCAATAAAAGAGAGTGAGAGGCAAGTGATAGCCGCTAATGAAATCAATGAAATGGAGGGTGTTTTTCGTCCGAGGAGAGTAACACAGCCATAGGGACGTCCCTGACGTCTATCCAAAGGGTTGGGACACGTTGGAGCGACACCGCTTAATGCCGACCCCCTCGGGTTTAAACAGCCCTGCGTGCCCCGCACGCCGCCAGCTCGCCCCGTCTAGCGCAGATTACTTATCCGTCCAAATTTGTCTTGTAAACTGCCGCGAGCCTGTCGGTCTCGAGCCGCACGTGCCAAATTGAGGGTGGTGGTGGGCCGGGCATTGGGTCCCCGGGCACGGATGTGCCCATAGAGCTCCTTAAGGTGTTTGGAAGGCCCAGGGAAGTGTTTGTCCTCGCAAAAATCTGCCTCGTCTCCTGGGAGCTCGGACGTTTCCATTGAGGGCAGAAAATATGGAAAAGGATGAGGGAAAAAAAATGTTCGCATGTGGATTTCTGGAAAATATGATCTGTCAAAGTGCAGTTGTCATAAGGAAAGAGGACGGCAATGCCAATAAGTTTTTTTTCCTATGTGGAGTTTTGGAAAAGATAAGCTCAAAGTGAAATTATCATAAAGAAATGAGATGTTTTGTGCTACATAACATTAAATTCATGTGTTGTGTGTGTGTGTGTGTGTGTGTGTGTGTGTGTGTGTGTGTGTGTGTGTGTGTGTGTGTGTGTGCTTGTATATATGTATGTGTGTATTGTGTGTGTGTGTATGTGCACGCGCACTCGAATGTATGTGTGTGTGTGTGTGTGTGTGTGTGTTGTGTGTGTGTGTGTGTGTGTGTGTGTGTGTGTGTGTGTGTGTGTGTGTGTTGTGTGTGTGTGTTGCTTTGGAAAGCTCATCTAAAAGCAAATGACATAAATGGTATTTAGAAGTCTTGGCGAAGTATTTGCCATTATAGAAATCTCTAATTTCATGGGGTAGGAGTGAGGGGGGGGGGGGGGTTGAGGCGTTTACAATGAAATGGCGAACAATGAAAGTGGGAGAGGAAGAATATGTTCTCATGTGGATTTCTGTTAAAGATAAACTAAGAAAAAAAGGCAGTTGTCCTGATGAAACAGGATGGTTTTGCCATATCTAGATTTTTTCTCTACCATGGAATTTCAGAACAGATGATCTTAAAACAAAGTTAAAAGGAGATAGGGACGGTTGTGCCACATAATACTGGTTTCATGTTTCTTTGTATAGAGTTTCATAACCTTTGAGCTCAATGAAATGAACATAGAGTTTTTCAATGTGTTCAGAAGGCCTTAGGATGTTATTTTTCTCATCTCCATCTCATGGGAATAGTAGACATTTACATGCAGAGTTGGAACATTGAAAGTAAAAGAAAAAGATAAGGATGTCTGAATGTTTGGGAAAGGTAGGTTAAAAGTGATAGCATCATAAAAGTACGCTCTGATCATGCCATTCCAATAGATTCTCTGTTTTTCTCATTGCGTACAGTTTAAACAATAACAAAAACAAAACAATCAACACGATCTCAAAGTGAAGTCATCGTAAACAAACAGGATGGTGGTCAAGTACACGATAATTTCTTAAACCTCCAAATCACGACAGCATATTGTGTTTATGCACAACCTTATGACGTATGCTGTAGCTTCTTTGAATCCTTTCATCACATGCCACTGGTGTTGTTAGAGTAGATGAAATTATCGGAGCCATGATATTTTCAGAAATCTAAACCTAAAATTCTGTTATGATTTTGCTTTAAGCTCATTTTCTTCTAAACTGCTCACTAGGAAAAAATCAACAGGTACGATCATCCTTTATTTGTGACTGCACTTTGGACATTCTTACTTCCATTTAAATGCACAGAAGAATATTTTCTTCCTATTCTTTTTTGCCATTTTCTGCTCTACATAATAACAAATCTGAGGGTCTTTGCAAGGACAGTTTTCCAAAATAATATATGGCACGACCATAGTGTTTATACATGATAATTGTACGTAAAAATTCAATTTCTTCTAGAAATTTGTACATCTTCATTCTCCTTTTCCATTTTTGTTCTTCATGGAAACATTCAATACTTCCTTGTAGGGATGACAGTTTTTATGTGGATAAACAGCTTCCCTGGTCTTTCACTCTGTGAGGTAAACAACATTCACTTTGAGCTTAAACCTTTTGGAAATTCTACATGAGAAAACAACAACAACAAAAGAGATTAAGTGGCACTACTATCCTGTTTCTTATCATCTTATAATTAACCTTTAAAAAAATTCTTGCAATGGAAAAACTTACAATGAAATCAATATTGTATTTTGAAACGTTAACAACACTTTGAAAACACATATGACCCATAAATCGAAACAAAAACATGCTTTTTTCTTCCTATTTTCTGCCATGCAAGAAGACATCCATCACTCCCATGAGATGGCAGAACTTTTTGCAAGGACAAACACTTCCCTGGGCCTTCCAAACACCTTAAGAAGCTCTATGGGCACATCCGTGCCTGGGGACCCAATGCCCGGCCCACCACCACCCTCAATTTGGCACGTGCGGCTCGAGACCGACAGGCTCGCGGCAGTTTACAAGACAAATTTGGACGGATAAGTAATCTGCGCTAGACGGGGCGAGCTGGCGGCGTGCGGGGCACGCAGGGCTGTTTAAACCCGAGGGGGTCGGCATTAAGCGGTGTCGCTCCAACGTGTCCCAACCCTTTGGATAGACGTCAGGGACGTCCCTATGGCTGTGTTACTCTCCTCGGACGAAAAACACCCTCCATTTCATTGATTTCATTAGCGGCTATCACTTGCCTCTCACTCTCTTTTATTGGACAGTGACCGTATTTCAGCAATGGTCGTGGATTTTCCATGTACCCATCTTGCATAACTGAGATGGATTTTATAATATGGCAAAATGATCAAGCATCATTGATGGCCTCCTCTTTCTGCCTTGAATCTTGTGATAACAGAAGTTAATCTTTTCATGGGCTTTGAAAACCTTATGCATTTCTAGGTGTTTCCCTTGGTTGACTCTCTGGGATCTCATTGCTAAGATATCATTTCTGGCACATTGGATTGGTTGATTTGTTGGTTGGTAGCTGATCATTTGATTGGCTGATTAACTAGTTGACCAGCTGATTGTTCAGTTGGTTGGTTGGTTAATTTCTTGGCTGGCTGCTTTGCTGGTTGGTGTTATCGCTAATGTATTTTTTTTATGGTTATACTTCCTATACTCTGTCCTTTATTCTATTTAGTTCAATACAGATCACTCTAGCTGATCGTCATTTAGTAATTAACATGTGGATAAACAGGACTCACAGAATACATACATCTTTCCCCCATCTATCAAAGACACAACACAAATCTATCATAAAACATGTAAAAGATTATACATTTTAACACAGTAAATGACCCCAAAATCACAGTATCCAGTCCATTAAGTCTTAACAAATGACTGATATCAATTAGGAATTTTGAACTCGCAACGATGATAATGCTTTGAAAATCTTCCTTTCAAAAAAGGAGCGGTTTCATATTGACAAGTGGAATGTGCGCGTGTGTGTATGTGCGTGTGTGCGTATGTGTGTGTTTGTGTTTGTATATTTGTATGTGTGTTTGTGTGTGTGTGTGTGTGTGTGTGTGTGTGTGTGTGTGTGTGTGTGTGTGGTGTGTGTGTGTGTGTGTGTGTGTGTGTGTATGAAAATGTGTGAACAAGATTTTCTCAGCTCTTTATGGGTGGAACTTTACCAAATCTTAGTAAAAGCTGTGGACTGTTAAAGAGACAAAAAATTTATGATTATAAATACTGCTCCGAGGTCAAGGTCTATGTGTTTGTTTGTTGTTTTGTTTTGTTTGTTTTTCACTTAGATGCAGACTGCAGAAAACCTGAGTACATCTGAGAGCCAAATGCGTGACATTTAAGGACATAAAATTGTTTCATGAGTAAAATACACACAAGTATCACTGGAATATATTCATTACATATTTTCATTTTTTAATCTTACATTAACCTTTTCCTTAACTGTTGCTAGTGTTGGGGAGGGGTGGGGGACCTTAGGGTAGAAGAAGCTGAAGTCCTCCTCCATGCCAGTCTGTCTGCGGCCAGCACCAACAATTCTGGCGCGGCATAGTCGGCATAGTCATGTATGTCCAGTCTTTCATGTTGTATGTATGTCCAGACTTTCATGTTCTATGTCTGTCCAGTCTTTCATGTTGTCGGACCAGCTCTTCCGTTGCTGCCCTCGTCTGCGCCCGCCTGCAATGATGCCCTGGATAGTGGCCTTCCATACTTTGTCGTGCCGCGTGATGTGGACGAGCCACTTCAGCTTCCGTCGTTTCATGATGTCAAGGAGAGGTTTCTGATGACCCACAAGGCTCTCCATATATATTTATAATGTTTCCAGCTATTTATGATAACGATAATGATGATGATGATAATTCTGTTTCTAATTATTATTATCATCATCATTTCCAATATCATCATCATTATTACCACCATCATTATCGTCGTCATCATCATCATCATCATCATCGTCGTCGTCGTCGTTGTTGTTGTTGTTGTTGTTGTTATTGTTGTTTTGAGTATCATTATTAGGATTATTATTTTCAGTATCATTATCATCATTATTGGTATATTCTATTCATAGAAAATCAGAAGATTTGTCAAATGCAACGTGCATAAATGTGACCGAGAAATATGCTCTTTTTTTTTTTTTTATTTGTCCATTCATTTACAAGATTAAGATTCCTTGATAAGACAAACATACTATGCATATTTCATTGACAGAAATGTAATAACAAAATTAGATGACAAATGAGTGAAAAGCAGTTCTGATATGTTTTCATACTGAAGTCATAGTTTTTCCTAAACGATCAAACATTCTCGACCTTTCTCATTTTAACTAAAAGTCCATCACTAACCAGCTGAGAAATCTTTTCAGACATTTTCTTCAAAGATATAGACAGACAGAAAGACAGACATATACACAGGCACATACCTTCCTTCCCACTCTCTCTCTCTCTCTCTCTCTCTCTCTCTCTCTCTCTCTCTCTCTCTCTCTCTCTCTCTAACTTTTGTTGATCTTCGATCAAAGTTTATCCAACAAAAAATACACTAGAAATCCAAACATGTTTAAACTATGTTTATTATTAAGCTTCAACTCAGTCTGTTTCTACTTAAAACGTTTAAAATAGGTAAACTGCGATGTATAATACGTAGTTTGGTGTTTTGTGGTTAGCTTTTGATCTTCTTCTAGATCAATAGGTTTCACCAAATGATTTTACGTCCAAGTATGGATTTCTTTAATTGCATTTTAGACTTGCAAAGTTAACGGTGGTTTTTAACTGTTGTCTTTTATCTTAACCTGGTTGTCATATTTGACGTCGTGTTAGCCCTGATATGGCTCAAGTAGTTGGCTGAGCTATAAGCAATATGACCTCGAACATAGTTTTTAACTGTTGTCTTTTATCTTAACCGGGTTGTCGTCATTAATGTGGTGTTAGCCCTGATATGGCTCTAGTAGTCGGCTGGGCTATAAGCAGTATGAACTCGAACTTGATCTTGGTCTCTAAACTCTTAATTTCTTGTATTTTTGTAACGCATTTTAAGCACCCCTTCGGTAGCAGCTGTTGGCCCTTTTGAATAAAATATCTCAAGTCTGAAGTTTGAAGTCTAAACTCTCCCTCCCTCCCTCTCTCTCTCTCTCTCTCTCTCTCTCTCTCTCTCTCTTTCTTTTTTCTTTCTCTCTCTCTCACTAAATCTATCTCTTTCTCTCTCTCTCACTCTCTCTCTTTTTCTCTCTTTCTCTCTCTCTGGCTCTGTCTCCTCCTCTTCCTTGTCCTTGTTCTTCTTCTTCTTCTTCTTCTTTTTCTTCTTCTTTCACTTCTTCTTCTTCTTCTTCTTCTTATTATTATTTTCATTTTTCTTCTTCTTCTCCTCCTCTTCCTCCTCCTGTCTCTTTCCAAAACGAAAACTGTAAGTTAAAAAAAGGGGAGTGTAAAAAAACAACTGACAAACAGAAGCTGTTGATTCTGTTACCCCATAATCATAATCCCCCAAGCTCACCACCCAAGACAATGGACGAAAGGACACAACTCACAAGACGTCCTGTACAGTCAGTCCCTCATCACAGGTCAACCCGATTTTCGTGACAATATGTCACAAGGGGCGAAACAAGGGCTCCTAACTCCCTAACTGTCCTCCTCCCTTGCCCGGCCTCGTCTTCACGAGTCAACACCAGTTGTGCCCTTTGGCCCCTTGGCAGGGGACGCCACCCAGGGGCTGTGTCATGAGTTTAAACAGCAGTTTGCTCCCCTGCAAGATTCCTGGGCCCTCCCAGACTTCCCTCACTTTCTAATAGCTTGACACCTTCGGATTGCGAGAGCTTGTTTGGTCAGTGGTAGGCCTTTTCTTCTTCTTCTTTCTCCCTATTCTTTCTCCGTCTTCTTCTTCTCCTCCTCCTCTTTTCTTCGTCTTTTTCTTCGTCTTCTTTTTCTTCAACTTAGATAAGAGAAAGGAGATGAACGGGAAAGGAGAGTAGGATGAAGGGGAAGGCCAGGAGAAGGGTGTATGTGTGTGTTTGTGTGTGTGTGGTTGTCCGTGCGTGTGTGTGTGTGGTTGTCCGTGCGTGTGTGTGTTTGTTTGTTAGTGTGTGTGTGTGTGTGTGTGTGTGTGTGTGTGTGTGTGTGTGTGTGTGTGTGTGTGTGTGTGTGTGTGTGTGTGTGTGTGTGTGTGTGTGTGGAGGAAAGTCAAAATAACAAAGACTGTATCAGTTCTGTTATGAGCCATATCATCCTACTTATAATATCAAGATAAAATATTAACCTCGTATTCTCATGGGAGAAGAAAATTACAAGTACACAAATCAAATAAAATCAAATAAACCGCGTCAATCCAGTTCAATTCAATATTCACTTATTAATCGGAATTAGGAAATGAAAATGTGCGTACATTGGACTCGCACATAATTCTCATATCTATTTAAAACACAAACGCAAATCTTTCATAAAATACAAGAAAAATGAAAACGCTTCAACGAATCAAATTATCCAGAAAATACGTCAACCACTCATTCCAGCCTCTATATTCAAAGTTAGGTAAATGAATTGATCGTGTAATAAGTTTAGGAAACATCAACATTTTGTTTTCAAATGGCTGTGGTTGAACAGGCTGATTCTTAAGTGGCAGTCCTTGGCACACCTGTCACCCATGAAGACTGATGGCTGCAGCTGCCCCTACAACAGTCTAACACATACACATGTTATTGACATGTACCCGAGATTGTTCCAGCGGTGGGAATGATAAAATACCAGTATAAAATATAGACTAGATCTAGTAAAACATAGGCTAGGTAGGGCCTCAGGACCTGGCCAGCTCATGGGTTATGTGCAGGCTTATGGCTTGTGCCATGATTACCAGAGACATAGCACTTGTGACATTACTGCATATGGAATTCGTTCCGAGCGCGGAGACGTCATCTTGAGAAACAAACTGAAACTGAAACCGACAACAGTCGAGTTCTTTTCTCCTCTGCAGTGGCGACGCTTGCACGTACAACCTGTTACCAGGCACAGCGATTTGTAGCTGTCTCTTCCGAGGAGTCCACATTAATACCAGCAGACTTCAGGTCACGTTTGCAGACGTCCCTATATCGCAGCAGTGGGCGTCCTGTGGGCGAGGATCCCTCAGCGAGTTCTCTGTACAGGATTTCTTTTGGGATGATGCGGTCGTCCTGCATGCGGCGGACATGGCCAAGCCTGTGCAGTCCTCGTTGTGTGAAGAAGACAAACATGTTTGGCACGCTGGCCTGGTCCAGAACGGTTTCTTACTTTGGCACACGGTCGGTCCTTCCAAGAAATGCCCCAAATCTGGCACAAGCTCCGGAGGTGGAAGCTATTGAGGGGTGCTCTTGGTGCACGTAGATTGTAGGGAAGTTGGCTTTGGTGAACTTTTTATTTTCCCTTATTATCTTAGAGGACAATTTATCTATGGCAGCAACGGCTTTCCCTGTCTACTTGTTGAGCTCTGGTTGAAGGGACGGGCTGCTGGACAGTCTTAAGTAACTGCCCTGCTACACATTCTCAACAATCTCCTCCTTGCAACTGATACTGGCAAAACCTTGGTGTCTGCATTGACTCTACCCTCTCCATGAACAACTTTGTTTCTCAAACTGCCAGATCTTGCTACTATCACCTCCATCGTATAAGCCTGATCAGGAAGTATCTCTCTGTCGAAACAACTGCAAAACTCGTTCTCTCCTTCATAATGTCTCGCATTGACTATTGCAATTCACTCCTGTCTGGTCTTCCTGCCTCCACCATTCACATCCTGCAGCGCATTCAAAACAATGCTGCACGCCTTGTACTAAAAAAGAAAAAAGCTGGCCACATATCTCCTCTCCTGGCACAACTTCACTGGCTCCCTGTATCAAAGCGCATACAGTACAAACTAGACACCATGTGCTACAAAAGCCTCAATAACGCAGCCCCCGATTACCTGTCAAGCCTACTTGAGATCTATGTTTCCTCACGTACCCTCCGCTCTGCCTCCGATCCTCTGACTTTTCGCTTTCCACGCACTAAGCTCAATACCTATGGTCCACGAGCCTTCTCTGTTTCTGGTCCACTTTCCCGGAACAAACTTCCTTTCTCAGTCCGTCAGCAACCTACTTTTGTCTCCTTCAAGTCCGCTCTCAAAACTCACCTTTTCTCCTCTGCATAAAATCCTGACCTCACTCAATCCCCTCTGCAGCCTGTCTCCACTCGGAGGGGAATCACATTGTAATATATAATTGTATATAATATGCTCTCTATAATTTTCCATTGCTTTTATTCTTTCTCCCCATTTATAGCCGTGTGCGTGTGCGTGTGCGTGTGCGTGTGCGTGTGCGTGTGGGGTGCGTTGTGTGCGTGTGTGTGCGTGTGTGGTGGTGGTGCGTGCGTGCGTGCGTGTGTGTGCGTGCGTGCGTGTGTGTCTGTTTTAGCGCTTAGATTTGATTTTATCAAGATTTTGCGCTATATAAAATATTGTATATTATTATTATTATAAGTAAATTCATTTAGCACTAGCAGGATGTGATTGCCGATACTGATGACGATAGCAGTAGTAGTAGTAGTAGTAATAGTGGCGGCAGCAGCAGCAGCAGTAGCATAACAGCAGCAGCAGAACAGTGGTACCACCGCAAGCAGCAATAATAGGCCTACGCATCACTGCAATTATAGTAGCGGTAGCAGCAGCAAACGTGACAATGGTTCTAGTAATAGTGGGCTTAGTAGCAGCAGCAGCAACAGCAATAAAACTAGTGGTGGCAGTGGAAATAACAACAACGGCAGCAGAAACAACAGAAATAGCAGTGGCAGCAACAGAAATACAAGCAGCAGCAGCAGCAGCAGCAACAACAACAAAGTAGCAGCAACAACAGCAATAACACCAGCAACAGTAGTTGCAGTTATAGTAGCAACAGGAACCGTAGCCAAGTGATCATGGTCATTGTAGGAACAGCATCGAAAGCAGCAGCACGAGCAGTACAAGTAGAAGTAGTAGTAGCGACAGAAGAAGTGGTAATATTACTAATAATAACAGTAGCCGCTGCAGAAATAGCGGCAACAGCAGCAACAACAGCAGCAGCAGCAACAACAACATTAACCCACTGGCCCTCGCATCCCACCCCCCTCAGCAAAAATTTTACACTTTGGACTACCTCATCCTATTCACTAGTTTCCTACATGAAGTTAGTGGATAGGATGAGGGAGTCAAAGGGTTAAATGTTTTCTTTGTTATCATCGTCGTCAAAGCAGGACGCTAGTGGATAAGCTGAGGGAGTCAAAGGGTTAATAGAACGAAAAGCAAAAAATGCAATAGGTAGTTTGTGCCGTAGTTTTGCTCTGTTTGCTCATGACACGGATGTTGACAGATTCTACTCAATTTGTTTTTTTAAACGCTGAAACGGACATTTCTTCCTCTGTCTACCCACAGTCAAGTCTACCTAGAATCCACGTTTTATTAACACTTTGGCTCCCGCACCCTGCCTACCAGCATCCTACATTGTCAACCATGATAGCGAAGCAAAAACATAATCTTTGACTCCCTCACTCTATTCACCAGCTTCCTGCAGCAAAAACTTAACCCTTTGTCTCCCTCATGTACACACACACACACACACACACACACACACACACACACCAACACATACACACACACATGCACGCACGCATACACACACACGCCTCTAGTCGATATAGAACAATCCTTTAAAAAAAAAAAGAAAAAAAAAAAAAAAAGACTGAAAGAAAAAAAAAGAAGAAAAAGGCCAGCAGATTGCAGTGAGGCGAGAAAGTAAATGAGAAAAAATGGAGCCGGCAGCCAGGGAGGCCAGGCAATCAGGCCTTCATTTAGGGGAAATCAAAAGATGGCTAACAGAAACCTATCCTTCAAAAGAACCGCTTTCAAAAATCCGCGGACGTGACATCACTTCGCGAAAATCTTCAGCGCCTACATTTCCTCGCGACAAATTTCCTTTCACGGCGGCCACCATAGCTGAGACGTGATGTTGGGGCCGCCCATCTCTCCCCCCGGTGCTGGGTTTTGAATATTTCCTTCACGAATAGGTTTCCGAGCGGACCAGCAGTGTTCGGGAGGTTGATGAAGAAAGCGGGGATGGGGGTCTGATTGCTTTCTGGGGAACTGTTCCAGGGCAGAGCACGCGCGGGCAGTCTGATTTCCTTAGCGGTGTCGGTCTGCTAATTGCTGTGGTTTGGAGATGTGGAGCCTGATCTTCTGATTGCTCCCCTGCTTTTGGGAATTAAAGAACCGAGAATCTTGGGAGTAGCGGTACCCCCCTGCCCTTACTGCTTTTTGTCTGCAAGATTACGCTGGCGCCGGAGTGCCAAGGTCTTTTTGGTATATATCTTGACGGAATGAGATTTGGCGATTTGTATACCAAATTATGTGATAATATCATATTTTAATATGATATTTCTGCTCATTTCATTTGCAGATATGTACACGAAATTATGCTTTGATAACGTACATCTTAGTATGATTTTTTTGCAAATTGGATTTGCAGACTTGTATAACAATTATTTGCTGCTGTCGTACGTCCGAACGTGGTGTCTTCAGGAATTGGATGTGCGGATTTTTATAGCAAATTATGTGCATGAGTAAATAAACATACTTCAGCGTGTCAAAATTTCTCCTCCTCCTCCTCCTCCTCTTCCTCCTTCTTCATCTTATTCTTTTTCTTCTCTTTTGTTTTGTTTTTTGTATACGAATATAATCATTTTATGACCATTGTTTTGTGAAATTATAATAGGCACAATCTTATTATAATTTATAATTTACACATATATCACGCCTAAACGAATATGTTTTGCAAAGTTTTACGACAATGACGACAATGACTTTTTTAACACAACACAACGCAATACAATACAATACAATACAACACAATACAACACAAAGGAATACATTGTTTCAGAACAGTACATTTCACTAATCATTATGTGAACTGAATTTGGGCTTTTGTATATTTCGGGATTCGGTGTGGAAATTAAATTTGGGAAAAAAAAGTGCCTTTTACACTAAATGTTATCTTTGAAATGGACGACACCATCTCATATTACTCAGTCTTAAGTTTGTAAGTGAGTAAGATTTGATCAGATTTATTTCATAAACAGCCAAGAAACCCGTGATTTTCTTTTTGGTTTTGACCGTGTATAGTAATCCCAAAGTGGACAGTGGTCATTCAGACTGATAAACTATTTCGTGACATGGTCATTAATGCTGAAGAAGAAAAAGGGTTAATACAAAAAAGAAAGACAGAAAAGCGTTCAGCAAACCAGAGGGTGGGGTGATGGCTCTCCATGTTAATGAGGACACATGTATACCGACTGGTGGGTACCGATGGACATATGGATTTTCTGCGTGCGTTGTAACGAAATGTGAACGTAATTCATATTTATAAATGTAAACAAAATGAATTAAATACACATATAAAACAAATTCGCCTTACACCTACTCTGAGTCCAAACTTGATCGAGAAATGAACCTTGAACAGCAAGTTGCAAAATTCTTTCTTTTTCTATTTTCTTTCATTTTGTGGATGAAAACAACAACAACAACAACAATAATAATAACAACAACAACCGACTAATCAAGCAAAAAAATAAAAACAACAACTGCAAAGCTTATTCAATTCACACACATACACACACACACAGACACACACACACACACACGCGCGCGCACACACACACACATACACACGCACGCACACACACACACATACATTCAGAGACGCGTGCATACATGCTGACACATTACGCACACACACTTATACGCACACGTACACGTACACGCACTCGCAAACACATGCATACGCACACACACGCACACGCACTCACACACACGCACACACACACAGACACATACACACACATAACCACACACACAGACATACACACATACATGCACACACGCAAGCACACACATACACACACACGCACACACGCACACACACACACACACATTACATATATATACACATACAAGTGAAGAAGGTGGCGCCGGTCTGTCACGACAAAATCTTCAGCTGTAGATGAGCTTTAAAAATCCATCTTTACAATACAATACAATACAATACAATGCAATACAATACAATACAATGCAGTGCAGTGCAACGATGCAATGCAGTACATGTACAATGCAAAACAATGCAAAGCAATGTAATGCATCTCAATACAATAGTATAATACAAAGAGAGGCAACATAATACGATACCATGGGATATATTACTATGGAATACATTACAATACGATACAATACAGTGCAGTACAATGCAGTGCCATACAATGCAATACACTTCACTACAGGATTATGCAATATACTGCAAACTGCACTACATTACACTATACTATACTACACTATACTACACTACATTATTCTACTCTCCCCTACACTACATTACACTACACTACACTACACTACATTATTCTACTCTCCACTACACTACATTACACTACACTACACTACACTACATTATTCTACTCTCCCCTACACTACATTACACTACACTAAACTACACTACACAACACTACACTACACTACACTACACTACACTACACTACACTGTACTGCACTGCACTGCATTGCACCACACCACATCACATCACAACACACCACACCACACCACACCACACCTCACCACACCACACCACACTACATTTACACTACACTACACTACACTACCTACTACACTACACTACACTACAACACAAACGCAATACAATACAATACAATACAACACAATACAACACAAAGGAATACATTGTTTCAGAACACAGTACTTACTTTACTTTATCCGTCCTCTTATACCATCTTGGGCGTCGAGGGGAGAAAGAGCTTTCTGTCTGCAGCAAGTTTGAAGGCCTGGTTGAGTGGGATGTTGTGGGTCTTCAGTGTTTCTTTCACACCCTCGATCCAGGTCTTCCTCGGTCTACCCCTTGCCTTGTACCCTGACACCTTTGTGTTGTAAGCTTTACTGGCAAGCTGGTGAGGTGCCATGCGTGTCAGGTGCCCGAACCACCTGGTTCTCTGCTGTTGGATGTAGTGGAGAATTGGTGTTGTTCCAATCATTTCTCTGATCTTGATGTTCTTGATCTTATCATGTCTGGTTTTGTTGACTGCTCTCCTTAGACATCTCATCTCGCAGGTGGTGATCTTTCTTTCAAGACTTTTGGTAAGGGTCCATGTCTGACACTGGTAGGTCAAGGTTGGTCTAAATATGGATTCGATGAGTTTGGCTTTGGTCTCGATGGGGATGTTGGGGTGTCTTAGGAGTGGGGCAAGCTGGTAGCTGACGCTGTTAGCCTTTTGAACTCTTGTCTCGATCTCTCTGTTGAGACGTCCATCTTCTGTGAAGATACTTCCAAGATACTTGAACTCGCTGACTTGTTTCAGTGCTGTCCCCTCGATGTTGATGTTGAGGCGGCCAGGTGTTCTACTGACTTTCAGTGTCTCGGTTTTGCTGATACTGATTTTCATGCCGAAGTTCTCACATTGTGTGTTCAGGTTGTTCGTGTGCTCCTGGAGTTCCCCTTCTTTTTCATGTGCAAGGCTTTGATCATCTGCAAACAGCATTTCGTTCAGATCTTCAGGGTTGGGATTTGCTTCCTTCGTGATTTTGTCCATATATACAATGAACAGCAGTGGTGATAGAACACACCCCTGCCTCACTCCCGACGTCACCCCAAACCATTCCGTGAGTCCATCTTGGGTGCGTACTGCACTCATGCTGTTGGTATAGATGGCTCTTATATTGTCTAGAAGTTGCCCCCTAACGTCATATTCTTCTAACGTTTTCCACAACTTGTTTCTATTTACTCTGTCGAAGGCCTTTTCTTGATCCACGAACACGAAGTTCAGTTCTTTATTGTGTTCGATAGTCTTTTCGCTCAGTTGTCTGAGAGCGAAGATAGCGTCAGTGCATCCTCTTCCTTTTCTGAAACCCATTTGCGCCTCACTCAGTAGAGGTTCCACCTTGTACCTTGTGCGCTGTTCAAGGATCTTT
>JAPXFY010000017.1:38477236-38482236 GCA_030674185.1 Monoplex corrugatus
GTTACTCCGTCAGTGTCCAAATTCAAGCATTCACTACTCCTTCAGAGTCCAAACATAGGCATTCGCGACTCCCTTATGGTCCAAACTTAAGCATTAGGCATCCACTTCCCCTTTGGGTACAAATATAGGCATTCGTGACTCTTTTAGGGTCCACAGGCATTCACGACTCCTTCAGGGTTTAGACTTTCCATTCACGACCCATTTAGGTTCCAAACGTAGGCATTCGGGACTTTTTTTTTGGATCCAGAGTTAGGCATTTGCGACTCCTTCAGGGTCCAAAGTTGGGCATTCGTGACTCCTTTAGGGTCCAAACTTAGGCATCCGTGACTCATTCAGGGTCCAAATTTAGGCATTCGTGACTCATTCAGGATCCAAACGTAGGCATTCCCTTCTCATTCAGGATCCAGACTTAGGCATTTGCTACTCCTTCATTGCCCAAACTTAGGCATTCGAAACTCCTTTAGAGTCCAGATTTAGGCATTCGAGACTCCTTTAAAGTACAAACTTAGGCATTCGCGACTCCTTTAAGGTACAAACTTAGGCATTCGTGACTCCTTAGGATACAAACTTAGGCCATTTGCGACTCCTTTAAGGTACAAACTTAGGCATTCGCGACTCCTTAGGGTCCAGACTTAGGCATTCGAGACTCCTTTAGGGTCCAGACTTAGGCATTCGCGACTCTTTAGGGTCCAGACTTAGGCATTCGCGACTCCTTTGGGTCCAGACTTAGGCATTCGCGATTCCTTAGGGTCCAAACTTAAGCATTAGGCATCTACTACCCCTTTGGGTTCAAACATAGGCATTCGTGACTCCTTTAGGGTCCATGGGCATTTACAACTCACTCCGTCAGGGTTCAGACTTTCCATTCACGACCCATTTAGGTCCAAAATTTGGCGTTCGTGATTCCTTTAGGGTCCAAACTTAGGCATTCACGATCTATTGAGGTTGCTATTTAACTATCAGTTAACCGAATCAAAGAAACACTCAATCCACACTCTACAGAGAAAGAGAGAGAGGGAGGGAGAGACAGACATACATACAGACAGACAGATACAGAGACAGAGAGAGAGACCACAGAGACACACTGAGAGACAAAGAGAAAGAGAGACAGACAGACAGATAGACAGACAGACACAGAGAGAGAGACAGAGACAGAAAGAGACAGAGAGAGAGACAGAGACGTAGACAGAGAGATAAAGAGAAAGAGAGACAGACAGACAGAGACAGAGAGAAAGAGAGACAGAGAGAATTTGTTTTCTTGTCATTTTAGAGAGACTATCTTCATCTTTTTTTTTTTTTTTTGGAGGGGGGGGGGGGGGTCGGGGGTGTGGATTAAGGGAAACAAGGCTGAAAATGGAAGGAGAGAGAAAAGTGGCGTCCCTACGTTACGCTAATGATACGACACACACGGCATTGACTCACCTGCGGAGAATAAATTGAAACACTCCTTGCTCAGAAAATTTGTCAACAAACTTCTTGCCCCCTGTTTAGACAACCCGCCACCATCATCCCCATCCTCCCTTTGCAGGACAGCCACCAGGTTTGGCCTGCAGCTACCACACTAGCTCGCTTGACAGCTAGGCAGCTTCGGTGGCTAGTCTCCTTCCACACCTCCATGTTTGGGGTCCTTCTTTTTTAGCGCTTGCGGCTGCAGAAAGAAGAAGAAGATGAAGACGGAGAAGAAGAAGAAGTAGTAGTAGTAGTTGTAGTAGTAGTAGTAGTAGCAGTAGTAATAGTAGCAGTAGTAGTAGTAGTAGTACTAACAGAAGAAGGAGAAGAAGAGGTGGGAGAGGAGGAGGAGGAAGAAGAAGAAGAAGGAAGAGGAGGAGGAGGAGGAGCAAGAGAAGAAGAAGAAGAAGAACAAAAAGAAGACCAAGTAAGAACAGGAACAAGAACAAGAAGGAGAAGAGGAGGAGGAGGAGGAGAAGAAGAAGAAGAAAAAAAAAGAAAGAAGAGAAGAAGAAAAAGAAGAAAAAGAAGACGAAGAAGAAGAAGAAGACGAAGAAGAAGAGGAGCAGGAGGAGGAGGAAGAAGAAGAAGAAGATGAAGAACAAAAACAAGAACAAGAACAAGAACAAGAAGTGAAGGTGCAGAAGGAAAACAGAAAACGAGAAGAGCTCAGACCAGTTGGAAACAAACAGACTCCCATCGGCAAAAGCCCCTTGAGTTTTGATGGCGGTGTGATTTTGATAAGGGACCACTCCGCCGTAGATGCGACAGAGAGAGAGAGAGACAGAGACAGAGACAGAGACAGAGACAGAGACATAGACAGACAGACAGACAGAGACAGAGACATACAGACAGACACAGAGAGAGACAGAGACAGACAGACAGACAGATACAGAGTGACAGAGAGACAGAGAGACAGAGACAGACAGAGACAGACAGAGACAGAGACAGAGACAGACAGACAAACAGACACAGAGGCAGACCAACAGACAGACAGAGCGAAAAGTGTTGTGGAAGGTGGTAGTAAGAGAGACATGACTTCGGGAGGGTGTCGGAAGATTAGGGTCGTGGGCAAGGCAAGAGACTGCACACGTACCATCCCGATCCCTCTCTCCCTCTCTCCTCCGTGATCCCCCCCCCTTCCACATCTTCCACCATCTTCTTCCACGTCAAGAAAAAGAAGAAGGAGGAGGAAAAAAGAAGATACCCCCACCTCGTTCCAAACTCCCAAACCACTAGCGCAAGAAGAAGAAGAAGAAGCCCACCTTTGCTCGGATCCGAAATTTTTCCACTACACAAGCAGAAGAAGAAGTAGAAAAAGGCGGCCTCTCTCTCTCTCTCTCTCAAAAATTTCAAACCACTGCCATCATCGCCACTACTCCCAGCCATTCACCTCTCTTTTTTTCTTTCTTTATTTCTTGTTTTTTTCTTCTTTTTTTTTCTTCTATAAGATCAGTTTCTACCCGAGTGGTGGAAAGAGGAAGAAGGAAGGAGAGAGGGGAAAGACGTGCAAGTCTTGAAGGACAGTGAAGTGCGAGAAGACTCGGACAAGAAAGACGTGGACAGACGCAGACACAAACGTGCAGTACGTGTGAACGAAGACTTCTGGCCAAAGAAGAAGAAGATGGAGGAGGAGGAGGAGGCCTTGGATCGTGCACGCTGAAGGGATCTGTGTGGTGAATGGGCGCCCGACCTCCATCATCTTTCCTACCCCCACTCTTCAATCCACAATCACACACACTCTCTCACACATCTTCTTGACCAGTGTGGCACAGCCACTGTGTGGATGGATACCTGCTGTCTCTGCTGCATGTGGTGTGGAGTACTTGTGGCGTGGAACAACATCTTTGTAAAATATACACAACACTGAATACTAGAAAAAATATATAGGTGTATTTCGTACCTTAAAAAGGTCAGAGGTGTTCTACTACATAATCTTAACTGTTCAAAATGGTTCTGGATTACTTGTGATGCAGAGCTGTTCTACTACTTAATCTTAACTGTTCAAAGTGGCTCTGGATTATTTGTGATGCAGAGCTGTTCTACAACTTAATCTTAACTGTTCAAAGTGGTTCTGGATTATTTGTGATGCAGAGCTGTTCTACAACTTAATCTTAACTGTTCAAAGTGGTTCTGGATTATTTGTGATGCAGAGCTGTTCTACTCTACTACTTAATCTCAACTGTTCAAAATGGCTCTGGATTATTTGTGATGTGAGATTCATTTTTTGTGGAAGTGTAGTTCTGTGGACATAATGTTTGAAAAACGGTGGAATATCTGATATGTGGAAAAAGTCCTTGTGATCTGTAGTGTTGTGGTGGTGCTTAATCTTATTAACTTTACAAAACAAAATCAGAAATAAACCTGCAGTACTTTTAATGGGAGACACAACATGATATATGCGATGTGTCCTTGTATTACGTAACTTGAACTAACCAGTCAGAAAAAGAGTTGAATGTCTGACGTAATCAGAACAGAAAGGTCTTTGTGGTCTGCACTTGCATTGACTACTTTTCCTTTATCCAAACCATTGGAGCACTTAACATTAAAGACATCATTGTGACGTTGAATTCTATTACATAATCTTTCTTACTGCGGAAAGAATCCCGTAAAGTGATTAACAGCCAAAAATCACTGTTGTAGTATCTAAATCAGATTATAAACAAAAAGAAAAAATCTGTGAGAGTACGTCAAATTTAAAGTTAAGAAAAAAAAAAAAGAAAACACACACACACACACACACACACACACACACACACACACACACACACACACACACACACACACACACACACACACACACACACACCACACACACCATCACAATCTCTAGTCGCATTGTCTGATCTTAGCAATTGTGATATCAGCGAAATTGAGTGCTTGTTTAGCTGTACTGTGTACATTAACCAACAAAATTAACACGTTTTTAATAAGATTTCATGCTTGAACTGCATCATATTCCTAAACATGCAGACCTCATTATTCATTTTTTTTAAATTCAGTCATCTGGATTGAATAAATGCTGATTATAATCAACTTGCAGCCTTGTGTCTACAGATTTTCAAGCACTCTTTCACCCATCTCCCTTTTCTCACTGTTTCAGTGCTCATTTTAAATTCTTTTTCTAAGCATAAGTCGTCTTCTTATATCTGTTTAAAGAGAAAACAAGACGTGATACGTTTCCTTTGCAAAGTGGCTCGAAATTGTGCATTCTTTAACAAAACAGAAAATGCATGACACATGAAGTGTATTTTTATCATCAACAATACTAGATAATACGGTTTCCACTTAATTTTTCTAGTAAAAGTATGCTCATTAATAACTGCAACTAAACCGTGAAAATACTAACGAAGAAAATACTTCAGTGACGTCAAGAGCAACATTGCAGTGATTCTTGGATGTTCGTTGTGTAAATGTCACCTTCTGGATTATTTGATGTTACTTGTGAGTCTCGTGTGTCATGTCTGTGTCTTCTGTGCTGGACGATATAATGCAAAGGGAGAGTATACCAGGATAAAGTGATCGATACAGAAGTGAGCAGTGAGCAAGGA
>JAPXFY010000017.1:38487236-38492236 GCA_030674185.1 Monoplex corrugatus
TTCGTCGTCTAAAGACTTTTACCACAAGTTCATCAATAAGATTTGTAACATCTTTGAACATGATCTACTGACCCAGTAAAATTGGACTGAGACGGGGTTTTTGCAAGCTGAAACCTAATCTGTTGAAAAACCACACCCACTGCCACACCTTTTCTCTAACATTTTGCTTTTTGTCTGCATGTATGTATGTATGTATGTATGTATGTATGTATGTATGTATGTATGTATGTATGTATGTATGTATGTATGTATGTATGTATAGTATGTATGTATGTATGTGTGTATGTGTATGTATGTATGTATGTATGTGTGTATGTATGTATGTGTGTATGTATGTATGTATGTATGTGTGTATGTATGTATGTGTATGTATGTATGTATATATATATATGCATGTATGCATGTGTGTATGTATGTGTATGTATGTGTATATATATGTATGCATGTATGTATGTATGTATTATGTATATATGTATGTATGCATGCATGCATGCATGTATGTATGTATGTGTGTGTATGTATGTATATATGTATGCATTTGTGTATGTATGTATGTATGAATTTATGTATGTATGTATGTTTGTATGAATGTATGTATGTATGTATGTATGTATGTATGTATGTATGTATGTATGTATGTATGTATGTATGTATGTATGTATGTATGTATATATGCATGGCAAGGTTAACGGTGAGCATGGTTTTAACTGTTGTCTTTCATCTTAAAACCTGGTTGTCATTTTTGACGTAGCGTTCGCCCTGATGTGGCTATAAGGAACTTGAACACATATGTATACAGCATGTGTGTTGTCATTCTATAGTAGGTTTTGTAAAATTAGGCCCTTTCCTTTTTTTTCTCCCACAATATGTGACGGTAGTGGACTCAATGGTAATATTGATTCACACGGGTTTCCAAAATAATAAGCTAACAAGACATCCTTGTACCAAGCACCAGATACGTTTCATGTTCTGTGTGTCTGTATTCTCTGTTGTTTTGTGTTAGTGTCTATGTTTGTCTTGTTCAGTGGATTTTGTTTTTTTCTTTCGTCTTCTGCATGTATAGAAGTGTGGAAGATGTTTTCTGAATTATCACCCCTCCTAAATCTTCGAGTTTTAAAGTCATTCTTTTCCAACATTGATGATGGATGATTTTCGTAGAAAGGGCGAGAAAAACAAAACAAAATCAATCAATCAAACAAACAAATAACAAACAAACAAACAAACTAAACAAACGAACACACACACACACACACACACACACACACACACACACACACACACACACACACACACACACACACCTCACTACCGACGTCACTACACCACCAACAACAAGAAAAGCAAGAACAACAACAAATACAACATCATCAACAACATCAACATCAACAACAACGACGACGACGACGACGACGACGACAAACTGGGGGAAAGCTTTCCTTACCTCAAATTTTCTTTAGTCAGTTCTCAAAACATAGCTTCCCAACATGAATATAATGATGCATGAATTACATTCAGTTGTATACAAAATATACGACTTTGGCAGAATGTTAGCGGTTGTTACTTCATCAAGCAAAGTCTCATATGACATAGCGGATAAAGCAACTGTCTGGACGCAAGAAAACCCGGTTCGGATTACGGATCGGACAGATCGGTGGTTATTTTATTTTATTTTATTTTATTTTATTTTATTTTATCTTATTTTATTTTATTTATTTTATTTCATTTTTTAAAATGTGTTTTATTTTGTTTTATTTTATCTTATTCTTTTTTTTTTATTTCATTTTTTTTTTCTTTTTTTTTATGATATTTTGTTTTATTTTATTTTATTTTATTTTATTTTATTTTTGTTTTATTTTATTTCTCTCATCCACTAGATCTTGAGTGATGGTTCTTGGTACCTGTCTTTTGTGTGAGTCGAAAAATCGGGGTCGCGTGGGCGGCACGCACTCAGCGCACGTTAAGGATCTCACGGCAACGAAGGTCTTATCCTTGACAAAATTCTGTTACGAAATCCATTTTCACATTTGGTAAGTAGAAATACACGCATACAAAAAGAAGAAAACAAAAGGGTGTCGCGGCGCTGCGGCGAGAAGCTCTTGCCGAGGAGAGCAGCCTGAAGTTCGCAAGGTAAATCCAGTGCAACAACTATGATGATAATGACGATAATAATAATAACAATAACAATAACGATAACAACAATGATAATAATAATGATAATGATAATAATAATATAATAATATCGTAATAATAATGATATATTGATAATGATAACTATGATAAAAGCGCGACAGCAAAAACAGCAACACTAATAATGATAACACAAATCATCATCATC
The DNA here is from genome assembly GCA_030674185.1 of Monoplex corrugatus. NCBI lineage: Eukaryota > Metazoa > Mollusca > Gastropoda > Littorinimorpha > Ranellidae > Monoplex > Monoplex corrugatus. The sequence goes on from JAPXFY010000017.1 coordinate 38,489,572, forward strand.
ATCACCGTAATGATAATAAAAATGAAGATAGTAACAAGAAAAAGAAGAAAAAGAAAAGAAGAAGAAGGAAGAATAAATGAATAGATAAATAAATAAATAAATAAATAAATAAATAGATAAATAAATAAATAACAAAAACTGTATATAATATGATAGACACAATCCCAATGTTTATGTTGTTATGGCTGATATCCGTGGAATATTTGTGATTACGTTTACTACATACTTATATTATGAAATGAAGTTGTTATGATATGTTCTGGGTTTTGTTGGTGAAATTTTGTCATTTTTCTTTTTCATGAAGCGCAGACTTACATCATCTTTATACACAGTTTAATGATATATTACATCGACTTCCAAATTTTTACTATGCCAACACATTTTTACTATTCCATCTCTTACCCACTGGACGAGGCGGCAGGGAAGTTTTTAGTCCCGTTTTTATTATCCATTGTTTGGTGTCTGTGATTTGTCTGTGACCGTGCGTTCGCGCTTGACAAAGGCTAGTTGGCCGAAAATTTGCGCTTGTTTTGTTTTGTGTTGTCTTGTTGGAGATGCGCTTACATTGATTTTCTTGTTCTTCTGGTTTATGCCAACACGACAACTTGAGTGGAATAGTTATGATGGCTAAAGCATCAAGCAACGATTTGTTTTAACTCAAGTATTTTGATAACAGCTACAACAACAACAACAAAAACAACAACAATAATAATAACACTGATAGTAATAATGATAATAATAACAATGATGATGATGATGATAAGTATCCAATAATAATAAGAAGAAGAAGAACAAGAAGAAGAATTATCTAATAATAATGATAATAAGATAAGAATATAACAACAACAACAACAATAATAATAATATAATAATGATAATAATAATAGTAATAACAATAAGATATAATAATAATTATAATAATAATAATAATAATAATAATAATAATAATAATAATAATAATAATGATAATAATAATAACAATAATAGTAACAATAATAATAATAATAATAATAATAACAATAATAATGATATGGTGCTAAACCTTGACAATTCCAATCAAAGCACACCCACGCACCAGACAAACGCAGGCGATCAAAGCAGACCACCTTACAACACTGGGGAAAAAAGCAACAGGAATGGTCCAATGCTACTATGAGTTTCGTCAGCGAAATTTTGTGAAGGCTTTTTCATGAAGGAAAAGCTTACACCATCTTTGTACACTAATTTAACGACGTAATGCATCGACTGTCACTCTGTTTGTGTGCTAACTCTAGTGGAATAGTTAGTTGTGATTACTGATGCATCAAGCAATGACTTATTTTACCTGTGTTGTACCGTACATTGTACCGTAATGACATTGCTGTTACAACCATTGAGTTTCGCCGGTGAAAGTGTGTCTTTATTAGTCTAGTTTGTAGACCACATAATGACATTATTATTCTTATTCTTGGTCTTCTTTTACTTCTTCCTCTTTTTGTTCTTGTTGTTGTTGTTGTTCTTCTTCTTTTTTATTGTTGTTGTCGTCGTCGTCGTCATCATCATCATCATCAACAGCAACAGCAGCAGCATTATGCATTATTATCATTATTGTTGTTATCATTATTATCATTATTATTATTATTATTTTCCTCGTTTTGTGGAAAATAATGATCATAATAGTAATAACAACAATAATAATGATAATAATAACAACAACAACAACAACAATAAGACCATTTATAAGGAAGATTAGATAAAGACAGGCAGCATCTATAGGAAAGGGGAATTGGAACACCTGATCACAACAGGAAAGCTGGAGGGAAAGAGAGCACCAGGTAGACCCAGGGAGAAAATATTGGACGGACTTGCGGAGTGGCTGAAGACAGAGAGGGTGGAAGAGGTGCTTTCGGCAACAAGGGATAGAAACAGATGGAAGGCCATGATCGCCAACGCCATGTGACAAGGCACTTGATAATGATGATGATAATGATTATTATTTTTGTTGTTTTTGTTGTTGTGTTGTTGTTTTTACTATTGTTGTTATTATCATCATCATCATTTTCGTCTTTATCATTATCATTATGATTATAGTCCTCGTCCTCGTAATATTTATCATTATCATCATCATCGTCATTATCATCATCACATCGTTGTTATTACTATAATTACTGATGTTTTGTTTTGTTTTGTTTTGTTTGTTGTTATTATTGCTATTGCCCTGCATTGGACGCTTTTTGATAGAGCCGTGGACTCAAGATCTCATGTTTCGAGTTCAATCCCACCCTGTAACATAGAGATGGGGTTGTGTTCTGTCCGTCTTTATGCTTCAATTATTCTATGGTGCCAATGTGTAATAAATCTCCTTCCCCTTCCCCTTCCCCATTCCAAAACACGGCCAGCGCATATGGTTTTGTGCCGGCTCAAGGTAGAAAGAAACTCTAGGGAGAGCTAGACAACAGAAGGTCTTCAGAGAAGTAACCCCCTTTAGACAAGTGTTTCGGCCCTGAATTCCTTACACTCTCGGGGGGCCGGGCCACATCCAGGTCATGACTCCTGGATGCCCTTCTGCTGTTGTCTATTTTTTTTTTTTTTTTCCCACGCCGGGGATCGAACCTGGGCGATTCTGCGCTTCAGAACTGCGGTACGCGGTTTTACCAATGTGCTAACGGGGCACACATCATCTGTA
>JAPXFY010000017.1:38497236-38504736 GCA_030674185.1 Monoplex corrugatus
TTTGCTGTTATTTTGCAGGAGGGGATTTCATGTTTTTTACTAATCACCATGACTTCAGTTTTCCTGCTGTTTAGTTCCATCATTTCTATCATCTGTGAGTTAGGGATTATGTTACATCTGGTCTTGTTGACAGCATTGCATGCTACGTGCACATTGGTGTGTCGGTATGTGTATCAGACTCTGTACAGGAACGGAACGGTATCTTTTATGCTGTAGTGAAGTTTGTCATTAGATGGATGATAAACATTATTTGCTGACGATTTTTATGGCGGAGGCAATTTTCTTGAGAGGTGAAGACCATGCCAAAAAGAAAAAAAGAAAAAAAAAAAGAAAAAAAAGAAATTATTGCGTATGGTGTATCAGTAGACAGTGTATACATGTTTTGATCATTCTTTGGTCGGTGCGGTACATTTCATCCTTAAAACAACTAAAATTTTCAATGTATTTGCAATTTTCTACTGCAGATGGTCTTTTCGTTTTTCAGAGGTAAATATAACGTAAAGCAATAAACACTGGAAAGGCGTGCAGTTCAGTGTATGAGGCATTAGAATGTGCACAAGGACTGGCACAGACACACATTTGTACAAATGAGAGATGAGATAAGACAACACGCAAGTCAGTGCAGTTCGTTCGTTATTTCTTTTAATGTCTGTTCACATATGTGCTTTTAGACGGGGAAAAAAATAATGAAATGAAACAAAATAAAGTAAAATAAAACGAATGGACAAGAAAAAGATAAATAAATAAACATTGAAATAAATAAATAAATAAAGAATATAGAGAGGTGTCTATGGGATGGATGAATCCATGAAGTCACGTTGGCATTGTTCATTATAAGGTATCATCATACAGAAAAGCATTCAGAACGTTAGAACAGCCAGGCTACATTAGTTTGTACAGGGTGGTGTGTGTGTGTGTGTGGTGTGTGTGTGTGTGTGTGTGTGTGTGTGTGTGTGTGTGTGTGTGTGTGTGTGGTGTGTGTGTGTGTGTGTGTGTGTGTGTGTGTGTGTGTGTGTGTGTACTATGAGCATGTAGGTGCCTGTGCTGACGTATGATAAATCATCTGTTATTGTCTGATGGGATAAGGTGGAGAAGAGGAATTTTCTATCGAGGTAAAAAACGTTGTGTCAGTCAAGGAATAAGGAAAAACCTAACAAGCAAATAAACAGGGATAGGTGGGAGTTACAGATATAAAACAATCAGGCTTAATGAAAGGAAACGACCTATGGGACTGTGCAGTAAATGCCTAGCAATGTGTAAATACAGTGTGAAATCAGTATGTTTCTGTTTCAGATTTGTAACTGATGCAGGGAAGTAAGGTAGCATTTGCTGACAACACAAAAGATGATTAACTGTTATAAAATCACTACAGATACATTTGATGGTTTTACTGAATTTAGTTCGGAGTGAGTTGAGACATAATCTATAAGCTAAAGTTATTTCCTGTCTTGTAAAACCCTGGTAGTTCACGATGAAAGGGCGAATTTTATATTGTGCCTTTACTTTGTTGTCTAATATAGCATTCATTTCAGTGCAGTGTATCAGCAGTTGTGTACAAACATGGCATTAATCCTTGCTCAACAACAATTACAATCACATGAACTTCTTGATTACAGTAAACCTCACTGAACATTAGTATACACACAGGAATCAGGGACTTATGCATTTCTAGCGTAGGAATTACTGTTTTCGACAGGTAGAGATATAAACTGACGAAGACTAAGCCCATGAAAGATGCATCACTTAGTGTAGTGGATCAAACCGCGGCCTTCATAGTACACTGTACAGGAAGGCCGTGGTCAAATTGTGTACAAATATGCAGTCTGAATCAGAGTGACTGCCAGTGTTTCAGCATACACAAACCAGAAACACATGAAAATAGAATGAGAACACGAATTCAATGGACGAAATAGCACGCACAAAGTGTTGGCCTACTTGCCTTTAGTCAAACGTAACACACACACACACACACACACACACACACACACACACACACACACACACACATATATATGTGTATATATATATGTATACGTATATGTATATATACATATATACATATATATATATTATATATATATACATATATATATATATATATATATATATACACACACATGTATATACACACACACGCACACGCGCGCACGCATGCACGTACACAATCACAAAAACAAAACAAAACAAAACAACACCACTACCACCACCATCACCAACACCAACAACAAAGAAACAGATTCATTAGAGTTAGATCAAAAACAACAGATCAGATAACGAAATCCGCCCTTCAGGAAATCTGTTTAACTGCTGTTTTTGATCTCAGTCTGGTAAATTTGTTTGAATTTGTTTCTTTGTTGTTTCAGTTTCAGTTTCTTTTTTGTCTTTTGTGTACGCCGGACATCGTCTTGTTCGCTGAAATGTTTGCGCTTGAGAGGTTTCGTCAGTTGAATACGAGTTCTCGTTTAGTTTTCAAGTCTTTCTGGTTTCTGTGTACAAAGATGGTACGCTAAAACGTTTGATGCAGTTAATTTATCAAGCGTTACTGCTTGACTGTTGCTTCGCTGACAAACATAGTCATTGTTTTTGTGAGGTCAATACAATCCTGACAAAAAGTAAACCGACGGTGTCACCATCATCATCATCATCAGGTGCCCTGCCGCATGGCGTTGGCGACCATGGACTTCCAACCATCTCTATCTCTCGTTGCCCCTAGCATCTCCCCCACCCTCCTCATCCCCAGCCACTCTGCAAGTCCGTCCAGCATTCTCTCTCTGGGTCTACCTGGTGCTCTCTTTCCCTCCAGCTTTCCCGTTGTGACCAGGTGCTCCAAATCCCCCTTCCTCATAAAATGGCCTATAAATGTTGCCTGTCTTTTCCTAATATTCCTTATGAGTGATCTACGGTGTATCAACATCAATTCCATTCTCATCACCACGTTTGCATTCCTCTTTTTATTACCAGTGCCAGACCTGGATCCTGGCTAATCCCTTTTATTACCAGTGCCAGACCTGGATCCTGGCTAATCCCTTAGAACACAAAACTGAAAAAAGCGGTCAACAAAACCAGACGCGACATAATGAGATCAAAAACATTTCGAGCAGAAAAAAAGTAGTAGGAACATTAGTCCAGCATCATGTTGATCAGCAGAGAATTAAGTGTTTTAACTATCTGACCAAAATGCAGCCCCAGCAACTGGCTCAACAAGCATGATCACGGAAAGATACGTTTTTGTTTGTTTGTTTGTTTGTTTGTTTGTTTGTTATCGTCCCATTTTCTACGGCACCTTAATGGCCACAGAAGCTGGCACACTTTTCTTTTTTACATTGCGATGATGATGATGTCGATGAGGATGATAATCATGATGCTATGGATTTCCATCTAGGATTGAGACTGCGTGACAAGGCTGTACTCTATGCTTACAATCATAATGTATCCTGTCGTCAACCAGGCCCGGGAGATACAGACACCTGCCGTGCTGCTCAGAAGATTTGAGCAACACCCTCAATGACGCTTCCGTGAATGGATGAGACTCGACTATGCGGTCTCAGTCTTCCCAATGAGCCCATAGCACGCCCAACTCTGGGTAGGAGCTGGTTAGAGCCGAAAAATCCCACAATGATATATTTTTGAAGGGACTGATGGGGACTCGAACCCACATTCTTCCAGTCAGTATTCCGTTGCGTTCACCTCTACGCCACGGTGACCGGTGATACGTTGGATTTTAACGAGAGGCAGATCAAGGAAGACTGAGATCGACGGCGTGAAAGAGATCTTGATGTTACCTGGCATTTCTTCACTTCAGGCCTTTCAGCTGGCTGCTAGGCGTTAACTCTTTCTCTCCGCGACATCTATGGTGGTACGAGGGGACATGTTATTGTTATTTTTGTTTAAAGTCCAGACAACTGCGTGGAGCTGTATCAGGGCTATAACCACTTCAAAACATACACAATATTTCAACAGGAAAAAAAAAAGGAACAGAAAATTAAGTACACATATCAATGCATTCGCGCACATAATCCAAGGAGATGCTCCTGGCGTTGACCACTCCGTCCAATTTATCGCACAGGGGATTTAAAAAAAAAACATACCTGAATACAAATTTAAATATAACTAAAGACACTAAAACATTAAAAAATGGGTCTAAATTACCTAGAATTGCTTCCGCATATTTCATTAATTTTTTCCCTAGAGCCCAAGATGCACTTGACCCATATACCCAATTCATCATCATCAGGTGCCCTGCCGCATGGCGTTCATGGACTTCCATCTGTCTCTATCTCTCGTTGCCCATAGCATCTCCCCTACCCTCCTTGTCCCCAGCCACTCTGCAAGTCCGTCCAGCATTTTCTCCCTGGGTCTACCTGGTGCTCTCTTTCCCTCCAGCTTTCCCGTTGTGACCAGGTGCTCTAAAAACCCCTTCCTCATAAAATGGCCTATATACCCAATTATCAATCCTAAACGAAAGTACGTAAGACTTTATCGAACACATACATGTGAATGGACCAGAAAGGAAGAAAATAATAGGAAGAAATGACAGAAAGCAAAGGAGAAAGAAAGAAACAAAAAGAGTGACAGAAAAGAGGAAATTTCTACACATAATTTCCAAAAGGAGGGGATACTATTTATATTGAAAGAGCCCCCGGCATCCCCACGGGGCACATCCAAAAGTAACGGTAAAGATAATAAATTTTAAGTAATAATAGAGATAATAGATAGCGCTTTCCTTCAAACTAATTTGCACTCACTGCGCGTTAGTATTGTGGGATATAAGTTTGAGACCGGATTACTTGGAAGTCAGGACAGTTCTTTGCCTTAAAGTATAAACGGCGAGCTGATGTTAATATGGATACTTGTGTTTGGTTATATTGAACCTTCTGAATTTTGAAGGATTAGATAATTCGTTATTTGACTGAATAGTGCACACATAGGCATTCATGTTTTCAGACACACACACGCGCACGTGCGTTTACATCTCTGTCTGTCTGTCTGTCTGTCTGTCTCTGTCTCTGTGTCTGTCTCTGTCTGTCTGTCTGTCTCTCTCTCTCTCTCTCTCTCTCTTCTCTCTTTCTCTCTCTGTCCCCTTTTTTCAACTTCGCCTGCAATGTTTCCAGTTTGGTTAGTTAGTTCGCTTTAAAATTTGTTCGCTTGTTCGTTTATTTGTTCTTCGACTATTCAATATTTGTTGTTGTGTTTTATGCGTACCAGTTTCATTACTCCTTTTCATTATTCATGAACTTAATAATAATGATAATAATAATAATAACAATAATAGTAATGATAATAATAATAATAATAGTAACAGTATTGGTAATAATAGTAACAACAACAACAACAATATCAAAAACAACAACAACACCACAACAACAGCAATAATAATAATAACAATAATAACAATAGCAATAATAATAATAATAATAATAATGATAATAATAATTGCTCAGCTCTATTCTCTAAATTCGTTTGGAGTCGGTGCTCATGACACATTTACAAGACAGAAGAAGTGGTATACCTCATAGTCATACACACTCATCAGAATAACCAGTCATACACCTACACCGATGAATACATTAGTACTAAAAAAGACTAAACCATACATCCACATACAACTATGAATAAACTATGCATATATGGCTGATCCCACAATGCCACATGTTCATTTGTTAAAAGTGACAGTACATGTATATATTGGTGGAGGAGGTTTGTTTGTTTGTTTGTTTGTTTATTTGTTTGTTTGTTTGTTTGATTGTTTGTTTGTTTGTTTGTTTGTTGTTTGTTTGTTTGTTTGTATACACAATAATTTTCGCGCTTTAGAAATAATGGAATGATCATTATCATTTTTATCAGTAGCAGTAGTAGTTGTTGCATTATTATTATTATTGTATTATTTATTATTATTATTATTATTATTATTATTATTATTATTTATTATTAATTGTTGTTGTTATTATTATTACTGATGTTGTTGTTTATGATGGTAATGTTATGATCATTACTATTATTTTTTATTGTTATTATTATTATTATCATTATATCTATTGTTATTGTTGTTATTATTGTTGTTATTGTTGTCATTATTTTTTATCATCATTATCACCATTATTATCATTGATATATCATTTCTGGTTTTGATTTCAACAACTGAAAAGCTGGGTGAACAGCCTGAATTTATTCATCAATTAACTGTACCAAACAACAGTTTTTACGGGTTTTTTTATTTGTTTGTTGTTGTCATTTTGATCTTTGTTTGTCGATAAAACAAAATATTAAAGTGACTTTAACCTTTGAGCAACGTCATTGACATGACACTAATTATAGTTGTCGTTATGATGACGATAAAGACGACGACAACGACGACAATGATGATGATGATGATGATGACGACGACGACGACGACAATGGTGATGATATAACAACGACGGAGACGACGACGACGACGATGAGGAGAAGGAGGAGGATGACTACGGCGACGACGACGCGACGACGACAACGACGACGACGATGATGATGATGATGATCATGATCATGATCATGATCATGATGACTGTTATTGTAAATTTGCGCGATAGTCAGTTGGGCAAGACATCGGACATCCAATCGGAAGATGTAGGTTCGATCCTGCCTGGGTACCTGCTGTCTGGTGGGTACAGGATGGAGATTTCACGATTACCCACGTCAGAATAATGCGCATGCCTGCTAGAGTCTACCCCCCGCCCCACTTCCTGTGTGTATACCCATGCAGCAGAATATCATAACATGCACGTTGATAGTCCCGGAAGTCGTGTCTGTGTCCGATGGCTTTGGGGAGAGATGAAAACATCTAGCGGGCACGCCCACGAAAGACGGAGTGTGTAGCGGCATACCTCCTGCATAGTGTGGGCTATAGAACGTGCGTAAACGTACCTGTTCATATTGCTTATAGCCCTGTACGTGTTTATATTGCTTATAGCCCTGTACGTGTTTATATTGCTTATAGCCCTGTACGTGTTTATATTGCTTATAGCCCTGTACGTGTTTATATTGCTTATAGCCCTGTACGTTTATATTGCTTATAGCCCTGTACGTGTTTATATTGCTTATAGCCCTGTACGTGTTTATATTGCTTATAGCCCTGTACGTGTTTATATTGCTTATAGCCCTGTACGTTTATATTGCTTATAGCCCTGTACGTGTTTATATTGCTTATAGCCCTGTACGTTTTATATTGCTTATAGCCCTGTACGTGTTTATATTGCTTATAGCCCTGTACGTGTTTATATTGCTTATAGCCCTGTACGTGTTTATATTGCTTATAGCCCTGTACGTTTATATTGCTTATAGCCCTGTACGTGTTTATATTGCTTATAGCCCTGTACGTTTATATTGCTTATAGCCCTGTACGTGTTTATATTGCTTATAGCCCTGTACGTTTATATTGCTTATAGCCCTGTACGTGTTTATATTGCTTATAGCCCTGTACGTGTTTATATTGCTTATAGCCCTGTACGTGTTTATATTGCTTAT
>JAPXFY010000017.1:38509736-38519736 GCA_030674185.1 Monoplex corrugatus
TACATACATACATACATACATACATACATACATACATACATACATACATACATACATACATACATACATACGTACGCCCATGCATACATAATAATTACAATATTTATATAGCGCAAAATCTCGACAAAATCAAATCCAAGCGCCGAAAAGACACACACGCACGCACGCACGCACGCACACACACGCGCACACACACACACAACCCCACACACACACACACACACACACACACACACACACACACACACACACACGCATGTCGCTACCAAGCTTCCCAATTTCCCCAATTATTATTATCCTCCAGTCTATGAATGTGGGAATCACGGGAAGAAGGTATCCACCGCGATTTATATACTCAAAGAGTTACAATACTGCTTACTTACTTCCCCAGTTTTGAAATCAAGCGAAGATTTGCATGCTTGTGCTGCCACTGTCCAATTAAGCAATTCTCTAAACATTAACGTTTTGTCAGTCTACCTACCAACAGGTCCAAATGACCACAACACAGAATGGCTGCGCACTATCCAAGATCAGCAGCGTGGTAAATGGCTAATAGGTGGAGACTTTAATTCCCACTCCCCATTTTGGGAAAAGAACTGTTCTACTGTTACGAGCAATCGTTTGGTAGAAAATATCGTTGATAGTTCGCTTTACCTTCTAAATGATGGTAGTGTCACTAGGATCCCTGATGTTTCCAAACACAGGGCGACAGCCATCGATTTGTCTCTAATCTCACCAGAATTAGCACCATCCTGTACCTGGGAAACTCACAGAGACACTTTGGGAAGCGATCACCTACCTATCATCATAACCATAACTGACAAAAACATCAGGATGAAAGACAGCTCTCCTGAAATTATTCCAAAATATAATTACAAGCGTTCTGACTGGTCCTTATTTCGAACTGCTCTAGCTAATCAAGATTACAGACATTATGAAAGTGAAAATGTAGACATTATGTTTTCTAAATTCCAAGAGTCAATTTTAGCCGCTGCAGACCTATCGATTCCGAAACTCAAATCTTCTAGATCAAATAATCGATTGGGTAATGTTTGGTGGACAGAGGCATGTGAGAAAGCAGTTCAATATAAAAGGGAGAAATTCAAAATCTACATCAAAAGCCGGAAACCTGAGGATCATGTCGAAATGAAAAAAGCTAACATCCAATGTAACAAAATCATTGCTGAAGCAAAGAAAGATTATTGGGCATCATTCTGCACAAAAGAAATTTCAGATTTCAAAGATTTCCATAAAGTCTGGACGAAAATGAAACAAATGAAGGATGGAACCAACTTACCTAGGTGTCCGATAATGATTGAAACATGTAACACATTTCCTTCAGACATGGACAAAGCAGAAACTTTTGTGGATCTGTTCGCCAAAAACAGTAAAGTTGAAGGTTTATCTCCTGACTGCAAACATCACAGAGAAATGGAAGATTACAACCCAATCTACACTGATCCAGTACCACAGAATGATCTCTGGTTTAATTCTCCAATCACCTTAGAAGAGCTAAAAAACACAGTACTGTCTCTACACAACAAAAAGAGTTCGGTAGGTGTTGATGCAGTTTCGACTGAAATGATTAAACATCTCCCTGAAAACTACCTTATTTTCCTACACAAAATTTTGCAGAAATGCTGGGTTACTGGAGTTGTGCCACAAATCTGGCAAAAGTCTATAGTTATACCAATCTTAAAAACAGGAAAATCGAAAACCGATAAAAACAGTTACAGACCTATTGCTTTAACGTCCCACACAAGCAAACTAATGGAAAGATTGGTCTTAAACAGACTTTTACACTACTGTGATAAAAATAACGTTATTCCGGTAAACCAGGCAGGTTTTAGAAAAGGAAGATCCGCAGTTGAGCACCTAGTTAAACTTACAACTCAGATCAAACAACAGTTTGCCCGCAGAAAAAGTGTTTTAGCTACTTTCTTTGATGTGAAAAAAGCTTACGATCAAGTTTGGCATAAACGTTTATTGTTCAAGCTAAAATCTGTTGGTTTATCGGGCAATATGTTCAATTACATTAAATCTTTTTTAGCTAATAGAACAATTCAGGCAAGAGTGGGAGCTAGTTATTCTTCTTCACGATGCCTCGACATGGGGATTCCACAAGGTTCAGTGATAGCACCTATTTTATTTAATATCCTTATACAGGATCTTCCTAAAGCTCTTTCAAATCGTGTTGTTTTAGTACAGTACGCTGATGATATATGCACTTGGATGAATATCACTTTAAAAAAGACAACTCCACAGAGAACGCGAAATTACATCAGGAAGTTGTATCAAATTGATCTTGATAATCTTGAAAACTATATGTTAGAAAATGGGCTGTCGTTGTCAGCAGAAAAAACTAACATGATGCTGTTTGATCCTGGTGGTAACTCAAATAACTTGCCTATTTTCAAATTGCTTGGTGAAGTGTTAAATTACAAACAGGTCGTAAAATTCCTGGGAGTTTACATCACGTCCAAATTAAGCTGGAATGTCCATTTTGATTATATTTTAACAAAAGCGCGAAAAACCTTAAATTTTCTAAAGATAATAAGCAAATTACCCTGGGGAATGGATACAAATGTACTGATTCATCTGTCAACAGCGCTGGTCAGGTCTAAATTATCCTACGCGCAAGAAGTTTTCTTCAATGCACCCAAATATTTACTAAAAAAGATTCAGAGCTTGGACTGCAAAAGTCTTAAAATTGCACTAGGTGTACCAACTCATGCTTCTACTCTGGAAACGTACAAAGTTGCTGGAATTCTACCTTTAAACAACCATCGTGAGTTAGCTACAGCAAAGTTTGCAATTAGAACTACTTCACAAGTGGATAATTTTGTGAGCAAAGAAATTAAGATCAGGTCTGATACTGACTTTCCAAAACGAGCAAAAAACATTTCATCACAAATTACAGCCGCAACTTACATATCTGGCCTGATCAAACAGTCCAACATAACAATGGATGAAATTGCTGAGAAACCAACGATAACGCCTATCCCTACATGGGAAATGCTAAATGCCACATTTGATCTCGATTATGCAAAAGTTAAAAAAGATGATAATGTCAACATTACGCTATCCACAGCTTGTGAACACATCGATGAAAAGTACAGTACCCACCTCCACATTTTTACCGATGGGTCAGTCGTAGCAAACCAGAGCGCTGGAGCAGCCTTTTATGTTCCAAAATTTAACATTAAAAAGTCTTTTTTCATTGGGGCAAATGTATCTATATATACAGCAGAATTGGTCGCTGTTGTTCAAGCGTTGCATTATTTAATAAGCCTTCGGCCTGTGTCATTCAAAGTAGTTCTCTTTGTTGATTCAAAATCTGTATTATATGCCTTACAGTCTTTTGATACAGACACAAGACCTGACTTAATTATTGAGGCAAATCATCTAATACATTGTTTAAAGATAAGTGGTTCGGAAATCAATTTATGCTGGGTGCCTTCTCATGTTGGTCTTCATGGCAACAACGTAGTTGACAGAGCAGCTAAATCCGGTGCCCTCCATTCTGAAAATTCCATAGAATTACATGTTAACACCTCGGTAAAAGAAGCTTACAACTCGCTAGAATTAGCATCATGGATTCGATTTCATGAACATTTAAATGAAAAATTTGTGTCTCAAAAAAGAATTAAACTTTCAGTTCAAAATATCTGTAAAAATTTGCAGTATTCCTCGTTATATCATTTGAGATTAATTGTTATGACATATTTTCGCATTCAACTGAACGCTTTGAAAACAAAATATTGTAACAACGTTTTATGTATTTGTGGCGAACAATTCACATTGTATCACTGTTTGTTTTACTGCAGAAAGCTTCGTTCCTTTTTACCAAAGACGTTTACACAAGGAAACTATCTTGAAACGCATTTTAAAGAAGTTGCATCGGATCAAGTTTTGTTAGTTAAAATTTCAGAATCATTGGTTCACAGTCCTGTTAATGCGTTACTTTAAGATTATTATTATAATTATGATTATTTTTGTTTTGTTTTGTTTTGTTTTTATGACGATTTTTCTTTTACATTATTGATGTTAGCGTTGTTCTAGTTTCATTTCTCTGTTCATCCATATCCTTTTTCTTAAGACCTTGCCGCTTCCTTTTAATTTTTTTTACGTCCCTTACTCTGTTCCCCTCTCCCCTCCACCCCCCCCCCCTTATTTCATCCTCCATGCCATTTTTCCCCGTCTAATATCACTTATAGTGAAAAGACGTTAAATCAAGCAACGAAACGAACACACGCATGGCCACAAATGGGGAGAAAGAATAAAAGCAATAAAAGCAAGAATAAAACCAATGGAAAACCACAGAGAGCACATCATATACAATTATATATTAAAACAAAGTGATTCCCCTCCGAGCGGAGACAGGCTGCAGAGGGGGGTTGAGTGAGGTTAGGATTTTATGCAGAGGAGAAAAGGTGAGTTTTGAGAGCGGACTTGAAGGAGGCAAAAGTAGGTTGCTGACGGACTGAGAGAGGAAGTTTGTTCCAGGAGAGTGGACCAGAAACAGAGAAGGCTCGTGGACCATAGGTATTGAGCTTAGTGCGTGGAAAGCGAAAAGTCAGAGGATCGGAGGCAGAGCGGAGGGTACGTGAGGGAAGATAGATCTCAAGTAGGCTTGACAGGAAATCGGGGGCTGCGTTATTGAGGCTTTTGTAGCACATGGTGTCTAGTTTGTACTGTATGCGCTTTGATACAGGGAGCCAGTGAAGTTGTGCCAGGAGAGGAGATATGTGGTCAGCTTTTTTCTTTTTGAGTACAAGGCGTACAGCATTGTTTTGAATGCGCTGTAGGATGTGAATGGTGGAGGCAGGAAGACCAGACAGGAGTGAATTGCAATAGTCAATGCGAGACATTATGAAGGAGAGAACGAGTTTTGCAGTTGTTTCGACAGAGAGATACTTCCTGATCAGGCTTATACGATGGAGATGATAGTAGCAAGATCTGGCAGTTTGAGAAACAAAGTTGTTCATGGACAGGGTAGAGTCAATGCAGACACCAAGGTTTTTAGCTGAATCAGAAATTGGGACTGATGTGTTACATAATGGCAGAGAAAGAGGAGGCAGCTGGGAAAGTTTCTATCTATCTATCTGTCTATCTGTCTATCTGTCTATCTATATATCTGTCTATCTATCTATCTATATATCTATCTGTCTGTCTGTCTGTCTATGTCTATCTATCTATCTATCTATCTATGTGTCTATCTATCTATGTGTCTATGTGTCTATTTGTCTATCTATCTATCTATCTATCTGTCTATCTATCTCTCTTTCTATCTATCTATCTATCTGTCTATCTCTCTCTCTCGCTCTGTATATATACATACATATATATATATATATATATATATATATGACATATATATTACATATATATGTATATACAGCTGTGTATAGATACAGATATAGACATATATGTATACATACACACATACTGGTTTCCGGTTGCGTATATGCATACTGTTCTGCCCACTCTCTGTAGGCAATATGATGCTGCACAGTCTGCAAGCTCAGTCATTGGTGGCCGGGCATGCTGGCTATTTTCATGTCTCCCTTAACCCTGGACATTGACATGACTTACGGGATCTTTAGATGTGCAGGATTCATGTTCTGGTTGCCTATGCACACGAAGGGGGTTTAGACAGTTAGATGTTTTGCCACATGTTGACCTAAGAAAGCCGGGTCTCTTTCAGTTAAAATAGTATCCTCATATTCTAGGAAATTCTGTGCTAGAAATTTCCTCTTTTCTGTCACTCTCTTTGTTTCTGCCTTGCTCCTTTGCTGTCTGTCATTTCTTCCTATCATTTTCTGCCTTGCTGGTCCATTCACCTGTATGTATTCGATAGAGTCTTACGTGCTTCCTCTAAGGATTGATAACTGGGTATATGTATCTAGTGCATTTTTGACTCCAGAGAAACGAGATATGTGGAAGCAATTTGAGGTATTTAGGCCTGTTTTTGTATGTTTTAGTGTCTTTAGTTATGTTTCATTTTGTATTCAGGTTTTTTTTTAATCCTCTGTGTGATAATTTATTGGGAGTCGTCAACACCACGGGCACCTCCTTAATTTAAATAATGTGCGCAAATGCATTGATATGTGTTCTTAATTTTCTTTCTCTTTTTTTCCTGTTGAAGTATCGTGTGTGTTTTGAAACAGGTTACAGCCCTGTTATGGCTCTACGTAGCTGGCTGGGCTTTAAACAAAAATAACAAAACAATAACCTGAGAAACTTGAAAAAATCCCGACCCTTTATTCACCAGCCGGGAGGTAACTCGGCAGGATCGAACCCAGACCTTCTGATTTCAAGTCTGATGTCTTACTCACTTGACTATCGTGCCTGTCAGAGTGAACTGTGTGTATAGAGAGCACGTGCTATGGGACTGTATGGTACCCAGGTTGAGGGTCAACTGGACGATAGTTGACTTTTGACGACTGTTTGTTTGCAGTCAACAGAAAGCTAGGGGGAGAAGTCTCGCAGGACAAGGAAGGGAAGAAATTTTGAAGACTGGTTTTTCCCTACTAGTGTTTAATCCTCAGCGTGTTAACCCTCCCGCACCTTATCCACCAGCTTCCTGCATTATCAGCTTTCATCGCAAAGCCAAAAGTTAAAGAACGAGGACTCTGATTTAAACTTGCTTTTAGAAGAGATCTTTTTGACTTTTGTCTTTGTCCGTGTCTTTTATTTTATTACCTGGTTACGCGTCTGTTTTCATATCACCAACAGAGACCATACCTACGCTACTATTCTCTTTGATTTCACCATGAAAGGGACGTTAAACAAGTACATCAATCTGTGTGTGTAGAGCAGCAATGAAAAAGATGATACCCCAGGACTAGACAATATTACCACAGAAATGATCGTGGCTCTAGATGAATTGGGTATTGAAAAAATAGAGATATATGTGTATTTATCTCTATATCTATCTATCTATCTATCTATCTATCTATCTATATGTCTGGCTATCTATCTATCTATCTATCTATCTATATATCTGTCTATCTATCTATATATCTATCTATCTATCTATATGTCTGTCTATCTATCTATCTATCTATCCATCTATCTATCTATCTATATACATGTATCATCTATCTATCTATCTATATAATTATTACATTTATCTATCTTATATATATATACATGTATATCTATCTATTATATTATGTATACATCTATCTATACTATATATACATTATATCTATACTATATATATATATATATATTATATATACATGTATATCTATCTATCTATCTGTAGAACAGCGGAGAAAGGTGAGGGGCCAGGTGAGGAAGGCGGTTGATTGAAGGACCGTGTGAGTTTGTAGACGTGTATGTCTACATGTGTGAACTGAGAACTCGCAGAAACTCATAGCAAATTTGTTTGTCATTTGAACCATAGGAAGTATGACACAGAATTTCATTTTAAAAATATCAATACAGTATGGTACAAGTGCATTAATGACATTGAAGTTACTTATCTTCGTGACCATCTCTGCATGTACACTCCTGCCTGACTTCTTTCTTCTGTTTCTGGCACCACTTCTTTATAAAATTCCTCGATACAGTTATTCCACACTCAGTCGCCGCTCAACAAATAACAACAACAACAAATAATAATAATGTATAATGATAATAATAATAATGATGATGATAATAGTAATAATAATAATAATGATGATGATGATGGATGATGATGATGACATATTTATAATAATAATAATAATAATAATGATAATAATAATAATGATGATGATGATAACAATAAAATGATAATAATGATAATGATAATAATAACAATAGCTTCCCCTGTCTCTTCGACGGTCACATACGTGTGTCTATCTTCAAGTCTAACTTGAAGACATACCTTTTTGTCCAGCAGTGATTTTCCCCCTCTACCTGTTCACCACTTCGACCCACACCCCCGCTGTTCTATCCATCCTAGCGTACGGGTGTTTTGTGCCCTTAAGTTTTTATCATTGTGAATGAATGTTTTCGTGAATGATGAGAGTGTGCGCTTAGATTTGATTTGAACATCAACATTTTGCGCTTTATTTGTACCGTCATCATCGTTGTGAGGAGGATGATGATGATGATGATGATGATGATGATGATGATGATGATGATGATGATGATGATGATGGTCATCACGATAATGATTAATTGTCCTTGTTATTGTTGTTTTATTATTAGTAGTAGTAGTACTAGTAGTAATAGTTGTATTATTATTATTATTATTATTAGAACATTATCATCATCAACATCATTATCACCACCAGCAGCAGTGTCATCAACATCTTCATTATTATTATTATTATTATTATTTATTATTATTATCATCATTATTATTGTTGTTGTTGTTATTGTTGTTGTTTATTGTTGTTATAAGCATACATAATATTTCATGATTTCACATTTCACGTCTGGGATCGAGATGTATGAGTAACTGACAATCTTGTAGTTTTCCTGCATGCAGACATCATAGATATATTTTGCGAAAGTATTTGTAAAATATCTTACCTAATGAAGTGACCTGGATTAATCTAAATATTATCATGTGTGTGTGTGCGTAAGTGTGAGTGTTTATGTAAGTATGAATGTGTTTCTTTTCACAAACGGACAAATGTGTGTGTGTGTGTGTGTGTGTGTGTGTGTGTGTGTGTGTGTGTATGTGTGTGTTTGCGTGTGTGTGTTTGTGTGTGTGTGTGTGTGTGTGTGTGTGTGTGTTTGCGTGTGTGCGTTTGTGTGCGTGTGTGTGTGTGTGGTGTGGTGTCGTGTGTGTGTCCGTGTGCATGCGTGCGTGTGCGTGTGTGTTTGTGTATGTATTTTGTATGTGTATGTGTGTGTGCGTTCGTGTATGTGTATGCATGTGTGTGTGTTTGTATGTATCTGTGTGTGTGCTCACGTGTGTGTGCGCGTGTGTATGTGCGTATGTGTGCGCGTGTGTATGTGCGTATGTGTGCGTGTGTGTATGTGTGTGTGCTTGTGTGTATGCGTGTGTGCATGTGTGTGTGCTTGTATGCGGTGTGTGTGCGTGTGTGATCTGTTACAGCAAGGTACAGACGTTAGGTGTGGTTCCATATATGATCGGCAGGTGTCTTTATTCCACTGGCATTCACGCCCTGTCTCATCCAGTTGATTGTTCTTTTGTTTGAAAGATTCCTTTGAATTGTTTTCGATAATATACACTATTCTGTGTTGAGGAGCGTCTGTATTTCATCTGCACAAGTGCTCTCGTATGTGTGTGATTAGATACAGGTCTTGTTGGACAGATCTGAACTACACACACACACACACACACACACAACACACACAACACACACATACACACACGCACAAGCACACACATACACACACACTACACACACAAATACACACAACACAACACACACACACACCAAAAACACATACACACGCACAACACACACACACACAACACACACACACACACACACACACACACACACAACACACACAACACACACACACCACACAAACTCACACACACACAACAAACCACACACACACACACACACACACACACACACACACACACAAAACACACACGCACAAACACATACACACACACACAACCTGTCAATATGAAGTAATGTCCCCTTTAAAAAAACGAAGGAGAGAGAAAAAAAATACGGGTATCAGCCTTACTCACAGTTTAGTCTTTTTTTCTGAAACAGACGAGGCGATGGCTCTCTCTCTCTCTCTCTCTCTCTCTCTCTCCTCTCTCTCTCTCTCTCTCTCTCTCTCTCCTCTCTCTCTCTCTCTCTCTCTCTCTCTCTCTCTCTCTCTCGACATATAACAGATTTCTCAAAGAGGTTCTGTGTCTGTCGCTTGCTGTCTACTCACTTTACTCGAACGATTAAGACTCGTGCAGGACAAATCGGATTACCCTCGATTACCGCTCTGAATGGCACCCAATGGGGCGCGTGACTGCGCTGAAGAGACCTGGGCGCTCGTGCATCGCGTCGCT
>JAPXFY010000017.1:38532236-38537236 GCA_030674185.1 Monoplex corrugatus
AGAGAGAGAGAGAGAGAGAAACAGATAGACAGAGAGAAAGAGAGAGAGAGGAGAGAGAGAGAAACAGACAGACAGAGATAGAGAGACAGAGAATGAGAGACAGACATACATACAGACAGACAGACAGACAGATAGACAGACAGACAGACAGACAGATACACACAGAGAGAGGGAGAGAGAGGTGGAGAGAGACAGAGACAGAGAGAGAAAGTAAAACGGGTTGAAATCTAAACACTAACATCAGGTTCCAGTAATTCTGTTTCCCTATCCGTGTTTACCATCGACATTTTAAGATGGGTAACTGGCTTCAGCATCAACTGTTCTGGGAAAAACCAGCAGTCTCGTTCATTCGTTCGTTTGTTTCGTTCGTTCGTTCGTTCGTTCGTTCGTTCGTTCGTTCGTTCGTTCGTTCGTTCGTTCGTTCGTTTGTTCGTTCGTTTGTGTGTTTGTTTGTTTGTTTGATTGATTGTTGGTTTGCTTTAATCAGATCTGTTTGACACTTGCTTTGACGTCTTCTGTTCCAGACCTAAAACAAAGTGACCGCCAGCGTGCAAGCAAACAGGAATCAGAAAAACAAAAATAAAATCATAACGCGTATTTAATATAACCAAACAAGAGAGGCGCAAATTTTCGGCCAAGCGTAAAGCGTATACAAAAAGACGACAAAGACTAAACGCCCAACACATTGTGCATGTGGAGAAAACAGTAGACAACTTCCCTGACGTGGCATTGCGAAGGAGAAATGGCAGATATGATTATCCGTTCTCTTTTGTATACGCTTGACAAACGCCAGTTGTCCCTCCCCCCCCCCCCCCCCCCCTCCCAGCTTCCGTGGGGATGCTGGGGGCTCTTTCAGTATAAATAGTATCCCCACCTTCTGGAAATTCTGTGCTAGAAATTTCCTGTTTTCTGTCACTCTCTTTGTTTCTTTCTTCCTCGTTTGCTTTCTGTCATTTCTTCCTGTCATTTTTTGCCTTGCTGGTCCATTCACCTGTATGTGTTCCATAAAGTCTTACGTACTTCTTTTTTTAGGATTTATAACTGGGTACATGTATTATGTGCATTTTTGGCTCTAGGGAGTTAGATATGCTGAAACAATTTTAGATATTTTATGACCATTTTTATATATGTTTTGGTATCCTTAGGCATGCTTAAATTTGTCTTCAGGTGTGTTTTTAAATCCCCTTTGCGATAAATTGGACGGATGGTCAACGCCAGGGCATGTCCTTAGTTTATGTGCGCGAATGCATTGATATGTGTACTTAATTTTCTTTTCTTTTTTTTTCTTCTTTTTTTGCTGTTGATGTTTTGTGTGTTTTGAAGCAGCTATAGCCCTGATATGACTCTACGCAGTTGGCTGGGCTTTAAACAACAATAACAAAACAATAACAATAAGACCAGTTGGCCGAAAATTTGTGCCTGTCTTGTTTTATTGTGTCAAACGCCCGTTCTGATTTGTTTGTTTGTTTAATTTATTTGTCAGCTCATGGGTTTATGTGCAGGCTTAAGGTTGTGTCATGATCACCACCGCATGGCACGTGTGACGTTAACGCATATGGAATTCATTCCGAGCGCGGAGACGTCATCCTGAGAAACTGAAACTGAAACTGAAATCTGATTCTATTTTTGAATTGTTGTGGTTCGTATTCTGTGCCAGCTTTGTATCATTTAGCTCCCGGCCTGCGAAAAATATCCTGAACCAATCGGATGAGAGGGAACATTTTTGGTGTGATACACCGTTTCCTGACCCGTCTTCTTCTACGTGTGTGTTGGAAGGGGAGAATGTGGGGAGGGGGGAGGGAGGGGGTACTTTTGGAATGATACACCGTTTCCTGGGCTGTCTTCTCCAACAAAATTGTCTCCGTGTTTGGCTTAAAGGTGGGGGGAGGGGGGGGGGAGGAGTATTGCTGGGGGAATAGTGGAGGGACTACGTTTGATTGGGGCAAACATGTTGGGTTTTCCCCCCCACCTTTTCCCGAAATGAATCGTTCGTGATCGTTTAAACCTGGGTTCCCCCAATCTGTTTGAAAGTAGCTAGCTTCTGCTGTGATCAACAAACAAACAGAACAGATGACGTATTTTGTACGTGTTTACATTCCAAACGATTCTGCCGTGGGCATTAAGACAACGCACACCATCATCTTTATTGTCATAGGTGAAATTTTGCAGTGTTTTTTTTTTCTTTTCATCAATAATTTTGTTGTGATTCTCAAAGAAATCAAAATGATCACATGTTCTGAACGTGTTTGCATTCCAAACAATTCTGGCGTGAACATTAAATTAACTGAAACTATCACTGTTTATCGTAAACTGATGATAAAAAAAAATATGCACACAGACCAATATGTGAGTGGCCGTCTAATTTGAATAAATAAATCACTAAACATGTATTTGCAAGTGTCTATTATAAAAAAAAAAAGAGTTTACCAAAATAACCAGCCTCATATGAAAATATCTGCAGCACAATATGAAATGGAAGAATGCAAATAACAACTGATGTGGAATCTTGCTGTTCTCAAAGAAAACTGCTGCTGTAATAACTACTACTTAAAACGAATGCTTTTGATATAACACGAATAGCAAGTCTATGAATGATTACATGTATAGTCATTGTATATGTGTGTGCGTTTTATTTTTATTTATTTGGTTTTGTTTTTGTATTTTGGCTTTTTGTTTCTTCGTTTTGTTTGGTTTTTTGTTTGTTTGTTTTGTTTGTTGTTTGTTGTTGTTGTTGTTGTTACTTTTGTCTTAACAAAAAAAACCTGTTTTTTTCATTATTTCTTTTAACTTGCGTTTCCTTAGTGTTTCTCTTGAGTGTGTATTGCATTGAAGTGCTTGTCTAAGATGTGAGAAATCAAAAACAAGTGTGACCGACCGCGTTCAAGCAAACAGGAACCAGAAAATAAAAACGAAAAAAGAATCAGGACACTTATTTAATACAACCAGATAAGACAGGCGCAAAGTTTTTGGCCAATGGCCTTTATCAAACGTAAATTCACAAACGAATAAATACCAAACACAAAAATTAGGACAAAAAGACTGAAACTTCCCTGCTGCTTCGTCCAGTGGGAGAAAAGGCTGTTTTCGTTTTGTTTTTGTTTTTTTGTTTTTTTTTGTTCCTGAGATGAGAGAACTCATAGGTTTGAATCCTGATCGAGACAGAGATTTTACTACTTCTTTCTTCACCCCCGAACCTCCAACTTGAGTGGCGGCCTAGGTATCAGTCTTTTAGATGAGAGGATAAAAGATAAATTCATTCAACAATTGAAAACAAAAGTGACCACACTTTCCAAAGAATGCTAATTCTGATATTCAAAATATGAACAGTACAATGCCCAAATAAACTTTCGTTTGTCCATTTGTACTGCTCATTAGAACAACTATATGCCAATGCTCTCCCCGTAGAAAATGTTGTTGTTGTTGTTTTTTCTTCATGAAACGTTCTTAAATCTTGTACATAACAAAACTTTCATTTTTTTTAGAGGAAAAGAGAAAACAAAAATGATACGTCAAAGAGACATTGAAATCAAGACGAAACAAACAAAAAGTACATGTACCCAGTATTCACATCATGTGAGTGGGCCACAGTCATGCAGCAGGATTTCTTACGAGCCATGCTTTGCGGCGTTTGTAGCGTTTTTC
The DNA here is from genome assembly GCA_030674185.1 of Monoplex corrugatus. Taxonomy (NCBI): domain Eukaryota; kingdom Metazoa; phylum Mollusca; class Gastropoda; order Littorinimorpha; family Ranellidae; genus Monoplex; species Monoplex corrugatus. The sequence continues at coordinate 38,535,879 of JAPXFY010000017.1, forward strand.
ATACGAAACTTTAGGTGCCTACTGTTCCCCCATGAAAATCCTGGGAACCCTTTCAGTATTAATAATAATGATCCCCGCCTATGTTTTCTGTACAGCCTTACATGCTTTCTCCCAGGATTAATAATAGGGTAGGCCTACATCTATTAAGTGCATTTTTGGCTCTAAGGAAATGTGATGTGCAGGAGCCATTTTAGGTAACTAAGGTCGGTTTATGTATGTATGCATGTATCTCTCTCTCTCTCTCTCTCTCTCTCTCTCTCTCTCTCTCTCTCTCTCTCTCTCTCTCTCTCTCTTTCTCTATCTATCTATCTCTCTATCTCTCTCTCTCTCTATGTATACACACACACACACACACACACACACACATATATATATATATATATATATATATATATATATATATATATATATATATATATATATATATCATCATCATCATCTTGTGCACTGCCGCATGGCGTTCGCGATCATAGCTCTCCATATACATCTATTCCTTGTCGCCGCAAGCACATCTTCCACCCTCTCCGTCCTCAGCCACCCTACAAGTTTGTCCAATATTTTCTCCCTGGGTCTACCTGGTGTTCTTTTTCCCTCCAGCCTTCCTGATGGAAGCTGGTGGATGGGATGAGGGAGTCAAAGGGTTAAGGTTTTGCAGTTGCCTATAGGCTGCGGGAGTCAAAAGGTTAATCAATAAGAATGTGATTAAGAATAAGGTGCCTACTGCGGCATCTCAGACGCTAGAGAGTAAGTCGACAAAAAGGTAGCAAGCGTGATTGGTTCTTATTCATCCGAGTAACAAATGAACGACGAGTATGTGTGGAATTAGTATTCTGTTGTCCGCCATATAGAAAATGTGTACCATTGATTCACGTATGGTCCAACTGGTCACGTGTGATTGGTTCTTATTCCTCCAAGTAACACATAAACGACGAATATGTGTGGAATTCGTTTTTGTCGCCCGCCATATTGAAAATGTGTACCATTGATGCAGGTGTGGTCCAACTGGTCACATTCCTAGATCCTCTCACGCATGTCCTCGTTGAGCTGTAGGCTCGGTAAAGGGACACAATGACAGAACAGATTTGTTCTTTTTTTTTCAGACTTGTTTTTGACAAAACACAACTAAAGACAAATGTTGGCTGAACATTATGACTATATCATTGAGAAAACTGAACAAGATTTGTATTCAATGGATTAAACAAAACATACGTCAATACATACGCCATATCTACTAGTCTGTTTTAAACAAGGTAAAGTCATTTGATTTATACAAGTTAAGATTTTAGATGTTGTTAGTGTGTTTGTTTATGTGGGTTTTTGTTTGTGTGTTTGTTTGTTTGTTTGTTTGTTGTTTGTTT
>JAPXFY010000017.1:38542236-38554736 GCA_030674185.1 Monoplex corrugatus
TCGAAACGAAACCATGAACAGCCGTCGACATTACGCCATTGAAATGTAATAAAAAATTTCATTAGAACTCTCGCCATATTGTCCGCCTGTATGAGTTTGCATGGGATAGTTTCAGTTTCAATTTGAGTTTCTCAAGATCACGTCTCCGCGCTCGGAAGGTATTCTGTATGCACTATCGTCACAGGTGCTATGTGAAGGAGAAAATCCAGAATGATCACGGCACAAGCCTTAAGCCTGCACATAAACCCAAGATCTGGCCAGGTCCTGAGTTCCTACCGAGATAGTTCCATAATCCTGAGGTCGTAGGGCAGCGAGGTGACAAAGATCTCAACTTTTCCGGGGCCAGCATCACGAGGGCAGCGCCTATCCCCTCTTCCTCGCGCGCGAGAGAGAGAGAGAGCAGAGAGAGAGAGAGAGGAGAGAGAGAGAGAGAGAGAGAGAGAGAGAGAGAGAGTTGACAATGCTAAGTACAGTAACATCAACATCTTCAAACACGTGGGTATGATCACTGTGTTACTGACAGTGGTATACACTGGCTGGAACTTGTTCTGGTACAGACTACAGGGAGTGTACACAGGTGACAACTTACAGTGCTGTTGTTAACATGATGGGCTGATAGACGTGCATCACCTTTATAATGAAGACCTGCATAAAGGTGATGTGTCTATCACCTCACTCCCCTGTGACTACTGGATAATGGGACGAAATTTACCTTTTCACTGCATTTAGCGACTACTCTTTAGTTGTGCAGCACGAACGTTCACATTTTAGTGCCTATAAAGTAATGAGGAGATAATACCAAAAATCAGATTGACTACATCCTGATTAATAAAAGATTTAGAAATTCTTTACTGTCAGCAAAAGCACTACCAGGCGCAGACTGCAACAGTGACCACAAACCTGTAGTGGGAAGATTTAGGTTGAAAACAGACCAAAAGCAACATCAAACTAGATCTTGGACTCTTAAAGACAGATGAAGTGATACGTCAAAAATTTAATGTACATGCTCAAAACAAATTCAGTGCTCTGGAAGACGTTGGTGACAGTGAGTAACAATGGACAAAGTTGAGAAATTCGATAACTGAAGCTTGTGAAGAAATCCCTGTAGTAGATAGAAAAGCAAAACAGAACTGGATGACAAAATATTTTTAGGCTTGATGGAGGAACGCAGGAAGGCAAAGAGAAACGAGGAAATATACAGGAAGATAAACAAAGAAATCAGGAATAGGTGCAATGAAGCTAAGGAAGCTTGGCTGAAAACAAAATGCAGAGAAATAGAAGACCAACACAAAACGGATCTTCAGGGTATGTACAGACGAACTGAAGAAATTGTCCACAGGAAAAATACATGCACATCAACTGGTTGCTTAAAATCGAAAGATGGTACAATTCTCATGGAAAAAGACAAAATATTAGACAGATGGGGAGAGTACATTAAAGACCTTTTTGAAGATGACAGAAACGCAGAACACACTATAAGAAAGAACTTTGAAGGACCACCCACAATGAAAGATGAAGTTAGAGTAGCATTGAAAAAGATGAAACCAGGACCAGACAACATTACCACAGAGATGATTGAAGCCCTGGAGGAACTCGGTATAGAAAAAATAACAGTCCTCCTAAATGAAATTTACGACGCTGGAAAAATCCCCAAAGATATGTCAAAATCAATTTTCATTGCACTTCCAAAGAAGACAGGGGCTATAGAATGCGAACTCCATCGCACAATCAGTTTGATGGGTCATGTAACCAAGATCCTATTAAGAATAATCATGATGAGGACAAGGAATAGAATCAAAAGAGAAATGGCAGATGAACAGTGTGGGTTTGTGGAAGGGAAAGGAAATACTAATGTCATATACATCCTAAAAACTATCGTAGAGAGGTCAATTGAGATGAATAAGGATTTATATTTATGCTTTGTTGACTATACCAAGGCTTTCGATGGGGTAAGACATGAAGAATTGATCAACCGACTAGAAAGACTCAATATTGATGGAAAAGATCTACGAATAATCAGAAATATGTATTGGGAACAAACAGCTGCAATGAGAATAAAAAAAAAGATATAAGCTCTTTCCAAAACATCAAAAGAGGAGTCAGACAGGGTTGTGTTTTGACACCAGATCTGTTTTCACTTTACAGCGAAAACATCATGAGAAGCCTAGAGGAAGACCCTGGATTAAAGGTTGGAGGAAAAATGATAAACAACATTCGATACGCAGATGACACCGTGCTAATTGCAGAAAGTGAAAGGGACTTACAAAACCTTGTAAATATACTTGAAATAGAAAGCAAAGATAAAGGGTTGGAACTAAACAGCAGGAAGACTGAAGTCATGGTGATCAGTAAAAAACATGAAATCCCCTCATGCAAAATAAGAGCAAACAGCACAACCTCGAGACAGGTTGATAAGTTTAAAAACCTGGGAACGATCATTTCACCAGAAGGCAGATGCACGTCAGAAATAGCCAGCAGAATCGGCCAAGCCAAAACAGCATTCAAGAAGATGGAAAGCATTCTTACCAACAAATGCCTATCAATTAACATCAGGAAGAGAGTTCTTGAATGTTACATAGAACCAATACTGTTGTACGGTTGCGAGGCGTGGACAGTCAACAAACAAAGCCGTAACAAGATTGAGGCAGCCGTGATGTGGTTTCTAAGAGGGATGTTGAGAGTTTCATGGACAGCAAAGAAAACAAACAAGACAGTCTTTATGGAGGCAGACACAAGTAGATCATTCATAAGGAAGATTAGGAAAAGGCAGGCAACGTTCATAGGCCATTTTATGAGGAAAGGGGAATTGGAGCACCTGGTCACAATGGGAAAGCTGGAGGGAAGGAGAGCACCGGGTAGACCCAGGGAGAAGATACAAGACGAACTTGCAGAGTGGCTGAAGACAGGGAGGGTGGAAGAGATGCTTGAGGCAACAAGAGATAGAGACAGATGGAAGTCCATAAGCGCCAACGCCATGCGGCAAGGCACCTGATGATGATGATGAAAGTAATGACAACAAAGAAAATTGTTCTTACCTCGAGTCTGTAAGAAAACTCACTTTTCATAAGTTAAAAATGCATGCAGACAGAAATGGAAATAATGTGTGGCGGTGGACTGTGGTGACACACTCTTCCTAGAAACAGCAGCATGAATTTCGCACAGAAAATCTCTGGTCAAAAAGAAAGGAACTGGGAAAGAAAAAACAAACTGGTGGATTTTCGGTTTCTAGTGAATTTTCTTCCCTTCTTCTTACTTCCCCTTTTGAAGGTTAAACACTGCTCAACACTTTGTGTTTCTACTCCTCAGAAATGTTCTTCCACTTGAATTACTTTTCCCACTGCACAAGCTAAAAGAATCTAACAATGAAAAAGTGAAACATTATGTGTTTATATTAAGATATGACACAAACATGTGAACTGGGTGTAACAGTTTTGTAACTTGTTAATCTTGCCACTTTTGGCCATGTCATTATTCTTTCTTTTTATCGGTTCTTTTTTCATGTGATTTCAAACTGAAATTGCTATGATTTGTATTCTCAAAGCAAAAAAATCTTATTTACTGTTAGCTATTTATCTTGTACTGTTTGAAAACAGTCGTCTATTTCTGTAAGCAGAAAAGCCAAGTATGTTACTTGTTTACTATATGCGCTGGTCGCACGCAGGTTTTCCTGCTAAATATCTAATCAAGAACAGTTTTTAGACAAAAAGAAATAGCACACAGTTGCTACTGACAGCTTGGTAACCTTTATAATGCAGCATGCGTAAAGGTCACTCCCCTGTTACTGCAGGATAATGGGACAAATTTTAACTTTTCACTTCATTTAGGGAATACTCTTTAGCTGTACAGCATGAAGGTTCACATTCTAGCGCTTATAAAATAATGTCAAGAAAAGACATTTTCCTGCCACCATTCTGAAAGAAATTTCTACTGTCATAAGTTAAAAAGACATGCAGACAGAAATGGAAATAATGTGTGGCGGTGGACTGTGGTGACACACTCTTCCTAAAAACAGCAGCATGAATTTCACACAGAAACTCTGTTGTCAGAACGAATGAAACAAGGGGAAAAAAACGGTGGGTTTTCAGCTTCTAGTGAATTTTTTCCCCTTCATCTTATTTCCCCTTTTGAAGCTCAAACACTACTACTCAATACGTTGTGGCTCTGCTCTTCAGAAATTTTCTTCCATTCGAGTAACTTCCCCTCCTGCACAAGCTGAAAAAAACCCTCAGTAATGATGTGTTACTATTAGAAACGGTGAGGCATTACGTATTCATTATAAAGATATGACACAGACATGTGAATTGGATGTAACAGTGTTGCTAACTCTTTCGTGTTGCCACTAATGGCCATGTTATTATAGTTTCTTTTTATTGATTCCTTTTTCATGTGATTCCAAATTGAAATTGCTACGGTTTGTATTCTCAAAGCAATTGTTTGTTATTTGGAATAAGATATTTTTCTTTCATTCCAAAGCGTCTATTTCTTTAAGCAAGAAAGCAGAGCATATTACTTATACATTATGTACACTATTTTCCTGCTGAATATCTAATCAAAAATAGTTTTTAGACAGAAGGAAATAGTACACAATTACTATTAACAAATTGGTAAACAATTATCTCCTTCCATTGTGTAAAACAACTCGACTTTCGTAAGTCCGAATACGTGCAATCAGAAATGGAAAGAATGTGTGGCACTGTCTGTAGTAAAAACCTCTGGGAAGAGCCAGACAGCAGGAGATGCTCAGACGAGAAACCTCTTTCTAGCAAATGTTTCAGCCCTTAACTCCTGACACTCTGTGGAGACCGGGCTGCATCCAGGCCATGACTCCTGGATGCCCGTCTTCTGTCGCCAATTTTTCAATAGAAATTTGTCCTCCACCAGGAATTGAACACGCAAATCCTAGACGATCATGTTTCTGAAGGCAAAGTCACTTGTGTGACAAATGTCCATCATCGGTCACCAGTAACGTATAGGGGAACAAATCTGGCCTGAAAAATTGAGACAAGATGAGAGATAGAAGGGGGATGGGATGGAGAGAGAGAGAGAGAGAGAGTGAGTCGACGATGGTAGGTACAGTAACATTCAACATCTATAAACACGTGGGTGTGATCAGTAAGCAACTGACAGTGGTATACCTGTGTAAAGGTGATGTGTCTATCACCTCACTCCCTTATGACTGCAGTATAATGGAACAAGATTTACCTTTTCACTGCATTTGAGGACTAGTCTTTAGCTGTGCAGCACGAAAGTTCACATTTCAGCACTTGTAAAGTGATGAGAACAAAGAAATCCTTCTCTCCACAGTTCTGTAAGAAACCTCCCTTTTTGATAGGTTAAAACTACATGCAGACAGAAATGGAAATAATGTGTGCCGGTGGACTGTGGTGACACTATCTTCCTAAAACCAGCATCAGGAATTTCACACAGAAAATCTCTGGTCAGTAACTGTGGATTTTCAGCTTCTAGCGAATTTTCTCCTCTTCTTCTTACTTCCCCATTTGAAAGTCAAATACTGCTCAACACTTTGTGTTTCTACTCCTCAGAAATGTTCTTCCCCTCAAGTTATTTCCCCTGCTGCACAAGCTAAAAGAACGAATAATGATGTGTTAATATGAGAAAAGGTAAAACAGTATGTGTTTTATAAAAGATATGACACAAACATGTGAATTGAGCATAACATTTTTGTAACTTGTTAGTCTTGCCACTTACGACCATGTCATCATTCCTTCTTTTTATTGACTCTTTTTTCGTATGATTTCAAACTGAAATTACTATAATTTGTATTCTGAAAGCAAACACTTCTTCTATGGAATATGTTTATTCTGTTTGTTATGATTGATATGTAGCGTTTATCTATGTAAGCAGGAAAGCCAAGCATGTTGCTTATTTATTATGTGCGCTGGTCACACGCAGGTTTCCTAATCATGAACAGTTTTTAGAGAAAAAGAAATAGTACACAGTTGCTACTGACAGCTTGGTAACTTTTATAATGCAGGCATGCGTAAAGGTGATGTGTCTATCACCTCACTCCCCTGTGACTGCAGGATGATGAGACAAATTTTAACTTTTCACTTCGTTTACGAAATACTCTTTTGCTGTACAGCAAGTAAGTTCACATTCTACCGCTTATAAAAGAATATCAAGAAAAGACATTTTCCTGCCACCATTCTGGAAGAAAACTCTACTTTCATAAGTTAAAACTACATGTACATGCAGACTGAAATGGAAATAATATGTGGCAGTGGGTTGTGGTGACACAATCTTCTTGAAAACAGCAGCATGAATTTCACACAGAAAATCTGTTGTCAGAACGAAGAAACAAGAGAAAAAAAGTTGGGTTTTGAGCTTCTAGTGAATTTTCTCACTTCCTCTTACTTTCCCTTTTGAAGCTCAAACACTACTCACTATTTTGTGTTCCTCCTCCTCAGAAATTTTCTTCCATTCGAGTAACTTCCCCTCCTGCATAAGCTGAAAGAACTTAGTAATGATCTGTTAATATTACAAAAGGTGAAACAATACGTGCTTATTATAAATTATAAAGATATGACACAAACATGTGAATTGGATGTAACAGTTTTGCTACTTGTTCATGTTGCCACTTATGGCCATGTTATTATAGTTTCTTTTCATTGATTCTTTTTTCATTTGATTTCAAACTGAAATTGGAATGATTTGTATTCTCAAAGTAAACACTTCTTATATGGAATATGTTTACTCTGTTTGTTATTATCTACTAGCTTGGTCTATTTCTATAAGCAGGAAAGCCAAACATTTAAATCATTTTTACAGTGCGCTGGTCGCACGCAGGTTTTCATGCTAAATATCTAATCAAGAACAGTTTTTAGAGAAAAAGAAATAGCACACAGCTGCTACTGACAGCTTGGTAACCAATTGTCTCCTTCCATATCAATTGTATAAGAAAACTGCAGTTTCCTGAGTGAGAATACATGCAAACAGAATAGGAAAGAATGTGTGGCACTGTCAGTGGTCAAAAAACTCTGGGAAGAGCCAGACAGCAGAAGATCCAATGTGGAGAAAGCCCTGTCAAGCAAATGTTTCGGCCCTTAACTCCTGACACTGTAAGGGGGCTGGGCTGCATCTACAGCATGACTCCAGGATGCCCCTCTGCTGTTGCCATCTCTCTTATAGAAATTTGTCCTCTGCCTGGAATAAAATCCGTGTATTCTAGGTGATCAGGTTTCTCAAAGGAAAGTTACTCTTGTAACGAATGTTTTAAGCACTTGGCTATCGGTCTCGAGCAACATATGTGGGAACAAATCAGGTGTGAGATATTGAGAGAAGGGAATAAAGAGAATGTGGATGGTGGAGAGAGACAGAGAGAGTGAGAGAGAGAGGAGAGAGAGAGAGATTGACAATGCAAAATACAGTAACATTCAACATCTTCAAAACCTGGTTGTGATCACTATGCTACTGACAGTGGTATACACTGGCTGGAACTTTTTGTTCTGGTACAGACCTATAGGGAGTGTCCACAGGTGGCAATTTATGATACTGCTGTTAACATGATGGGCTCTTAAACGAGCATCACGTTTATAACGCAGACCTGCATAAAGGTGATGTGTCCCTCACCTCACTCCCCTGTGACTACAGGATAATAGGACAAAATTTACATTTTCACTGCATTTAGCGACTACTCTTTAGTTGTGCAGCACGAAAGTTCATATTTTAGTGCTTATAAAGTAATGACAACAAAGACATTTTTTTTGCCACAATTCTGTAAGAAAACTCCCTTTTCATGACTTAAAATACTACATGCAGACGGAAATGGAAATACTGTGTGGTGGTGGACTGTGGTGACACTGTCTTCCTAGAGACAGCAGCATTAATATTACACAGAAAGTCTGTTGTGAAAAAGAAAGAAACAGGAAAAGAAAAACAAAACAACAACAAAAACAAAAACAAAAAACAAAAACAAAAAACGGAGGATTTTCAGCTTCTAGTGAATGTTCTCTCCCTCTTCTTACTTCCCCTTTTGAAGGTCAAACACTACTCAATACTTTGCGTTTCCTCTCTTAAGAATGTGTCTTCCATTCGAGTAATTTCCCCTCCTGCATAAGCTGAAAGAACTCAGTAATGAATGATGTGTTAATATTAGAAACAGTGAGGCATTACATATTTATTATAAAGATATGACACAAAAATGCGAATTGGATGTAACAGTTCTGCTACTTGTTCATATTGCCACTTACGGCCATGTTATTATAGTTTCTTTTCATTGATTCTTTTTCCATGTGATTTCAAACTGAAAGTGCTATAATTTGTATTCTCAAAGTAAAAATTTCTTATAAGGAATATGCTTGTTCTGTTTTGTGGTTTTTTTGTGTGCCTTTTTCTATTTCTGTCAGCAGGAAAGCCAAACATGTACATATTTTTACTGTGCGCTGGTCGCACGCAGGTTTTCATGCTAAATATCTAATCAAGAACAGTTTTTAGAGAAAAAGAAATAGCACACAGCTGCTACTGACAGCTTGGTAACCAATTGTCTCCTTCCATATCAATTGTGTAAGAAAACTGCAGTTTCCTGAGTGAGAATACATGCAAACAGAATAGGAAAGAATGTGTGGCACTGTCAGTAGTGAAAAAAACTCTGGGAAGACCCAGACAGCACAAGATCCACTGTGGACAAAGCCCTGTCAAGCAAATGTTTCGGCCCTTAACTCCTGACACTGTAAGGGGACTGGGCTGCATCTACAGCATGACTCCAGGATGCCCCTCTGCTGTTGCCATCTCTCTTATAGAAATTTGTCTTCTGCCTGGAATGAAACCCATGCATTCTAGGTGATCACGTCTCTTTAAGGAAAGTCATTCTTGTAACAAATGTTTTAAGCACTTGGCTATCGGTCACGAGCAATGTACAGGGGAAAAAATTAATCAGGTGTGACATATTGAGAGAAGGGAATAGAGAGAAGGTGGATGGTGGAGAGAGAGAGAGAGAGAGAGAGAGATGACAATGCAAAGTACAGTAACATTCAACATCTTCAAACACATGGTTGTGATCACTATGCTACTGACAGTGGTATACACTGGCTGGAACTTTTTGTTCTGGTACAGACCTACAGGGAGTGTTCACAGGTGGCAATTTATGATACTGCTGTTAACATGATGGGGTCTTAGACGTGCATCACATTTATAATGCAGACCTGCATAAAGGTGATGTGTCCCTCACCTCACTCCCCTGTGACTACAGGATAATAGGACAAAATTTACCTTTTCACTGCATTTAGCGACTACTCTTTAGTTGTGCAGCACGAATGTTCATATTTTAGTGCTTTTAAAGTAATGACAACAAAGAAAATTGTTCTTACCTCGAGTCTGTAAGTTAAAAATGCATGCAGACAGAAATGGAAATAACGTGTGGCGTTGGACTGTGGTGACACACTCTTCCTAGAGACAGCAGCATGAATTTCACACAGAAAATCTCTGGTCAAAAAGAAAGGAACTGGGAAATAAAAACAAACTGGTGGGTTTTCAGCTTCTAGTGAATTTTCTTCCCTTCTTCTTACTTCCCCTTTTGAAGGTTAAACACTGCTCAACATTTTATGTTTCTACTCCTCAGAAATGTTCTTCCACTCAAGTTACTTCCCCCGCTGCACAAGCTAAAAGAATCTAATAATGATGTGTTAATATTAGAAAAGGTGAAACATTACGTGTTCTTTTTTTTATAAAGATATGACACAAACATATGAATGGAGTGTAACAGTTTTGTAACTTGCCACTAATGGCCATGTTATTATTCTTTCTTTTTATCGGTTCTTTTTTCATGTGATTTCAAACTGAAATTGCTATGATTTGTATTCTCAAAACAAACAATGGATGTTTATTCCATTTGTTTTCTTTGACATGCCTCTAGTTCTGTAAGCAGGAAAGCAGAGCATGTAACTTATTTACTATGTGCGCTGGTCGCAAGCAGGTTTTCCTGCTAAATATCTAATCAAGAACAGTTTTTAGAGAAAACGAAATAGAGCACAGTTGCTACTGACCGTTTGGTAACCTTTATAATGCAGGCACCTATCACCTCACTCCCCTGTGACTGCAGGATAATGGGACAAATTTTAACTTTTCACGACATTTAGGGAATACTCTTTAGCTATGCAACATGAAGGTTCACATTCTAACGTTTATAAAATAATGTCAAGAAAAGACATTTTCCTGCCACCATTCTGGAAGAAAACTCTATTTTCATAAGTTAAAAAGACACGCAGACTGAAATGGAAATAATGTGTGACTGTGGACTGTGGTGACACACTCTTCCCAGAAACAGCAGCATAAATTTCACACAGAAAATCTGTTGTCAGTACGAAAGAAACAAGGGAAAAAAGTTGGGTTTTCAGCTTCTAGTGAATTTTCTCCCCTTCTTCTTACTTCCCCCTTTGAAGCTCCAACACTACCCTCTAGTTTGTGTTCCTCCTCCTTAGAAATTTTCGTCCATTCGAGGAACGTCCCTTCTGGCACAATCTGAAAGAATTCAGTAATGTTCTGTTAATTTTAGAAAAGGTGAAACAATACGTGTTTATTATAAAGATATGACACAAACATGTGAATTGGATGTAACAGTGTTGCTAACTCTTTCGTGTTGCCACTTATGGCCATGTTATTATAGTTTCTTTTTATGGATTCTTTTTTCATGTGATTCCAAATTGAAATTGCTACGATTCGTATTCTCAAACCAAGCGATTGTTGTTTGGAATAAGAGCTTTTTTCTTCATTCTAAACATTATTTGATTGGGAAAGGGTTTATTTCTGTAAACAGGAAAGCAGAGGATGTTACTTATACATTACGTACGCAGGTTTTCCTGCTAAACGTCTAATCAAGAATAATTTTTAGACAAAAATAAATAGTACACAATCACTGCTGACAACTTGGTAAACAGTTGTCTCCGTCCATATCAATTGTGTAAGAAAACTCGACTTTCGTAAGTCAGAATACATGCAAACAGAAATGGAAAGAATGTGTGGCACTGTCTGTAGTAAAACAAAACACTGGTGAGAACCAAACAACAGAAGATCCTCAGAGAAGAAACCCCTGTCAAGGAAATGTTTCAGCCCTTAACTCCTCACATTGTATGGGGACTGGGCTGCATACAGGTCATGACTCCTGGATGCCCGTCTGCTGTCACCATTTTTTAACAGAAAATTGTCCTCCACCAGGAATTGAACCGGCATATCTGGGTGATTAGGTTTCTGAAGACAAAGTCACTCTTGTGACAAATGTCTTATTCACTTCGCCATCAGTCACTAGCAACATATAGAGGAACGAATCTGTTGTGAGATATTGAGAGAAGATGAGAGAGAGAAATGGAATGAGAGAAAGAAAGAGAGAGAGAGAGTTGACAATGGTACGTACAGTAACATTCAACATCTACAAACACGTGGGTGTGATCACTGTGCTACTGACAGTGGTATACACTGGCTGGAACTTGTTCTGGTACAGACCTAGAGGGAGTGTACACGGGTGGCAACTTACGGTACCGCTGTTAACATGACGAGCTCATACAAGTTCATCACCTTTATAATGCAGACCTTCGTAAAGGTGATGAGTCTATCACCTCACCCCTCTCTGACTAAAGGATAATGTGGCAAGTTTTACCTTTTACTGCATATTAGGGACTATTCTTATTTTAGGGGTTTTAAAATAATGACAACAAAAAAAGATTGTTCTTGACACAAGTCTGTTAGAAAACATCCTTTTCATAAAATGCATGCAGACAGAAATGGAACTAAATCGTGGCGGTGGACTATGGTGACACTATCTTCCTAGAAACAGCAGCATGAATTTCACACAGAAAATATGTGGTCTAAAAGAAAGGAACTGGGAAATAAAAAGCAAACTGGTGGGTTTTCAGCTTCCAGTGAATATATTTCCCTTATTCTTATTTCCCCTTTTGAAGGTCAAACACTGCTCAACACTTTGTGTTTCTACTCCTCAGAAATGTTCTTCCACTTGAATTACTTCCCCCACTGCACAAGCTAAAAGAATCCAATAATAATGTGTTAATATTTTTTTTTAAAAGTGAAACATTACGTGTTTTTATAGAGATATGACACAAACACATGAATTGAATGTAACAGTTTTGTAACTTTTTAGTCTTGTCACTTATGGCCATGTTATTATTCTTTCTTTCTATTGATATTTTTTTTCATGTGATTCCAAACTGAAATTGCTATGATTTGTATTGTCAAAGCAAACACTTCTTACCGGCAGTACGCTAATATTGTTTGTTTGTTGGTACTGTTCCCCCTACCTCATTTGTCGTGTATTTCTGTAAGCAGGAAAGCAGAGCAGGTTTTCCTGCTAAATGTCTAATCAAGAACAGTTTTAAGAGAAAAGAAATAGTAGTACACAGTTGCTACTGACAGCTTGATAACCGATTGTCTCCTTCCCATCAATTGTGTAAGAAAACTGTAGTTTCCTAAGTAAGAATAGGTGCAAACAGAAATGGAGGGAATGTGTGGCGCTGTGAACAACTCTGGGAAGAGCC
>JAPXFY010000017.1:38569736-38577236 GCA_030674185.1 Monoplex corrugatus
GGTGCTGCATGTTTCTTTGTTCATATGTTTCTTTGTTTGTTTCTAGGATAATACACAATCATTAGCCTAATGATGAAAGATAAAAAAAAATTAAAAAAGCAAAGAAACTTTTTTTTTTTTTGCCGTTGGGCACTAAGAGTCAGTTTTGCTGTTAATGTCAATGTGTTTGTTGAATTGTTCAAATGTCACGTTAACTAAGATTTAAACGATGCACAGACTGGTTTTCACTAATTGTTATTTCAGATTTTCAGAAGAAAGTATGAAATAAAGATTTAAGACGAAAAACCATGATTCATCGATAATCTGACAACTCAAATATGCATTAATTGTAAAAAATTGTATTCTGTGAAATGATATAGAAGAATAGAAACTCCCATTCAATTGTTTGCTCATTTCATGGTATGAAATAGTGACAATTATATCAACAACAACAACAACAACAACGACAACGATCAAAAGAATAAAAGAGAGACAGACATGAATATCAAATCTTTGTTAGTTACAAAATGAAGTTTAGAAGAAAAAAAAAGTAATGTTACGGAATAACCTCAACCAAACAGCAGGGTTATTAGGTGACATGGATCGTTTTTTGTACTGAATATAATGAATTAGTTTTGTTTTGTTTTGTTTTTTGTTTGTTTTGTTTTGTTTCAGGAGGGTTGGTTTAGTTTGGTTTGGTTTGGTTTGGTTGGTTTGGTTTGGTTTGGTTTGGTTTGGTTTGGTTTGGTTTGGTTTGGTTTGATTTGGTTTCGTTACGTTTCGTTTCGTTTCGTTTCGTTTCGTTTCATTTCGTTTCGTTTGGGGGTTTTTTCTGTTTGTTTTGTTTTTGTTTCGGCGTGGGTTTTTTTTTTTCCCTGTACACATGACAAAGACCAGTTATTCGAAAATTTGCTCCTGTCTTGTTTTAGAAATTAACTATGTGTTTTCAATCCATTTTCATATGTTGTTGTTGTTGTTGTTGTTGTTTGTTGTTTTGTTGTTGTTGTTGTTGTTGTTGTTATTGTTGTTTTTTGTTTGTTTGTTTGTTTGTTTGTTTGTTTGTTTGTTTGTAACATGTAATGATATTTTGATTTCAGTACATTCTCTGAAAAAAACATGGATTGCAACCGTATCGCAGATGGTTTAGTTTAACACGTTTTATTTGTGGTACTGTGTGCATAGACGTATTTCCAACGACATTATAGGACTGGACAAACAACAATACCTCGTAATATTCTGAATCCTGTGGGGGGAAAAAAACACACAAACAAAAACTCATTTTTCGTTTTGGTTCAGTATCATTTAGGTGTCACTTTATCTTAAATTTACTGTAATACCTCGCGTACAATTTTAGTTAAAAATGAAACAAAAGGAAAAACAACATCAACAACAACAACAACATCAACAACAATAACATCAACATTAACATCAACAAAAACAACAACATCAACAACATCAACAACAACAACAACATCAACAACAACAACAACAACAACAACAACCAGAAAACAAATCAAAACGAAAATCTCTGTAGTCTCACATTTAGCACAAACGATTCTCGTATTGTTCAGTATTGTTTGATATTTCTTTGAAACTTTTACATTTGTAAACATACGATCGTAATAAAACTGAAAGAAAAACAATCATGATCAAAGTTGATATTAGTATAATCAAAAGTAAAAACCAAACCAAAACAAACAAAACAAACATAAACAAGAGCATAAACAAGCGAACAAAACCATCTTTTTTATATATAAAACTGAAAGAAAAACAATCAAGATCAAAGTTGATATTAGCATAATCAAAAGTAAAAACAAAACCAAAACAAACAAAATAAACAAAAACAAGAGCATAAACAAGCGAACAAAACCATCGTTGTTTGTTTTGTATTTCTTTATTTTTATAAAACTGGGAAAAAAAAAACCCAATCAAGATCAAAGTTGATACTAGCATAATCAAAAGTAAAACCAAAACAAAACAAACAATAAATAACAGCATAAACAAGCGAACAAAACCAAGTTTCTTTGTTTTGTTTTGTTCTTGTTTTTTTAACACGAAGCGTAACAACCCTTCTTTTCACTTGTTTGATCTCAAAAAGAATTTCCAAATCATGCATACAAAACATAAAAAATGGAAAGCACAGCAGTTTCATCTTTCGTTTTTGCTCTTGTTCTGATCTGCTGTTTGAAGAAAAGAATGAGTTTCTTTCAGGTGGAAACATCACGTCGGCGACTCCGCAGTTTGAAGTACAGGTACACAATGCTTGCTTTGGCACGAACGTGGCGCCGTATTTGGAAATATGTCTTCCAATAATTTCTCCCCCCTGTGCGACTTTGTTGCTGTTTTCAGTGACATTCGCTTCGCGCGCGTGTGCAGTATGCGCGTGTGAGCGCGTGCGTGCGCCCGTCCCCTACGAAGCACGCAAGCGTATATGTATCCAAACACACAAACACACAGGCACGAACAAACACAGAAACACATACACACATACATATACGCATGCCGGCATGCACAAACACGCAAACACACAGAGAGAGTGAGAGAGAGAGAGACAGACAGACAGACAGAGAGAGAGAGAGAGAGACAGACAGACAGACAGACAGAGAGACAGACAGACAGACAGACAGACAGAAAGAGAGAGACACAGAGAGAGACACAGAGAGAGATTGTTTGTCACGTTCAATGTATACAAAATTTACCGACTCAGAAGCCATCCCATTCGCGCGCACACGCGCTCGTGCACACACACACACACGCGCGCGCGCGCGTGCGGGCACGCGCACACACACAAGTTTACCTGTTTCCTTTTATTATTTTTTTTTTCACTCCTTGCCTCTCGTTATTAGTGTGTTTATTTACATCTCCATATATTTATACATTCGTTTAGTCATTTGTCGATCTATCTATAGAAACTCTTTTTTCTTTTTTTTTTTTTTTTTTTTTTTTTTTCTTTCTTATTTTTCTTTTTTTGCGGGAGTATGTTTCAAGTTTTTTAAAATGTTATTTGTTTTGTTTGTTTTAATTTGTTTTTTGCTTGCTTGCTTGCTTGCTTTCTTGGTTGCTTGGTTAGTTTGGTCTTTCGTTTGTTTGTTTGTTTGTTTGTTCTTTCTTTCTTTTTTTCTTTCTGTCTTTCTTTCTGTCTGTCTGCCTGTCTGTGTATCTTTGTTCGTTCGTTTTTTGTTTTTTTTTTGTTTCTTTCTCTGACTAACTTTTCTATGTTCTATGTTATGTCATTGTTTTTACTTCTTTTTATTTAAATTTTGAAATGTATAACCAATTATAAATTAAACGTAAACTGACAATAAGAAAAAAAATATATTTTGAAACGGCAAAACTTAATGAAGAAGCACAAAATAACATTTTTGGTTTCACAGCTAAATGTAATGAAATAATAACAATCAAACAACTGTTTATTGTCAGATTCACTGAGTATTTTTTGTTTGTGTTATTTTGTTTTGTTTTGTTTTGTTCTGTTCTGTTTTGTTTTGTTTTGTTTTGTTTTGTATTGTATTGTTTTGTTTCAGTTGCATGCAGGTAGATATCATCTTTTTTAAGTGCTGCAAGTGTTCTTCTTCACTAATACTGTTCTTTGTCTTTTTTCTGCTCTCTCTCTCTCTCTCTTTCTCTCTCTCTCTCCCTCTCTCTCTCCTCCCCTCTCTCTCTCTCTCTCTCCCTCTCCCTCTCTCTCTCCGCTGTTTCTCCCGCCCTCTCTCTCTCTCTCTCTCTCTCTCCTCTGTCCCTCCCTCCCTCTCAATTTCTCTCTCTCTTTTTTAAACAATTGTGTGAAACAGACAAACATAGAAATATATTTTAAAAAGAAGAAGATGAAAAAGAAAACAAAAGTTAAGAAAGAGCCGTTCGGGAGGGAAGCTGGAGATATGCTCTCTATAATTGTCCATTGCTTTTATTCTTTCTCCCCATTTATAGCCATGCGTGCGTGTGTGTGTGTGTGTGTGTGTGTGTGTGTGTGTGTGTGTGTGTGTGTGTGTGTGTGTGTGTGTGTGTATGTGCGTGCGTGCATGTGTGTGCGTGCGTGTGTATGTGTCTGTTTCAGCGCTTAGATTTGATTTTATCAAGATTTTGCGCTATATAAATACTGTAATTATTATAATTATTATTATTATTATTATACGAAGTATATATTGATTATATGGACTGTTACAGAGTTAGTTTATCAGTATCAATGTATAATACCTGCTTGATACAGCATCTAACGCCGAGAAATGAAACAGCTTTCATTGATCTAATGTATATAAACAAACAAATGCAAAGATCACAACTTTTGTCCTGTATATTTCAAATTTGAACACGATGGTCAACAATGATGAATTTAACCCTTTGACTCCTGCACCCTGTCCACCAGCATCATGCATTATTGTCAGCCATGCTAGCAAAGCAAAAACTTAACCCTTTGATTCCCTCACCCTATCCACCAGCTTCCTGCAGCAAGCTGGTGGATAGGATGAGGGAATCAGAGGGTTAAGTTTTTGCATTTGGTGGATAGGGTACAGGAGTCGAAGGGTTAAAATCCTAAATGACAAAAAATCAAAATGTCTCTGAACCAATGACGTCACTTGCGTTTCTCCAATCCAGAATTCCGCTTTGCGTTCATCACAGTTGTTTCCCCTGGAAATAAAAACAATGCATGAATAAATAAACAAACAAATGAACAACAACAACAACAACAACAACAACAAATGAACAAATGAAACAAAATATTTTTTAAACAAAGAAAATTATGGAAATAATGTTTGAGTGAAATGATGGGTACGGTATTTGATTTGTTAGTGGGCTTAGAGAGAGAGAGAGTGTGTGCGTGTGTGTGTGTGTGTGCGTGTCTGTGTGTCTGTGTGTGTGTGTGTGTGTGTGTGTGTGTGTGTGTGTGTGTCTGTGTGTGTGTATTTGTGCGTGCATGTGTGTGACTGTGTGTGTGTGTGTTTGTGTCTGTGTCTATCTGTCTATCTGTGTGTCTGTGTGTGAGTATCTGTGTTTGTAATTCAATACAATGTTATATCATTTTTCGTTGTTTATTTGGATCCTAACCCCCATGTACCTCCAAGCAGACCCATCCCCATACAGGCACAGAGTTTCAAAGGAGATGTTTAAATGTGAGCCTCCGAAAAAGTGAAGTGCCCAATCGTGCTGTCATTGCATAGCTCTCTATTCCAATCTCCATTAAATTTCTAAAAAAAAAAAAAAATAATAAAAAAAAAATTTAAATTATAAAAAAGAAAAATTATAATCTATCCACGGGAGGTGTGTGTGTGTATGTGTGTGTGTGTGTGTGTGTGTATGTGTGTATGTGTATGTGTGTGTGTTTGTGTGTGTGTGTGTGTGTGTGTGTGTGTGTGTGTGTGTGTATGTGTGTGTGTAAGAGAGAGAGAGAGAGAGAGAGAGAGAGAGAGAAATATGTGAACAAGATTTTCTCAGCTCTTTACAGGTGGATCTTTAGCAACCTTGAATTAAACATGTAGACTGTTGAAGATTCGCAAATACTTAAGTTTGGAAGATATGGTGCCAAGGTCAAGGTCACACCGACCAAAACGAAAAGTGCCTTTAATTAAATAAACAGTTCTTAAGGACAGTGTGTGAATGGCACTTTCTCATAAACTTCTGACAATGTCTGAAAATCTGATATCACTGTTGTGACAGTCTTCCATGGTCCTCACTACACGTCAAGTTTTATTGTGATTTTAACCCTTTGACTCTCACACCCTGTCCACCAGAACCCAGCATTGCCAACCATGCTAGCACAGCAAAAACTTAACCCTTTGATTCCCTCACCCTATCCATCAACTTCCTCCAAGAAGCTGGTGGATAAGGTGAGGGAATCAAAGGGTTACGTTTTTGTAGTTGGTGGATTTGATCAGGAGTCAAACGGTTAAAAAAATACATATCTCGATATCCTATGATAATTTTGATATAAAAAGGGGGATTTTTAAATGGCCTGACCATTTTGTGTTATATCGATATTACTGCCCTCGTTGATCTCTAATCTCATCTCCATGTTGATCGACAGACACACAATATTTCCATTCATCCACGTCCAAGACTACAGCTTTGATCGGAGAGATAATCAACAGCCGGCAGCTCTAGGCACAGAGGGTCGTGTTTTACATCATGATCACAGCTGAGTTATCCTGGTCGGCGTAGTAGTAGTAGAGTTTCCGCCTTCCAGTCAGTTTGCACGAGTTCGATTCTCAATCAGACGGGAAACAACCAGTCACCGTGGTGTAGTGGTTAACGCAACGGACTACTGACTGGAAAGTTGTGGGTTCGAATCCCGATCAGTCCCTTCAAAAATCAATGGGGGGGTTTTCGGCTCCTACCCAGGGTTGGGCGTGCTATGGGCTCATTGGGAAGACTGGGACTACACAGTCGAGTCTCATCCACTTCAGGAGGGTGTTGCTCAAATCTTCTGACCAGCACCGCAGGTGTCTGTATCTCTCAGGCTTGGTTGACGCCAGGATATATTATGATAGTAAGCGTAGAGTACAGCCCTGTCACACAGTCTCAATCCTTGATGGAACTCCATAGCGTCATGATTATCATACTCATCGACATCATCATCATCATCGCATTGTAAAAACTGCTCCAGCTTCTGTGGCCATTAAGGTGGTGTAGTAAAATGGGACGAAAAATAAAGGGTGAGCACATAGGTAACCTTCCTGAGTGCAATGGTCGAAGGGAAACAGAAAAGCTGTTTTCTACATGAGACTTCCAGCCCAGCCAACTATGAATGTGTACCTGAATGTTTCATAGCTGGAGAAGACAAGATCCAAAACAAGTGCGACTGCCCGCGCCCAAGCAAACAGGAACCAGAAGAACAAGCAAACCAAAGTGAACGCGTATTCAACACAACAAGACAAGACAAGCGCAAATTTTCGGCCAACCGGCCTTTGTCAAGCGCGAATGCACGGTCGCTAGACGAGGCGGCAGGGAAGTTTTTAGTCCTCTTCTTATTATCCGTTGTTTGGTGTTGTTTGTGGTCTGTTTGTGACCGTGCATTCGCGTTTGACAAAGGCCGGATGGCCGAAAATTTGCGCTTGTCTTGTCTTGTTGGGTTGAATACGCGCTCACTTCGGTTTGCTTGTTCTTCTGGTTCTTGGAGAAGACAAGTCAGCGATGGAGAAAAAAAAAAGGCACCGCTCTCATAATTCTGGCTCCCAGAAATGTCTTTTTCTTTTTCAAACTTATTTTTAATTCATTTTTGACAAGACACAAATAAAGACAATATTTGCTGAATGTCATCACAATATCATTGAGAAAACTGAACAAGATTTATGAACAGTGGGTTGAGCAGGCCTGACGTACATACATCATATCTACTGATCTCTTTAATGTGCTTTTTGTTTTAAACAATACAAAGTCATTTGTTTTATACAGTTTCAGAGTTTAGTTGTTGTTGAGGCTCCGAGAAAAGTCATTGATCGGTTTAATGTCCTACAGTCTCGGGGTAATGCGACAACGTTTACTTTATCTTGATGCACATGATGAGCCATCGTTATGCGTTGTCTTTGG
>JAPXFY010000017.1:38582236-38589736 GCA_030674185.1 Monoplex corrugatus
GTGGAATGTATTATAGAGAAGTTGGCAGAGGGAGTGCGGATGGGGTGGGCTGTTGTGGGGGTGGGGTGGGTGTCTGATGATGTGGTGGAGGTGTCTAGTTACCTGCGAGACGCCGGGCGTGAGAAGGGCGGGGGTTGGTCAGGACAGAGTTTCACGTGACGCTCGCACGTGCTGCGCGCGGGATGAGAGAGCAGCGCGCGCATTGTGACGGGGCACGTTCCTTAGCATCGGGCGCCGTGAGTGACACCTGCGGTGTTCTCAGCCAGGCAGCCTCCTCCTCCTCTCTCTCTCTGTGTCTGTGTATGTTGTGTGTTTTGTTTGTCTGTGTGCGGGTGCGCCTACGACTGTCCTCCCTGTTTTTTGTTTCATCATCATCACCACCATCATCATCATCATCATCATCATCATTGTCGTCATTAATATTATTATTATTATCGTTATTATTATATTATCATCATCATCATCATCATTATCAAAATTGTTATTATTGTTATTATTATTATTATTATTATTATTATTATTATTATTATTATTATCATTATAAAATTGTTGTTATCGTCATTATTATTATTATCATTATTATCATTATTGTTATTATTATTATTATTTTTATTATTATTATCTTCACTTTCTACTTTCACTTTTATTCGTTTTCATTTGTTTTGTGTTGTTGTTGTTGTTTGTTTTGTTTTTTTGGTAGGTGTGTGACTTTTATTTGACATGACATACAAAGTCAGAGTTTCTTATTGTTTGCAAGTACTTGTCACAATAATTTTATCAATGTCAACAAACAGTCAACACTACTGGAGCCAAAACGCATGTCCTGTGACAGTCTTCTTCTTCTTCTTCTTCTTCTTCTTCTTCTTCTTCTTCTTCTTCTTTTTCATCTTCTTCTTCTTCCTCGTCTTCTTCTTCTTCTTTTTCTTCTTCTTCTTCTTCTTCTTCTTCTTCTTTCTTTAACCCCGTGAAGAGCCAATGGGGCGCCACGTTAAAGAACCGCCAGTTTATTCCAGTTCTCTGTCGGCTGTGTGCCTACGCCTGGGTCTCTGCAAACGGTTTCTCTGTCCATTCTACAATGCTGCCAGTTTTTGTGTTTGTTTGTTTGTTTTTGTTTTGTTTCTCTCTCTCTCTCTCTCTCTCTCTCTCTCTCTCTCTCTCTCTCTCTCTCCGTTATGTAATAAATGATTTTATGAACATCTCTGGAATAACAGAAGTTACCAAAAATTATCAAGCTGTATATCATCAACACATCACATGATATATCCAGTGTTAAAAGGTAGTTGATCTCTGATTATCTGCACCTTTGCACAGAATCGTGGACAGATTTGTTTCCCTTTTCCATTGCACCGATTTCTGTTGTTCCAAGTTTTGTCTCTAAGTCTTCATTGTCCTATCAACTCTTTCACACTCTTTGTCTCTGTATCTTTGTGGTGTACTTACTTATCTCTTGTGAGAGCTTGCGGTCTTAGTGTCACTATTTGTTTATTCATGGAAATTATCTGTTTATTCTGTTTATCGCTGTACTGAGAACAGAATCAATAAAACAGCTTCTCTGTCTCCGTCCGTCTGTCTGTCTGTCTGCCTGTGTGTCTGTCTGTCTGTCTGTCTGTCTGTCTCTCTCTCTCTCCCTCTCCCTCTCCCCCTTTCTCTCTCCTTCTCTGTCGATAGATTAGATTAGATTAAATCAGATTAGATTAGACAGATACGTATGTGTGTGTGTGTGTGTGTGTGTGTGTGTGTGTGTGTGTGTGTGTGTGTGTGTGTGTGTGTGTGAATGCGCGCGTGTGTGATGTGCGTGTGTGTGTGTGTGTGTGTGTGTGTGTGTGTGTGTGTGTGTGTGTTCGTTTGTAATTTCTTTTAGCGTCTATTCACATATGTGCTTTAAGACGGATGTGTGTGTGTTTGTTTGTTGTGTGTGTGTGTGTGTGTGTGTGTGTGTGTGTGTGTGTGTGTGTGTGTGTGTGTGTGTGTGAATGCGTGTGTGTATGTGTGTGTGTGTGTGTGTGTGTGTGTGTGTGTGTGTGTGTGTGTGTGTGTGTGTGTGTGTGTTCGTTTGTAATTTCTTTTAGCGTCTATTCACATATGTGCTTTAAGACGGATGTGTGTGTGTTTGTGTGTGTGTGTGTGTGTGTGTGTTTGTGTGTGTGTGTGTGTGTGTGTGTGTGTGTGTGTGTGTGTGTGTGTGTGTGTGTGTGTGTGTGTGTGTGTGTGTGTGTGTGCTTTACTCTTGACATAATACAGTATCAGAGTGTAAATGTGGCAAAGGGGGTGAAAATTAGACAGTTTACTGAGTGTGGCATAAACTTACCTCTTAGGTTTTTGAATAAAGAAAACTCGCTGCGATCATCATCAGTGCCATTATTACTATCATTATCACCACAGTTATCATCGTCGTCGTCGTCGTCGTCATCATCATCATCATCATCATCATCACCACCACCACCACCTCCATCAGTATCATCATCATCATCATCATCATCATCACCATCATCGTGTTCTTTTCCTTTTTCTTCTTCTTCTTCTTCTTTTTCTTTGTCTTGTTTTTTCTTGTTTTATCATCATTATAATCATCATCCCATTTGTCATAATCCCCATTATCATTATCAATGTTGATATTATATTATTACTGTCTTTAACCTCCTCTTCCTCATAATGTTATTATCATTTATGATTAAACATCATTATCATTATTATCACTATCGTTATTATTATCATTATTGAGCAATATAAGAAACAGTCGACTCAAAATGTCCCCAACTACTCTTACTCGCATTTGCTCGCTTAATAGCAACGCAGTGATAATCATGAAATAATGTAAACAATACACATGCCGGCAGAAAAAATCACGCACAGCATGAATAGAACAAGTACACCTTACAAAAAGAATGGTGACATTTGAATAATGAATCGGTACATTAATCAGTTAATTAATTTCATCCAGTCAGTTAATCAATTTCGTCTAGTCAGTTAATCAGTTTCATCTAGTCAGTTAATCAATTTCATCTAGTCAGTTAATCAGCATCTAGTCAGTTAATCAATTTCATCTAGTCTGTCAATCAGTTTCATATGTCAGTTAATCAATTTCATCTAGTCAGTCAATCAGTTTCATATGTCAGTTAATCAATTTCATCTATTCAGTTAATCAATTTCATCTTGTCAGTTAATCAATTTCATGTAGTTAGTAAATCAATTCCATCAATCAGTCAACCAACCATTCGGTTTGTGGACAAAGAATCTCGGAAATAAAAGAAACGAATGAATACAGGAATCCATAAATAAACACACACACACACACACACACACACACACACACACACACACACACACACACACACACACACACACACACACACACACACAAAATACATACATACATACATACATACATACATACACACACACAAGGATATATATATATATATGTATATATATATATATGCACATACATTCATGCATACATATACATATATATACATATATACATATATGTATATATGTATATAGTATATATATAATATATATATTATATAATATATTTATATATATGTGTGTGTGTGTGTTGTGTATATTATGTATATATGTATATATGTATATAAATATTAGTAAATATACGTAATACACAATATGTTTGTACTGATATAAATCATGACAACACACGAAACCAAGACAAAAATGAAAGAATAAATGAATGATTAGACCTTACCACCGCGAGAAGTGCAAAGCTATAACTCATTGGTGCACGCACACACACACACACACACACACATACCCCACACACACACACGCACACACGCACGCACGCACGCACGCAACACATACGCTCTCACGCACACATACAGCCTCCCCCCCACCCCCCCTTTTTTTTCCCCTTAAACCTTAATGTGAATAGATGTTAAAAGAAACAACAAACACGCAGAGTAATTCATCAAGATAATGTATTACATAATCTGTTATTAAGCAGACCTATAAATATACTTACGTCGCACACCATGACCTTGAGAGAATTCACTGATGCAGCAATATTTCGACCAAAACATCCTGAACAGCATTTATTTATAAAGAAAGCGCCGCACAGTCTCCAATCTACGTCCTGGTTAATTTAATTAAGTTGTTGTGCAACATTAGTATAGTCTGATACATGGACAGATTTTCTTTGTCATTCTGGTACAAGTTGGTACGAACGCTTTCCCAGCCATCCGGTTTTCGAGGTTTGGAAGAAAGGGGCCGCTCTAAGAAGGGAAGTTACTCTGCCTGTCACGTCCATAGCGTGGTGAGTTGTGGGCCTTGACACGTAGATCTGAACTTCCGGCCGGTGCGGTGGCTGTGATGTCTCGATTCTGTACGAGCTGGTTGTTGGAATTTGATGGTATGGCGATGGTGCTGTTTATTTCAGTTATCATGGAGTAGGGGCGTGGTGGGTATAGGAAATGAGACTTCCGCTGATTATTGTTTGGGTGGGTGTGCATATGAATATATTGTTAAATTTTGAACGTTTATGGTTTCAGACAATTGTGTACATATGTTAGTTTTATTCTCACATCAATCATTCCTTTATGAATTTTTTTTCACTTATCTTTAGTTTGCTATTACATGTAACTGAGCATGAATCAGTTTTGTCGCACATATGATGTACGCCTGTTTCTAAACCTGTATATGTATGTTGTATATATAGATGCATTATATTTATTTCACTGTATATAATGCAGGTACATGGCTTATTCACTGCAGTTAGATGATATCAAGAATGAAAGGCATGCCTGAACGAAGACCTGATCAGCCTAGTTGAAAGTAAGGTCAGTCAAAATTTGATACTCGAAACCTGACTTACTGCACATTTTGTGGAATGATGACTATCACATTATCGAAATGGCAAATGTTAAATACATGCAGCAGCCTACATTACAGAGGCTAATAGAGGGATTTTATGGACTCCAGCACAGAACGGCAAGCTGCCTTGCTCCGATCGTAGAGCCGTAAACTCATGATCAAATCCAAAACAAGTGTGACTGCCCGCGTTCAAGCAAACAAGAACAACAACAACAACAAAAAAACACTGAACGGAGCAGCAGGGAACTTTCAGTCTTTTTCTCCTAGTTTTTGTATCTGTCGTTTGTTTGTTTGTGATCTTACACTTGACAAAGGCCAGTTGGCCGAAAATTTTCGCCTGTCTTGTCTGGTTGTATTAAATACGCGTTCCTATTCTTTTTCGTGTTTTTTCTGGTTCATGATCAAATATTTGGAGTTCGGTCCCAGCACATCATCATCATCAAGTGCCTTGCCACATGGCGTTGGCGATCATGGCCCTCCATATGTATCTATCCCTTGTTGCCACAAGCACAGCTTCCACCCTCTCTCTGTCTTCAGCCACTCTGCACGTCCGTCCAATATTTTTTCCCTGGGTCTACCTGGTGCTCTCTTTCCCTCCAGCTTTCCTGTTTATGACCAGGTGCTCCAATTCCCCTTTCCTCATAAAATGACCTATAAATGATGCCTGTCTTTTTCTGATCTTCCTTATGAATGATCTTCTTGTGTCTGCCTCCATCAAGACTGTCTCGTTTGTTTTCTTGTTCCAACACAGAACACAGAAAAATATTGTCTTAAAATGTTAGCCATTCCAGTGGTGTCAACTTAGTGGGTCCTCAGTCCTATCCTCCCTTTCCATTTCGAGGTAATTCCAATGCAAAGGGTATGGTGGTTGGCAAAATTGTGTGGAGTATATGGTTGTGAGGCGTGGACAGTCAACACGCAAAACCAGAACAAGATTGAGGCAGCCGAGATGTGGTTTCTAAGAAGAATGTTGAGAGTTCCATGGACAGCAAAGAAAACAAACGAGACAGTCTTGATGGAGGCATACACAAGAAGATCATTGATCAAGAAGATTAGGTAAAGACAAGCACTGTGTATAGGCCATTTTATGAGGAAAGGGGAATTGGAGCACCTGGTCACAACAGGAAAGTTGGAGGGAAAGAGAGCACCAGGTAGACATAGAAAGAAAATGTTGGACGACTTGCAGGTTGGCTGAAGACAGAGAGAGTGGAAGATGTGCTTGCGGCAACAAGAGATAGATACATATGGAGGGCCATGATCTCCAACGCCATGCGGCAGGGCACATGATGTTGATGATGATATATTCCAACCTCATCCCAAAGATGCCCCTGTACGGAGAGCTGAAGCAAGAACACCTCATGACCAGGGAAGACCACTAAAGCGATACGATGATACTGTTGACAGTCTAACATATGTGTGCTTGGCGGTACTGCTAGATGTTGGTTAATCCTAAGCCTTCAGTCGAGAGGCTAGTTTGCCCGGCTTGCCAGACATTGTCAACATCCTGTTTCAGACTGAAGTACAGGTATGGGCCTGTTTCTGCCTGAGGGGTTTCTGTGATAATACCACGAAGGCCAACCATATCAGCTGTGGGTTCAACTGCAAAGCCATCACCCGCAAAGAAGTAAGCTGGCGACAGCTGTACACGCAGGGCACATTCACATCGCAGAACAACAGATATTCAAAAGAAGAAGGGCCAGTGGAAGCAGAACCGAGATCGCAGGACTCCCATGCAGTGTCTGCGTAAGAAGAAACGTGTGCCTGCAGGATTGGTCTTCTTTCCCATACAAGACACACAGCAGGCATTTAAACCCAGTATGTCCACTCATCATACGGATCGACGAGAGAGTCCATCATCGTCATGCAGCAAAGCCTATATGACATTGAATAAACGCGATGGATCCTTTTGAACAAATGCCAAAGTTGTGGTGTAGTGGTCAGCGCAAAAGTCTACCGGCTGGAAGATATAGGTTCCAATCTCATCGGTCCTATCAAAATCATTGTGGGTTTTTTCATTCCCAAATGGCTTCTACCAGAGTGTGCTAGCGGCTGTTTGTGAAGACTGGGTCCACGCAGTCAATCTCATTTACTTCTCGGATGCTTCAACGTGGATGTTGTTCAAATCTCCTATCACTGCAGGTGTGTGTATCTCTCGGATCTGGATGACACCTGGATATATTGAAATAGTGAGCGTAGAGTACAGCCCTATCACGCAGTCTCAATGCTGGATCGAACTCCGTTGCTTCATGATTATCATCCTCCATTGTCATAGTCATCGTAGCATTGTGACAGTAAAAATATTTGTCCGAGATTCCATGGTCATTAATAGGGCATAGAAAATGGGCAGCAATAGAAAATATTTCAAACTTCGGTATCTAAACCGTATATCATTGGCATGGAGACATGACACTGAAAACCTTTAGAAAACATGGGTCTGGTAGTTAAAAGTTTAATTCTTTTATTACATGTTTTGTGTAATCTGTTGTGCATTCAACAGCTGTACACTTTAGATCCTGTTTTCACACAGGCGCGCGCACTCTCACACACAGTGCACACACACACACACACACACACTTTCTATCTCTCTCTCTCTCTCTCTCTCTCTCTCTCTCTCACACACACACACACACACACACACACACAGTACAAACACACACACAACACACACACACA
>JAPXFY010000017.1:38612236-38632236 GCA_030674185.1 Monoplex corrugatus
TTACCGACAGCTGACCATGTAGCCTTAACTGACTGAATTACAACTTTGTAAGTTTTCTGACACAGCTAAATGAATGATTCACATACGGCAGTTTCTTAGTTACCATTTGAAATTACTGCGGACAAGATCAATGTTATGATTTTCAGGAAATCTTGATTTCCATATTTACTAATGGTTCACAAAACAAAGGACGGATAATGTGAATTCATAATATTTTACAGTTCTTTTGCAGCAGAACTAAAGTTAATTATGCGTGTTTTGACTTCGTTGACCCATTTTTAACCAGGGAGTGACGCTGCATTTTCCTGAGAGAGAAAGGGAACGGGAATGAGAAAGAGGGAATGCGAGACAGACAGACAGACAAGCACACAAATAGACGGACAAATAGAGACAGAAACAGAGACAGACAACAAGAAACATTTATATTTTCGAGGGTAGTGGCATGAGCACAAAAATGCTTTTGTCACGTCCAGTTCTCGCCCATGGAGGTTGTAGTATAACACAAGTATACACTTACAGATACTCTATATCAATACAAAGGAACTATAATGACAATAAAACATCAAAATGATACAAACTCGAATATCATGGTTTGACTTCGTTGAACCATTTTTAATCGGGGAATGATGTTGCATTTTCCTGAGAGAGAAAGAGGGAAAATAAGACAAAGAGAGAGGAAGAGAGAGAGAGAGAGAGGCAGACAGACAGACACAGATACAGAGAGACAGACAGACAGACAGACAGAGATAGAGAGATAGAGAAACAGAGAAAAAGATACGGATGCATACAGATTCTTACATACCATGAGGAGAGGAAGGGGTGGAGAGGGAGACTGAACCTTCAACACAATTGCCCACTATGCTCGCTCTCTCTCTCCCTCTCTCCCTCTCTCTCCCCTCCTCCTCCTCCACCTCCTCTTCTTCTTTTTTCTCAGTCTCCTCCTTTTGCTCATCTCCCTTTTCCTTTGTTCCTTCTTCCCCATCTTGTTTATTTTTTGATGCCAGACCAATATCGAGAAGATTTCCGGTGGTACACTGACCCTCAGAAAATACAGAGACAGAGAGGGAGGGAGAGAGGAGAGACAAAGAGAGACAGGGAGGTGGGTGGAGAGAGAGAATGAGAGAGAGAGAGAGAGAGAGAATGGCAATTTTTAAAGGTACAGTAGAATCATGGAAGCATTTTAATTCTGAAAGAAAGAGGAGAGACAAGAGAGAGAGACAGAAAAAAAGACAGACGAGTGAAGCACGAATTTGACAAGACACGAGGTCCAGTACTGACTTCTATGCTACATATTTGTATCTCTCTCTCTCTCTCTCCCTCTCTCTCTCTCTCCTTCTCTCTCTCTCTCTCTCTTTCTCTCTCTCTATCCCTATCTCTCTATCTCTTTCCCGCCTTCTCTTCTTCGTCCTTTTCTTGTTCTGTAATTTCTTTGTTCATCCGGTTGAATCCTCGTCCCTATCCTTCTATTCTGTGCAGTTTTTAATGCCGTGACCATCACCACAAAATGTCCCGTGCCAAAGTGACATCCTTCTTTCGCCCAACCTTAACATTGACCGCCATTTGTAAGCAAGGAAGGGCCGAGAGTGCCCTCTGGCGTGCGGGGACAGCGTTCTCTCCCTTGCTCCGCTGATCCGTCAATTGCCATGCCTCCCCACGAACTTGTTCGGGTCAGCAGCGAGAGCATCATAGACGTCAGCGTAGTTTTTGACGTCTTTTTTTTTTTTCCCCCCTTTATTTTTTATGTTGGGAACGTCGGCGTTGGCGGGTTTGGTGGTTGCCTTGTCTGCCACTCTGACTGTGGATCGTGATTGAGAGAGGAAAAGTATAAGTTCTCGCTTGTGTGGTTGGAAACAATCGGCTCTGAGTTATGGGCTCAACTCTTGCCTGCTTTTTGCCTTATAAAAGTGTCAAAAGTTGCTAATGAAATTCTGGGTGGGGCTGGGTGATATTTCTTTTCTTTTTTTTCTTTTTTTTTGGGGGGGGGGGAGGGGAGAGAGAGAGGAGGAAGAGGGAAGAGTGTGGGTAGGATGCGGGTAGTGGTTGACTGTCTCTCTGTCTGTCTCTCTCTTTCCTCTCCTCTCTCTCTCTCTCTCTCTCTCTCTCGATCTTCTCTTCCCTTCTCTTCTCTCTCCTACCCTCTTTTCTTCTCAGTAAGACTTGACAGTATTTCTGTAAAAATCTTAAAAATGCAAAGAATGTTTCGTCGAGCTGCATTGATGTAGTTTTCTCTTATCACCTGTTTATGTGTTTGTTGCAGGTTTGTTTTTCTAGCTTCGATAAATATTGCTTATGAGTTCCCAAATATCTATGACTGAAATTTGACACGGGGTGTAATTCATACCCCTTTATAAGGGACTATCAATTCTCTCTCTCTCTCTCTCTCTCTCTCTCTCTCTCTCTCTCTCTCTCTCTCTCTCTCTCTCTGCGTGCGTGCGTGCGTGTGTGCTTGTGTGTGTGTATGTGTGTGTGTGTGTGTGTGTGTGTGTGTGTGTGTGTGTGTGTGTGTGTGTGTGTGTGTGCGTGTGTGTGTGTGTGCGCGCAGACTGCTGACATAAGGATGCATTTTTGTTCATTTTCATTTGCGCCACTGGTAATGACAGCGTTCAAATATATGTTGAAACTGACAGACGTGCGCTTCCTGATTTATCTGATACTGAATATCCGTCTCAAAGTTCACAGCAAAGCCCCGAAAACGGAGTATGACTGCCCTGATGGCGGGGTAAATGAAAGGCCATACACATAAAACCCATTCGATGCACATGGAAGCTGCAGCCGACGAACGCAATAAAGAAATGGAAAAAAAATAAATAGACAAATAAATAAATAAACAAATAAATACATTCAAAGCACCAAGTTGTTTCTCGTCTTTGCCATTTATAATATTAAAATAAATATATTAAATAAATTCAAAACACCAAGTTGTTTCTCGACTTTGCCATTTATAATATCAAAATCGTTCTTACCCGCAGCAGTTTTCTATTTTATAAGTCCCTTCATCCGACCTGTCTCCATGTCAAGACCTTACTAGCGCATAGGGTTTTACGTTAGCTCAAGGAGTTACCACATGATTGCTAACAAATTTTAATGGAGCGCATATGGAATTGTCCTACTGCCATGAATCCCTCTTGAACAAACTACAAACTCCAAGTCTTTTATTTCCTCTACTTAAACGTCTATACTGCAGTGTCTATTATGATAAAAACGGCTTCTAAGCCCCTGTGTAACTATCATTATTTGTCTTTGTGCTCTTTGTTGAATCGGTGAAATTTACGATAAGTTCGAAAAATGTACGTATACGAACGTACGTACTCCCATGTTCAAAATGACGTCCTACAGATTTTATCAATTAGTTAGTCAGTCAGTCGGTCGGTCGTTAGTTGGTTTGTCGCTTGCTTGCTTACTTACAGTTTGTCAGTCAATCAGTTAGTCGGTCAAAGCACAGTCGCAATACATGTCGTTCTTCTAATTCTATTAAAAACATGTCTCAGCGGATTACACCTATTTACGCCTTTTACTTGCATATTTACTTACTTACTTACTTATTTACTTACTTTCCTACCTACCTACTTACCTACTGACTGACTGACTGACTTACTTCGTTAGGTAGGCTCTTTTTTTTTTTTTTTTTTTGTAATGTTTCTGTCTTCATGTCTTGGTGGTACGTAAGGAAGGTGGCATTTTTATTGTACGGTTTGCTTGTTTGTTATGGGTTTCCTCTACGCGCGCATGTGTGTGTATGTGTATGTGTGTGTGTGTGTGTGTGTGTGTGTGTGTGTGTGTGTGTGTGTGTGTGTGTGTGTGTGATTGTGTGTGTGTTTGTGTGATTGTGTGTGTGAGAGAGAGAGAGTGTATGTGAGTATCTCCGTGTGTATCTGCGCGCGCGCGCACGAGTGTGTTTGTATGCGTGCGTGCGTGTTTGTGTGTATTTGTGAGAGTGTATATATGTGTATGCGTCTCTCTCTCTCTCTCTTTCTCTCTGTGTATGTGTGCGTGCGTGCATGCGTGCGTGCGTGTGTGCGTGCGTGCGTGCATGCGTGCATGCATATTTCTTGTGTCTGTGTCTGTATATTTGCTTTGGCGTCTATGTCTGCGTCAGTGTGTGATAAAGATCATGGAGACAGTAGAAAAGTCATCTCAAACAAGTTTAAAAAAATAAACGTAGATTTCTGTTTAACACACACACACTTACACACACACACACACACACACACACACATACACACAAACTTTACACACACACACACACACACACATACACACACACATGCACACACACATGCACACACACACACACACACACACGCACACGCACACGCACACGCACACGCACACGCACACGCACACGCACACGCACACGCACACACACACAATCATCGTTCTCTGTTATCAGAAGTAGCTGGCCAAAACCTAATAGTGCATGTTGACCCGGGTTATTAATCATATTTTAACACTTTCCGCCTGTCTTATCAGCGGGATACTGTTGCTGAAAACGACGGAATGCATGCAGGTGTCATCTGTTCGGATTAATATTCATGTGGCCGCGTTCTTTAGTCAAGATGGTCAAAGCTCCATACTCATATGTCAGCGTCGTGGGTTCAAGCCTTTGATAGGGACACAGTGGTAAATTTTGGTTTGGGTTTGGTTTGGTTTGGTTTGGTTTCGTTTTGTTTGATTTGGTTTGGTTTCGTTTTGTTTGATTTGTTTGGTTTTTGGTTTGGTTTTTGGTTTGGTTTTTGGTTTGGTTTTGGTTTGGTTTCGTTTGATTTGGATTGGATTTTGGTTGGTTTGGTTTGGTTTGGTTTGGTTTTTGGTTTGGTTTGGTTTGGTTTGGTTTGGTTTGGTTTGGTTTGGTTTGATTTGGATTGGATTTTGGTTTGGTTTGGTTTGGTTTGGTTTGGTTTGGTTTGGTTTGGTTTGGTTTGGTTTGGTTTGATTTGGATTGGATTTTGGTTTGGTTTGGTTTGGTTTGGTTTGGTTTTTCTTTTCTTCGTCTTCTTCTTCTTCTTCTTCTTCTTCTTCTTCTCCTCCTCTCTCTCTCTCTCTCTCTCTCTTTTTTTTGGGTTTGCTTTTTTGTTCTTGGTTTGTTGTGTAGTGTTTTGTTTTGTTTTGTTTCAATAAGTTGGCTGGGTCTATCGACAGAGTCATGGATTCTAGATCTATTGTTTCGAGTTCAATCCCAGTCTGAATCATAAAAACTGGCTTGTTTGCTGCCCATCTTGATGCTCCAATCATTCTGGTGGTGTCCACTGAACTGTTTCTTGTGGTCCATTCTCCATCACCACTTTCCCATTTCAAAACCTTTCCATTGCATAGCGGTTTGCTGCGCAGGCTCAGTGAGTTTGCCAGCTAATTCATTTTAGATTTAGGTGGAGTGCTTATGGAATTGTTCGAAAGCGAGGAATCTCACTTTTACAAACTCTAAAGAGTTTCTCTGAACATTCTTGTTGTCTAAAAATCAAAGTATTTTTCACATCGGCTGGCGGGGAGGGGGGGGGGTACTTTTGTGTGTGTGTGTGTGTGTGTGTGTGTGTGTGTGTGTGTGTGTGTGTGTGTCTGCGTGTGTCTGTGTGTGTGTCGTGTGTGTGTCGTGTGTGTGTGTCTGTGTGTGTGAATGTGTGTGTGAATGTGTATGTGCGTGCGGGCTGGTAGATGGGTAGGTGTGTGGGGTATTTTGGTGATTGTGGAGAGAGAGAGAGAGAGAGAGAGAGGAGAGAGAGAGAGACAGTATGTATATATGTGTGTGTGTCTGTGTGTGCGCGCGCGTGTGTGTGTGTGTGTGTGTGTGTGTGTGTGTGCGTGTGTGTGTGCGTGATTGTGTGTGTGTATGCATGTGAGAGACAGAGGGAAAGAAAGAC
Organism: Monoplex corrugatus; assembly: GCA_030674185.1. Taxonomy (NCBI): domain Eukaryota; kingdom Metazoa; phylum Mollusca; class Gastropoda; order Littorinimorpha; family Ranellidae; genus Monoplex; species Monoplex corrugatus. The sequence goes on from JAPXFY010000017.1 coordinate 38,618,092, forward strand.
AGACAGACAGAGTAAGCGCGATGATTTTTAGCTTACTCTTTGAGGACGTGTTTCTTTCCAACATTTACATCAGTTTCCTTTTGATGAATAATCATAAGTGCATAGGTTTAAAAGCGCATAACCCATTTTTTAATTAAGCATCAATATCATCAACAACAAACTGATAAGAAAATGACAAAAAAATAGAAACATAAACAGACATCAAATCGTGTTGGTATCAATCTCATATTTGCCAGGTAGATCGCCGACAATTTTTTCCCCAAAAGTATGGCATACTGTAGAACGTTTCAAACTACACGAATAACTGGTCGAAGTCAGTAATTTTGGTCATCGTTAGTCAAACACAGCAGAGCATTTCAGACACACTGTCTCAGCTATTTAGGGATCAATCCGAGTGTCTGAAATTTTGGAGACACACATACAAACAGACACACACACACACACGCACGCACACACACACCACACACACACACACACACCACACACACACACACACACACACACACACACACACACACACACACACACACATACACAACAGAGAGACAGAGTGTGAGAGAGTGTGAGAGAAAAGAGAGAGAGAGAGAGAGAGAGCAACAGATCACGAAGCTTTCAATGCTGTAAGCATCAATTCATACATTTTAATTTCGGGGACCGCAGTGGTTGAACAAACAAAACTTGATAATGGTTCACCAAATAATCTTACAGTGTCGGTTTGACTCTTTTAATAAGATACGTACAACATGGGTTTATGGTTTTGTAAGTTACCAAAATGTTCAACTGGCCTCATTAAAAAAAAAAAATCCATGTTGTTTGCATCCACACGTATCAGCCTACTAGGTGTATGCGTCATATCCTCTTATCAGGCATCCACTGACCTGAGTAAAGGTTTTTACAGTTTGCATTCTTTGCCGTCATAGTCACCGGACCCAATACTAGAATAATGCAGAAGATTAATAATAACAATAATAATAATAATAATATAATAATGATAATAATAATCATCGTCTTCTTCTTCTTCTTCTTCTGCAAATAATTATTGCAAAAGTATTATATTATATGCAGTGGATACAGCAACTACGACAAACAGTAAATGGTGTCATGGCATCATTGACTTTACTGAACAATTTCTTTGGAACTATACGCACTTTCAAAATATTTGGAACTCCGTGGAACAAATGTTCAATAAACAGTGTGAAAGTGCTTTAAGTGTAAATACATCACGAAGCTATGTATATTTAGAGTAGATAAAAAATGTTAAAACAGACAAGTATTTGCTGAAGTATAATGTTTACAGTGCTTGCGATATCACATATTTCTGACTGCAAAATTGACAAATTTTATCCGAATGTATCCGTTCTTCAAAAACAGTTAAATGTAAGATTCCCAACTGAACGTTTTAATGCCAAGGTAAACTTTTCCTTATCCAAAAAGCAACGTGGATTGGCATAGTATAAACCACGGTTTCATGGGACAGGTGAACCCTAACGTTTTGGTTAGCGTTGATCTGAACCATTAATGATAATAATGATAATGGTAATAATAATAATAATAATATCATTATTATCATTATTTATTTCTCTATTTATTTATGTATTTTTGTATTTATTTTTTATTGTTGTTTTTAGTATTATTATTGTTATCATTATTATTACTATTATCATTATTATTATTATCATTATATATATAAAATAATTATAACAATAAGAACAACAATGATAACGACAACAACAAACAACAATAATAATGATAACGATCATATTTATAACAATAATATAATAATTTGTTAAGCGACATTGGTCCATTACTGATCAGAGCGTCACGGAGCAACATCCATGACACAGCAAATAAAAATTCATACATCAGTGGGTACCCACACACACACACAGTTACATTGTTACGAAGACATATAGTACACAAGTGCATACAGCGATGACCCTAAAACAAAAATTATAGCACACATTCTCAAAGACATTGTATGCAGTACACAGTGTTTCCATTTCTGACAGTTTTGTACTCTACTTTGTTTAATAACTCCCCAACCCGGTTCTTTCAAATTCACAGAATTTTCCTGTCCATTTTCCATCGGTCTTAATACTTTCTTAAGCACACATCTTATAACACAGTACACAGATGCACAATAAAATATACATAGATGCATTACTTACCAAATTCCAGAAAATTCCATCGAGTCTCTTCAGAAACATTTGTATGGTTTTCTTTGGCTTACTCTCGGGTTGTCTTTGATTCTTTCTCTGTAGCACAGGCCTATGTTTTTTAAGGCCTGTGAACATATTATATGGAATTCCCTGTATGGGACCTCTGCCACAGGCTTATGTTTAAGGCCTGTGAAGACCTATCAGGAATTCCCTGTATGGGACCTGTACCACAGGCTTATCTTTAAGGCCTGTGAACATCTATATATTGAATTCCGTATGTGGAACCTCTACTGCAGGTATTGTGTTTACGGCCCAAGAACATCCATATCAAACTCATCACCAGAACTTTTCAGTAGGGATGAATCTGTCAAACAGTTGACAATTCAAAGAAAATTTCACACCAAAACGTTCTGAATTAATACCATTGTGAACATGCCAGAGAAGGCGCCACGACACGCTGTTTTTCATTCCATATGCGCTGCATCGCTTTAGCCTCAGTTTTTCATCAATAAATCTTTGATAATCATCACGGGCATTAGATGGGCAGAAACAATATAAAAAACAACTCGTAGGAAATAGACCAGATTCCTATTTGCAGGAAACAGAGCAGATTCCTATTTGCAAAGAATATCTTTGTCGTTTTTCTTGTTGTTGTTGTTGTTGCTGTTGTTGTTGTTGTTGTTGTTGAAGAAAACGGAAACAGAACTAGATCGGACACACCCAACTAAAACCTCTAAACAGCATGACAAGGCAAGCACTAGAGTGAAATCCACAAGGGAAGAGCAAGTTGTGCAGACAAAAGCAGACGTGGAGAAGGTGTATGGGAAATGGGATGAAGGCAGCAGGATAGACATGGGCTCAGCTGAAGAAAACATCCCAGAACAATAGAGTCCGATGGAGCAGTGCTGTTGTGATTCCACTGGTTGCCCACTTTTCAGAGAATCCCATTCAAAATCAGCACATTATGCTACAAGTGTAATAATGGTATTGCACCGACTTATCTTTGTGACCACCTCCGAATGTACACCCCTGCCCGACTTCTTCGTTCTGCTTCTGACACTGCATATTTACAAACTCTTCGATATAGACGTTTCACAGTCGGTCGCCGCTCATTTTGTGTTTGGTCCGTGCTGTTGGAATGAGGTTTCCCTGTCTTTTCGATTGTCATATACTTTGTCTCCCTTCAAGTCGAACTTGAAGACACACCTTTTTGTTAAGAAGGGTTTCCCCCTCTAAGTGTCCATCCCACGTTCCACTCTCCTCCTGTCCTCCCTCTTCCGGTATGTGTGTGCTTTGTGCCCCTGAGTTTTTGTCATTGTGAGTGAATATGTTAATGAATGATGAAAGTGTACTTTTGATTTCCTTACGTCTTGGTCAGTTATTTTAAGATTCGGCGCAGAATTCTTCTTCTACTTCTTCATTTTCTTCTCCTCCTCCTTCTTTTTCTTATTATTATCATCATCATTATTATTATTATCATTTTATTATTATTATTATTATTTCTATTACTATTCCTATGCTCCCCAAATAGACCAGGAATAAGCCAGGAAAGTCAACACGTTCAAAATATGATACGCCCTACCAAATCTGTCTGCCAAGGCACTGAACATTCTGAATGTATTACACCCCAAATGTCATACGATTGAAATTCAAAATAATAGTGGTAGGTGCCATTAGTCTACGTGTATATCCGTCGCAATATCGGGTTCTAAGACATCATCCCTGCCAGAAACGAACCCAAGAGTTTCCCTTATCAACTAAACTCTCAAGGCTATTAGGCAATGATGAATCATAAAATCTTGAAATTGTCTTTTTTAAAAAAACTGATTAATTTCCGAACCGTGTGAAAGAAATCTAAAATTTTGAAATTTCTGAATTGTAAATAATTGTTTAACTTACATTTCCCAAAGGTCCTGTTTTCTCTGCTCTTATATTGTCCTCTCTCTCTCTCTCTCTCTCTCTCTCTCTCTCTCTCTCTCTCCTCTCTCTCTCCTCTCCGCTCGCTCGCTCACTCGCTCGCTCTCTGTGGTCTCTCTTTTTTATCATAACATTATCGAAAATGATGATTAGCCTCTCCTCCATATGGCCAGAGAAACAGCTTTGGATAACATACTGAAGAACATTAGAGCACAGAATTGACGCGCAGAATTGCACAACCTACCTCTTTTTCTTTTTTAATAGATCTCCATTGCACCATGACATGACATGACACCATACATGACAGACATGAATAAAGCACAAAACTGTCCACATCTTATGTCCACCGGTATGTCAGAGATACTGTACAGCGCTTATGAAATGAAATATCAACAAGTACTGACGCCGTCTTGGGCAAAATGAAAACTGAAACAGTTTTGAATGCAGAGACATATAAACTGTCACCCCTGTCTGCCTCAAGGCACAAAACAGAATGGAGAGGATGTGCTTTTTCGCGCCATAGTCAACCGTCACAAAAGCCTCAATGAAGAGCGGGAACGTGAAAACGTGTCTGTCGCACGGCTGCAGACCTTGACTTCCCGGTCCGTGCATGTCCACCGCCTGACCCACTTTCTCCTCGACCTCCTGTCGCCTCACGTGCGCACGTGCTACTCGAGCCTTGACCGACATGGGAAGTGTGGTGGAAGGCAAGTGCTACAAATCCTCAATGGGGCAAGACAAGCGAGAGCTAGAGTGAGAGGTAGAAATTATCGCAGCTCCGTGTGTAGACAGTTGCATTTAGAAAAGGGGACTTCCCCCTCCCCCTCCCTCTTCTAAAATGGCCGCTGGGATTGAACTAGGACAGCGCTAGGCACGTTCCGAAGACACTGCTTTCGTGCTTTTTTCTTCAAGGTCTGCGTCTCCAAGGTGGAGGTGGCAGTGGTGGCAGTGATCTTGCGGGCAACAGCACGGAGACTGCCAAAGCCTGGCTGATTTGGATGTGCAAGCATGTAGCGTACACACGTGTGGGGCGGTAGATCAACACTGCTTACTGTGCAGGGCTAATGGCTCTGCTGGTCACGTCCCGGGGACAGACTTGACGACACAAACGTGCTGCCTGTCCTCACGCCTGCACGACACACACAGATAGATAGCTACACAAGCCTGCCATGGCCTTGGGAACAACACTCAGGAAAATCTTGGTACAGAGAATGGGGAAAATGATGTCATTGTTATTGTTGTTGGAACTGATGCTATTGTTTGGTTGTTGTTGTTGGAACTGATGCTATTGTTTGGTTGTTGTTGTTGGAACTGATGCTATTGTTTGGTTGTTGTTGCTATTGTTGAAACTGGTGCTATTGTTTGGTTGTTGTTGTTGGAACTGGTGCTATTGTTTGGTGGTGGTTGTTATTGTTGTTGAAACTGGTGCTATTGTTTGATTGTTGTTCTTGTTATTGTTGTTGGAACTGGTGCTATTGTTTGGTTGTTATTGTTGTTGTTGAAACTGGTGCTATTGTTTGGTTTTTGTTGTTGGAACTGATGCTATTGTTTGGTTGTTGTTGTTGCTATTGTTGTTGAAACTGGTGCTATTGTTTGGTTGTTGTTGAAACTGGTGCTATTGTTTGGTTGTTGTTTTGGAACTGGTGCTATTGTTTGGTGGTGGTTGTTATTGTTGTTGAAACTGGTGCTATTGTTTGATTGTTTTGTTATTGTTGTTGGAACTGGTGGTATTGTTTGGTTGTTATTGTTGTTGTTGTTGGAACTGGTGCTATTGTTGGGTTTTTGTTGTTGTTGGAACTGGTGCTATTTTTGGTTTTGTTGTTGTTGTTATTGTTGTTGGAACTGGTGCTACTGTTTGGTTTTTGTTGTTGTTGTTGGAACTGGTACTATTATTTGTTTTATGTTGTTGTTTTGTTGTTGTTATAGTGTTGTTGGAAGTGGTGCTACTATTTGGTTTTTATTGTTATTGTTGTTGGAACTGGTGCTATTGTTTGGTTTTTGTTGTTGTGTTGGATCTAGTGCTATTGTTTGGTTGTTGTTATTGTTGTTGGAACTGGTGCTATTGTTTGTTTGTTGTAGTTGTTATTGTTGTTGGAACTGGTGCTATTGTTTGTTTGTTGTAGTTGTTTTTATTGTTGTTGGAACTGGTGCTATTGTTTGTTGTAGTTGTTTTTATTGTTGTTGGAACTGGTGCTATTGTTTGTTTTTGTTGTTGTTGTTGTTGGAACTGGTACTATTGTTTGTTGTTGTAGTTGTTATTGTTGTTGTTTGGAACTGGTGCTATTGTTTGGTTTTTGTTGTTGTTGTTGTTGTCATTGTTGTTGGTACTGGTGCTCTTGTTTGGTTTTTGTTGTTGTTGTTCTTGTTGTTATTGGAACTGGTGCTCTTGTTTGGTTTTTATGTTGTTGTTGTTGTTGTTGTTATTGGAACTGGTGCTCTTGTTTGGTTTTTGTTGTTGTTGTTGTTGTTGTTATTGGAACTGGTGCTCTTGTTTGGTTTTTATTGTCGTTGCTGCGATACCGTCCACACGTTTGCGCGAAACACAACTATTGATAGATACACAACCTAGCGTGGCATTGGCAACAGGAGAAACCGATTGTTTCTTGCAGTAGGGGAAATGCAGTTTTTGTTGTTGGCATTGGTATTGTTTGGTAATACTGAAATACACTTTTTTTATGACAGCATTGCCACAGACATGTAATTCTTTATCGGAAGCATATACAAGATATGTGTTAGCCAGTGAATTAATACCGAATCACCTGTTCACTTGGTGTGGTCTTTTATTTTGTTATGTTGATAATATGTTTGAGATAAACCTATGTGAGTAGATTTTCTCAGTCTCAAAACTTTATTGTATTTCTTTCCTTTTAGTTTTTGAAGATTTATTTATTCACACAATGGATTTACCTTGTGAAATTCAGGTGCTCTACCAGAGGACAGTGTGCTGTAGCATTATTCGAATATATCTGTTAAACATAAGATTCCCAACTCTCTCTATCTCTCTGTTTGTCTGTCTGTCTTTCTCTCTCTCTCTCTCTCTCTCTCTCTCTCTCTCTCTCTCTCTCACTCTCTCTCTCTCTCTCTCTCGTTTTTCTTTCTTTTCTTTCTGCGTATATTTCTGTTGACCTGTAATAGTGGATTTTTCTACAAAATGTTGCCATGGACAACTCCTTCGTTGCCGTGGGATTTTTAACGTTCGTTGAATGTGTGCTGAACAGAGGTGATTTGAGTTTATCATTTCATCCAAAAGACTAATGCCTAAACCACCACTCGTCCGATACGTGATTCGAACCTGGATTTCTCGTGTCACAGGTAGTGCTTTAACCACTAGGGTACACACATCAAAGACTTGTACAGCCAGGTGAACTAGACCCATACGTGACAACATTGTGACACTTGCGAAAGTGTTGACCCAATTTATCTGTGTCGGGTGACACAATGTCCTCGATGGAAAGAACGTTCATTTCACAAGTTCATATCTGAACCAAAGACGACGGACGTGAGCCGCTCGAGCAAGGAACCGCAGGGCTTTCCAGGGGGCATAACTAGATAGTCCTGTCACAAATAATCGCTTCCCCTTTTATCTACCAACTCTGGCTTGAATGGGAAGCGCCAAAATTGACCGGGACGCCGGCCGGATACGAGGAAATACTAAAATCGTGACGAAAATGTGGTTTCCAAGGATGAAGGATGGTCTATCATATTTCTGTAATCATTCAACTGGCTGTACTAAGAGATATCTCCCATACTTCACATAATGCTACTTTGCAATTGTAACGCATCAATTTAAAACAAATGGGTCATCGTTCAAAGCGGGAGTTCAGCGTTTTCCGAGGTAACGTCATACGCATATCGCCATCCATGTTGGCTGTGAAGTACTGATTCACTGTCCATTATGCCACTGGCTTGTAGGGCAGCAGCGAAGGTTCTTCGCTCTTGTCTGCTCTGGCCCCAGCCTTTGGAAAGTGGACAACCCCAAGACATACTTGTAACGTCTTTGGGACAACCCCAGGTATGTGTCAGAGCCTTAAAGACTCCTTCAGTTGTTTGTCTCCAAAGTGTTGTTGGGTCTTCCCTTCTGACGTCTTCCTTCTGGTTCCAGTGAAGCACACAGTCTGGATTTTGTTGTCCTGCTGTCGTTGAATGATGTGACCAATCCATCTCCATCGTCTTTTCATAATGATAGTGCTTGTGCTGTCTTGGTTGCATTGTGCAAGTGGTTGTTGTTTGGGCCAGAGATTTGTACAATTTTTCGAAGTTTGTGGTGTGTGTGTGTGTGTGTGTGTGTGTTTTGTGTGTGTGTGTGTGTGTGTGTGTGTGTGTGTGTGTGTGTGTGAGGGTGTGTGTGAGTGTGTGGTCTGTGTGTGTGTGTGTGTGTGTGTGTGTGTGTGTGTGTGTGTGTGTGTGTGTGTGTGTGTGTGTAAGGTTGATTGCTTGGTAAGGTCGTTTTCTGTCATCTTCTAGCATATTGAGCAGTAAAGTAAGAACTGTGTTTTGGTTTCATGCGACAGTGACAACCAGCCGCTGAGCAGACCTACTCAGGGATTTCTTGGTCTTAACCCTTTGATTCCCGCTGCTTGCCCACCAGCATTCTGCATTGTCAACCATGCCAGCAAAGAGAAACCTTAACCCTTTGACTCCCTCTCCTATCCACCAGCTTCCTGCAGGAAGCTGGTGGATAAGGTGAGGGAGTCAAAGGGTTAAGTTTTTGCAGGAAGCTGGTGGATAGGGTGCGGGAGTCAAAGGGTTAATGGTGTCGTGATTTCCCATCTGCGTATAATCTCGTGACTATATAACCCAACACACACGAAAAAATCAGAATGCGGTATTTAATAAACAAGACAAGACAGGCGCAAATTTTCGACCAACTGGCCTTTGTCAAGCGTAAACATAAGATCACAAATGAGCAAACATCAAATACAAAATTTAGGAAAATGAAATTATGATTTCCCGAAATATTTTCAGTCTTTTTCTCCTAATTTTTGTATTTGGTCTTTGTTCATTTGTGATCTTACGTTTACGCTTGACAAAGGCCAATTGACCGAATGTACACTCGACCAATTTTCTACGAGAAGGTCTTTCTCGTGCCTTATTGTCCACTGACTGCTGGCCTATGTCGCTGTGACACGGTCTATCGTCCGTACGCTCAGTGGATCGTGCATTAAGTGTTGGTTAAGACACACAACATGGGGACTGTTGGCCATACTGAAATGTTTCAACAAGAAAACACCTGGTGTTTTTTGTTTTGTTTTATTTTATCTTTTTTTAAGGATCATTGCACTCAGGGAGGTTACCTTTGTGCTCACCTCATTATTTTCGTCCCATTTTCTACGCCACTTTAATGGCCACAGAAACTAAAACAGTTTTTATTATGCGATTATGATGATGTCGATGAAGATGATAATCATGATGCTATGGAGTTTCATCTAGGATTGAGACTGCGTGGCAGGGTTGTACTCGACGCTTTCTATCACAATACACTGTATACCCTGGCGTCAACCAGGCCCGAGATATACATGTATATAGACACCTCCGGTGTTGGTCAGAAGATTTGAGCAACACCCTCAATGACGCATCCGCGAAGTGAATGAAACTCGACTGTGTGGTTCAAGTCTTCCCAATGAGCCCATAGCACGCCCGACTCTGGGTAGGAGCCGGTTAGAGCCGAAAAATCCCACAATGATTTTTGAAGGTACTGATAGGGATTCAAACCCACAACCTTCCAGTCGGTAGTCCAGTGCCGATGCGTTAATCACTGCACCACGACGACTGGTGAAAACACCTGGTGTTGTCCGTATCGTAAAGTAAACTTGGCAGGGATGGGAAAAAATAGACCAGATTTTTCCTTGCCACTTGCTGCTTATGTTGTGGTCTATGTGACTCCGCCCTCTGTTTACCCGAGGACACTTTTCGGCGGTAGACAACACCGTGACCCGGATACGTGACAGGAGTTTGACTGGTATTCGTTTTCAATTTCAGTTTCTCAATATTTTGTCTCCGCGCTCGGAATGAATTCCATATGCACCAACGTCACAGGTGTCATATGTGTATGGTGATCATTGCACAAGCCATAAGCCTGCACATAAACCCATGAGCTGGACAGGTCCTGAGGCCCTACCTAGAGTATGTTTTACCTAGTCTATAATTTACACTGGTACTTATTAAAAGTCTGACTGGTAGGTGTCAGTTTTAACTAACAGAACAACTGTCTGCTGGTCACAGCTTTCAAATTTAAAGGGAGAAACACTCACTTCCTTTAGAGCCACGTTAACCCTTTCACTCCTGCACCCAGTCCATCAACTGCAAAAACTTCATCCTTTGACTCTCTCACCTATCCCACTAGTTTCCTGCAGGAAGCTGGTGGATAGGTTGAGAGCGTCATAGGGTTAAGTTTATGCTTTGTCGGCATGGTTGACAATGCAGAACTCTGGAGGATAGGGTGTAGGAGTCAGAGGGTTAAGTTTATGCTTTGCTGGCATGGTTGACAATGCAGAACGCTGAAGGATAGGGTGCAGGAGTCAAAGGGTTAAGCATTCCTTCCAGATTAGGCGGGAGTCCTTCAACAGGCATAGTTGTCGGAATATTTCGGGAAATCACTTTTTAATTTCCCCACTGTTGAAAGGCTGTCTTGCTGGCAATCAGCGAGGACGATTACTCCAAGAGAGAGAGAGAGAGAGACAGACAGACAGACAGACAGACAGACAGAGACAGAAACAGAGACAGAGAGAGGGAGAGAGAGAAGACAGAGAGAGCGACAGAGAGGGAGAGAGAAAGACAGAGAGAGAGAGCAACAGAGAGCGACAGAGAGAGAGAGAGCGATTGAGAGAGAGAGAGAGGGAGAGACAGAGAGAGGAGAGAGAGAGAGGGGGGGAGAGACAGATAAGGAGGAGAAGGAGTGGGAGTAGGAGGAGGAGAGACTATGTACGTGTATTCGCATGAGCGTGTGTGTGCGTGTGCGTGTGCGTGTATGTGCGTGCGCGTGCGTGAGTGTATGTCTGTGTGCGTGTGTGCGTGCGTGCGTGTTTGTGTGTAAAGCGACTTCCCTCAGCAAATGTCTCCATTAGAGTTATGTTGACTTGCACTAAAGGCTCTCCATTAAGTATAGAATGACGGGTGACGATCAAATACTTCTTAGTTTATTTGATCTTATTTTAATTTCCTTTTATTTTATTGATAGAACGGGAGCCTGCTTTCTTCTCCCTCTCTCCTGTTCATTGCAAGTTGTGTACAGGCCGGGTCGCCACACACTCTCTCTCTCTGTCACACTCTCTCTCTGTCACTCTCTCTCTCTGTCACTCTCTGTCTGTCACTCTCTCTCTGTTTGTTTTTTTCTCTCTCTCTCCCTTTCTCTTTCTCTCCTTCTCTCTTTCTCTCCTTCTCTCTTTCTCTCTCTTTCTTTCTCTCTCTTTCTTTCTCTCTCTCTTTCCCCTAGGCTGAAAGTGTAATATATGATTTTCTTGTCGTTGGAGTATCTACGTTATCTAAGGTACAGTTTATGTGTAGTGCAATGTAGACGAGGACTGGGTGTAATAAAAGCATAATTATATTTTGCTTATTTCATACTCTCATATATAAGAATTTGTTATTTTCCTTTTTTTTTTTTCCCTGTTGAAGTACGCTCGCATTGCGTACGTTTTGAAAAGGCTGTAGCCTTGGTTCTGCGCATTCGGTTGGGCTCTAAACAACAATACCAATACCAGTAACCTCTTCTTGCCTGATTAGCGTGCGTGAGTGCGTGTGTGTGTGCGTGCGTGCGTGTGTGTCTGTTTTAGCGCTTAGATTTGATTTTATCAAGATTTTCCGCTATATAAATAAAATATTGTATTTGTATTGTATTGTATTGTATTGTATTGTATTAGCGTCCAGTCTAATGTCAAATCTCTTACAGGATAACTCTCATCAAGTCTGTGAAGAACCAATTGTCGCTGTACGTCTCTGAAAGCTCCAACTGTGTGCATCGTTTCTCCATCTTCGCTCCTTCTACAAATACTCGATTGTACAGACTTCTTTACGTTAAATCGAAAACATATGTTGCCAATACGTTTGTCTTTATACTTGGAAACACATTCTGCTTTCAGTTCGTCAAGCTGTCAGTCTATCGCCCTTGTAAACACTGCTTTTTCAGCAGCATCTGTAATATCGAATGGCTTTTCAACACTGCACAACCTCAAAGCTTTCATATTGGGCGTTTTCGGCCTTGTCCTTGCCATCTGCGTATATATCGAGGGGTCCCAGCCAGAAGGTACTAACTGACCATTTTTCACATTTTTACTTTTTTGTTCTAATGGACTCAAAAACATGTTACCTTTGCTGTAATAGTGGTATTTTTGTGATACAACAATAAATTGATGATTTATTGATCAGAACTTAAAGCAGCCATGTAAAAAAGTGAGCAAGTGTTTACCTCCAGAGGATACTACGGACTGATAGTACTTTCCGGCACTGACCAAAGTTGACATGCACCTGTGTCTGGTCCCTGCCAGAAAGTACTATGCAGCGCTAGTATTGGGTGCAGCTGCCAAAGCAGGGGTTAAGTGGCTGCCAGATTGTGTTTAACAGCCCGGTGGTACTTTTAAGCAGGACACCTGAGCTGTGTCGTACCACTGTGAGGGATGTTTAAAACAGTCTATCTGATAACCCTGACTGTGGGGGTCTGGAAAGGTACCGTTAGATGCCAGTTTATCTGGCTGACAAATATCCTGTCTCTGGGACAGGATGTTTAATTATCAACAAAGCATTCCAGAGCTTGTGGCACTCTGAGAAAACTTTCAGGACGACACTTTCTCTTCAGCCTTCGTGAGATTCAGACCTGAGATTCAGACCGTCAGAAGTTTGGACTGCATCAACTGTACTCTAGAAACGGTAAGTTTTTCCCTCATACATTTACACTTTAATACCATTAAAAATATTATGTATATAATTCAATTTTCTAGATAGAGATAATGAAGTAATCTTGAATCTTGAATCTTAAGCTCAACAGCAAAGTGTGCAGTCATTCTCAAAGTGCTCTCTGTTTCAGTCTTTTCCCTGTGTGTGTGTGTGTGTGTGTGTGTGTGTGTGTGTGTGTGTGTGTGTGTGTGTGTGTTGTGTGTGTGTGTGTGTGTGTGTGTTGTGTGTGTGTTGTGTGCGTACGTGCGGTGCATCGCGTTGCGTTATATTGTGTGTTGAGCTGTAGTGTGTGTTTTGGGGAGGAGGTTGTGCACAAAATGAGGAAGATTGCAGAAGCATTAGTCTTCTAAGTAAGGCACTAAGCTAACTTAAGAAAGTGTGCATTTTTTTAAAACTAACTGAGGTTGTTTGAATTCTTTTACAGAAGTTTGTCAACCGTCAAGTGACACCACTGATGATGTACCCTTGGCAGCCTTCATGAAGAGGAGACGTCGCAGGAAAAAGGAAAACAGCAGAAAGAAACCTAGAAAGAGCAGAAATGCAAGTCTGAGGGAGGAAAGCAACTTAGCAAAGGAGAAGAGGTCTCATATTAGTCGTCTAAACAATCTGCTGTTAGCAAATGGTTTCCAGCGAGTTGAGGTGCCACCTGATGGAAACTGCTTTTTTGAGTCATGTTCAAAACACTTTGACTCGATGACTTCGTCCGACTTACGTAGGTGTCTGTGCGACTACCTTGAAGATGATTTCTCCACCTTTATCGGCTTTCTGGCAGCTGATGACACAACCGACGACAATGAGAGATACCTAAGGATTTTCATAACGTTACTCAACTCAGATGTCCCGGCATCTGGAGCAACGACGCAGCTGATCTTCTTCCTCATGCACTTGCCAGCTGGACAAAGAGGACTGTGAAAATCTTTTCCAGTGATGTTGACAGACCGGTGCTTGAAATACCTCCTTTTGGAAAGTCTGTGGAGCCCAACAACAGCACTGTCATCTCACTGTCATTGCTTGCCCTAAAGGACGCTCCTCATTATGACGCCTGCATACCCATAGACAGAAGACCAGCATCCCCAATATCACCAGGTCAGGCTGACGCTGAAGGTGGTCAGGCCCCAGAACAATCTCAAAATTCCCCACAGGAGTTGAATGCCTCTGCGTCTCTTGATGCAACTGGATC
>JAPXFY010000017.1:38637236-38642236 GCA_030674185.1 Monoplex corrugatus
TCATGTTCCCATGTTCCCATAAACCACCGAACACTGACATGACTTACAGCATCTTTAACGTGCATAGTTGATGTTCTGCGTGCGGCGTATACAAGCTGAAGGGAAGGTTTGGGTATTAACAAGTCTGCACACACGCTGATCTGGGAGATCGTGAAAAAAAAAAATCTCCACCCTTTACGCACCAAGCGGGAGATAGCCAGGCAGGATCGAAACCCCAGACCTTCCAATAAGAACTCTGACGTCTTACCCACCTGACAACTGCGCCCAGCAAGTAAAATTATGTTCCGTGTTCGTATGTATGTTTACCTTCTGATACAGAAATTGTGGAGTGTACATGCACAACCTTTAAACGTCGTGTTAGACTGGTCAGATGGCAAATATGAAGTTTACTTTCATTTTCTAGTTTTCATTCTTATTCTGTGTGTGGATGAGTGAGTGAGTGAGTGAGTGAGAGAGAGAGAGAAAGAGAGAGAGAGGAACGGGTGAGAGAAAGAGAGAGAGAGAAAGAGAGAGAGAGACAGAGACAGACAGAAAGAGAGAGAGAGCATTTGAATCACAAGGATAGTGGCATAACCAAACCAACAACTTTTCCTTACGTCTAAACCTCCCCAAGAGACGATCCATACCAACACAAATAATAGAGAAAAAAGAAAGAAAGAAAGAAAAAACAAACAAACAAACAAACAAACAAACAGAAAAGAAAGAAAAAGAGACACACACACACACACAGAGACACACATACACATACAGACAAAACACACACACACAGACATCCACAGAGAGAAAAATGGAGAGAGGGAGAGAACGAACTAGCGAGAGAGAGAGAGAGAAAGAGAGAGAGAGAGAGAGAGAGGATTTCAGTTCTCACCCACTTTTTTGTTCAACTTTTTTAACTCAGTACACAACGCGTGGGTTAAAAAGTACACGATCTGTTAACTAGTCCTAAGATTTCAGCGTAAAGAGCGGTAAACACCGGGAAAGAAACCTGTCGAATCAGGCGTATATATATTCCAATGATAACTGCGGGTTTGTATGGAGTGTGTGTGTGTGGGGTGGGTGGGTGTGTGGGTGTGGGTGTGCGTGTGTGGGGGTGAGTTTGTGGGTGTGGGTGTGCGTGTGTGTCTGGGTGGGTGTCTGGGTGTAGGTGGGTGTGGATGTATGTGTGCGTGCGTGTGTGTGCGCGTACGTACGTGCGTGCGTGCGTGCGTGTGTTTGTGTGTGTGTGTGTGTGTGTTTGCGTGTGCGTGTGTGTTTGGGGGGAGGGGGGGGGCGCACGCGCCTGTGTGTATATTTATTCAAGTTCTTTGTGTATTGTATAAACTTTAATCACAACCCCGCCACATTAAACATTGGCCTGTTCGCTGTCCATCTTTCATGTTTCCATCGTTCTGGTGGTGTTAGCTTAGTTTTTCGTGGGTTCCTTCTCCCTCCCCCTTCCTCCTCCCTCACCCTTCCCATTTCAAGACCTTTTCAACGCAAAGGGTTTGGCACAGACTCTGGGAGTCTCTGCCAGGTAAATGCTGATAGGTTTGGGTGGAGAGCATATGGAATTGTTCGAGCGCGATGAATCCTTCCTGAACCTACCCCAGACTCTGTAACAATGACTGACACTGCGGTAGTACTTGCACTGTATTCAGTTAATCTTTCAGAGATAACAAATTATTCAGAATCCAAAGCAAGTGTGACTGCCCGTGCCCAAGCAAACAGGAACCAGAACAACAAGAAAACCAATACAAGCGCGTATTCAACAAAACAAAACAAGCGCAAATTTTCGGCCAACCGGCCTTTGTCAAGCGCGACCGCACGGTCACAAACAGATCACAAACACCAAACAATGGATAATAAAAATCCACTGGACGAGGCGGCAGGGAAGTTTTTAGTCCTGTTTTTAATATCCATTGTTTGGTGTTTGTGATCTGTTTGTGACCGTGCGTTCGCGCTTGACAAAGGCCGGTTGGCCGAAAATTTGCGCTTGTTTTGTTTTGTCTTCTGGTTTAAATTATTCAGAATTGAATTGTTCTGTTGGGAGTAAAATCGGCACCATTGTTTGCCCAACAGAAGAAACAGAAAGGCTTATTGAGACAGCATTGGTGGAAAATCAGCACATAGACATGATATTTTACATGCTCGCGCTCACGCCAGTTGATAGGTATGCTCGGTCGGATTGACACGCGCATACGCACGTGCACATGCTCACAAACACTACTGGCAGTTTAAAGCTTTTTTTTTCAAATTTCATGTTCATGGAAAGATTAAGAAATTGTTCTCACTGCCACAAGACTCATGGGCAAACATAAGAGAATAAAAACAGAAACAATGAATAAAGTAGCACATAAACGACAACAAAACAAATAATGTATAAACGACTACATAAATCTGAAAACTATGAAAAGCTTAATAAAAAAAAAATTTTTAAAAATTATTTCTATGAATAAATAAATAAAACTGAATAGGTATTTGAATGAAACAAGGGTATACAAACAGAACAGTTAGAAAAAAAAAAGAAAGAAAAAAAAAACAGAACGCAACAGTGAGTCATGCGTATGCATTTGTATGTGTACTTTATTTTCTTTTCCTTTTTTTTTCCATTTGAAATTTTGTATGTTTTGAAACGGTATAGCCCTGATATCGCCCTACGCAGTCGGCTGGGCTTTAAACAAAAATAATAATAACGCTTGAGGCATTAAGACAGTCAATTAAGAAAACCAGTGTTTATGCTGCACACAGGCTGGAATAAACCGTATCAGTTATTGTGTACAAGGCAAACAACGAGCTATGGCAAAACACTACGAGACAACGAACGAATAAATGAATGAATGAATGAATCCGAACGTAGCTTATTAAAAGAAATGAATGAATGAATGAATGAATGAATGAATAAATGAATGAATGAATGAATGAATGAATGAATGAATGAACGAACGAACGAACGAATGAATGAATGAATGAATGAATGAATGAATGAATGAATGAATGAATGAATGAATGAATGAATGTCTTTTTGTCCACAAGGAACACCAGTTTCTGGTGTTAGTTTAGTTTAGTTTAGTGCAGTAGCAGTAATAGTAGTAGCGACAGTTTCTGGTGTTAGTTTAGTTTACTTTAGTATAGTAGTAGTAATAGTAGTAGTAGTAGTAGAGTAGAAGTAATAGCAGTAGAAGTAGCAGTAGTAGTATCATTATTGTTATTAATAACATTACAATATAGTTATATAATTATTATTGCTATTATTATCATTATTATTATCATTATTATTATTATTACTAAAGCTCACCTGACTATGCACAGCATATCAGGGCTATAACCATGTCAAAACGCACACACTTCATCGACCCTGGAAAAAACTGGAAAAGAAAATTAAGTACACATATCAATGCATTCGCAGCAGATAATCTAAGGCTATGCCCCTGACTTCGATCATTCCGCCCAATTTATCACCGGGGAGGGGTTAAAAAACTGAATGCAACTATACAAACAATACTAAGCACACCGAAACATTAAAGATATGGCCTGAATTACCCAAAACTGCTTCTGCACGTCACATCTAGAACCAAAAATGCAGTTAATACGCGTATCCAATTATGAAGACTAAAAGAAAGATGTAAGGTTTATGGAACACATACAGGTGAATGGACCAGCTAGGCTGAAAATGAGAAAGAAGAGATGATTGAAAGCAAAGGAGCAAGGCAGAAACAAAAACATTGACAGAAAACAGGAAATTTTTAGCACTGAACATCCTCCAGGAAGGGATACTAATCATACTGAATGAGATCACGGCATCCTGACAGAGAGTTTTGATATAAATGCTTTCAAACAGTACAGTAAAACGACTATTGATTAATATGCTTCAATCGATTCTCTGTCAAATCACTTTTTTTTGTGTGTGTGTGTTATAAATGTAAACAGTACCATCAAATCTTTATGTGTCTGAAAGTGCGTGTGTGCGTGCGTGTATGCGTGCGTGTGTGAGAGTGTGTATGTGTGTGTATTTGTGAGAGAGAGAGAGAGAGTGTGTGTGTGTGTGTGTGTGTGTGTGTGTGTGTGTGTGTATGTGTGTGTGTGTGTGTGTGTGTGTGTATGTGTGTGTGTGTGTGTGTGTGTGTGTGTGTGGTGGTGTGTCGGTCTGTATGTCTGTCTATCGCTGTCAGTACACCAGTATTTTGGTTCTAAATGTTCAGTGTCTTACCATCAAACCAATATTCTCCGACACTTAAGTTAGACACACCGCGCGAGCGTGCGTTCGTGAGAAGATGGGAACACGTGCATGCGCGCGCATACGATGAATTCACGTACAGGTATTCCCATATACACACGCACACGCGTACGCGCTTCTGTTCTCTAACGTTAAGGCTGAAGTCACTGATGAAAAAATTTTTTTTTTTTTTTGAAAAAGGAAAAAGAAAAGGTAAACGTGTTTGTTCTTCCCTGACGGCTAAAATCGCAATAATGTAATATCACCCTTCCCATCGACGCTAGACAAATTGAAAATAACAAGACCATTTCTCTCTCACCCTCTCTCTCCCTCTCTCTCCCTCTCTCTCTCTCTTTCTCTCTTTCTCTCTCTCTCTCTCTCTCTCTCTCTCTCTCTCTCTCTCTCTCCTCCTCTCTCTCTCTCTCTCTTTTTCTTTTCTTTTTTCTTTTTTTTTTTATCGCATATTATTGACTAATCGATTAAACAAACAGTCGACTCAAAATATTCCCCCCTGTAATTTGTTCAAACAAGAGTAAAGGGAAACGAGGACCATGTTTACTTTTTACCCACATTTAAGCGAAGGGATATTTTGTCATGTTTAAGTGATGTTTTCGTTTCATTTCTACACACACCCCTGTCGTACGATGGCGTGGTATCGACAAAAAATGGCGGTCCGCGCGCGCCACGTGACCCTTTTCAAGGCGTCTGATTGGTCAATAATTATTTATTCTGGTTGGCCCGGAAGAGTTTGGTTTTCGAACATGAATGTCCTTCCCCTAGAACATGAATGGTTAAATCAAACATCAGA
>JAPXFY010000017.1:38652236-38659736 GCA_030674185.1 Monoplex corrugatus
GTGTGTGCGCATGCGTGCGTGCATACTGGTGTGTGGGTGAATGACCGGTTCTGTCTTTGGATAAGTGTGTGAGGCAATTTTATTAAAATGTAAAAAAATCAGTATATGAAAACATACATTTAACATAACACAATCATCAAATATTTGCAAATTCTTTTCTTCATTATCATGTTCCATGCCCCATGGCGTTGGCGATCATGGCCTCCATACGAATCTATCTTTTGTCGCTGTAAGTATTATCTTCTACCCTTTCTGTCCCCATCCACTCTGCAAAATTGTCTACTATTTCCTTTATGTGTCCACCTGGTGCTCTTTTTCCCTCTAGCTTTCTTGTTGTGACTTGGTGCTCAAGTTTCTCTTGTCTCATGAAATGTCCTGTAAATGTTGCTTGTCTTTTCCTAATCTTCTTCATTAGATCATAGCCAGACAGAAAGAAAAGTTTTACTAAATTAAAACAAAACCAAAAATCTTCAGTCCTTGTTTCAGTTTCAATGTTTTTGTGACGGTGCCTCCGCGCTCGGAAAAAAATCCATATGCACAGAGGCCACTGATGCCATGTGATGGAGATCTGAAATAATCATGACAAGCCATAAGCCTGTAGCCTACATAAGCCCCATGCATTGGCAAGGTTGTCAGTCGTCGAAGACAGACAAACAAACACACTACGGGACCAGATGGACAGACTGATAACATACAGACTGCCGAACGTTTTCGTCTCACTACATGAATGCCTTCAAAGCACTCAGCTACACACTTGTGTACATAAACGTTTTCTCTCATTCACATCAAAAGTGTGAACTGTTCTTGTGTAAGCAAAACCTAAAAAGCTTAGACGAAATATTGCATTTTCAAGCGAAAACACAAAATGTGCACATAACAAAACCAATTCTTGCAACCTGGCTCACTTTTCACATCAAAAGGAAATATACATATTTATAGGCAAATATCACCTAATTGCACTTGGCGATTGTTGCTTTCTGGTTGTTTGTGTTAATAATTCTATCTGCATAGTGTGAACAGTCCACGTCGAAGGTACACTTTCTGCACTTTATATAGAAAATTTATTGCGAAATTGTATGCATATAGCAATAATAGCAGGCCCAATCTGCCAGAAAAAGAAAAGAATAAAGTCAGAAAACCTACATAATCTACAGCAAGCTGACCAGGCATGCATGATTCAGACTGCATTCAAACTTGAGTCAGAAATGTGACTGATTTTGGTAGGAAACGTTGTGTACATCTCACCGTTCTACTTTTGAAGGTTTGAAAGGACAAGTATAATATAGTCACATGCAATCATCCTGACTTTACTCTCCACACATCTGTACAACTGATCAACAGTGATATTTCGCCCAGAATCTTTCCATCGACATTCACCATTCTGTCCAAAACATTCTTACAGTTTGCACTCAATTCACAATACCAGCACACAAATGAATATGTTAAAACAGACTCATATAGGGCCTACAGCAATGACAAAAAAAGAACAAGGAACGCAGGTACTGACAAAACACAAAAAAGCAACAAAAAAAAACACATACAAATTAAAAAAAAAAAAAAAAAACCGAACTCGGTTTTCGAAGACAGCAAAGCTCACACTGGTATTTCCTGTTGGTATTTCCTGTTGGTATTTCCTGTGGATATAATCAGTATGAGGTATAAAATTCAATTAGATATCAAACAAATAATGTGCCTAAATACTTGTATTGCTCCACACGTGCAAATTCAACACCTTCAGTGAGATGAAAAGGCCAGGCGCAGCATGTTGAGGATTGCGGAAGACAATAAGCTTGTCTTTAGTTTTACCCCTCTTCATGGCCCCGTTGGGGCAGTGTTTAGAGCGTCATGCTCATAACGCAATGGTTGTAGGTTCAGATCTCGGGTGGGATAGTTATCATATTTTACGTTTAGTTAGTTAGTTAGTTAGTTAGTTAGTTAGTTAGTTAGTAGTTAGTTAGTTAGTTGGTTAGTTACTTAGTTACTTAGTTACTTAGTTACTTAGTTACTTAGTTGGTTAACAGGAACCAGAAAAACGCCAAATATAAAATAGAACGCGTATTTAATACAACAAGACAAGACAGGGGCAAATTTTCGGCCAACTGGCCTTTGTCAGGCGTAAGATTACAAACAAACAAACAAACACCAGATACAAAAATTATGTGAAAAAGAGTGAAACTTCCCTGTTGC
Organism: Monoplex corrugatus; assembly: GCA_030674185.1. NCBI lineage: Eukaryota > Metazoa > Mollusca > Gastropoda > Littorinimorpha > Ranellidae > Monoplex > Monoplex corrugatus. The sequence continues at coordinate 38,654,424 of JAPXFY010000017.1, forward strand.
TTCGTCCAGTTGGAGAAAGGCCTTTGTTTGTTTGTAATCTTACGTTTGACAAAGGCCAGTTGGCCGAAAATTTGCGCGTGTCTTGTCTTGTTGTATTAAATACGCGTTCTGATTCTATTTTTGTGTTTTTCTGGTTCCTGTTTGCTTGAACGCAGGCAGTCACACTTGTTTTAGATTTAATTAGTTAGTTATCATTTATTTATTTATTTATTTATGGCCAGCGCATGGGGTTTTACGCAGGCTCAGGTAGTCTGCCAGATCACTGCTGGCACTTTTGGGTGGAGCGCAGATGGAATCGTCCGAGTGCGATGACTCCCTCTTGAACAAACTCCGAATTCCGACCGTAAAAGACTTTCCCATGTTCAAATCAAGATGGTTTTCATCACACCACTCTCTACAAACTTTCGAGCTTCTTGAAAAATAAGTGATGTCAGAATGAGAAAAATCTCTCTTGCTGAAACATCAGTTCATTTAATTAAGAAGTGTAACTGATGCCTCTGCAGTTATTGTTAAAGATTGTAAAACAGGACAGGGAGAGAACCTTTGTAGTTATTGTTAAAGATTGTAAAACAAACAGGGGAGAGAACCTTTGTAGTTATTGTTAAAGATTGTAAAATAGGACAGGGGTAAGAACCTTTGTAGTTATTGTTAAAGATTGTAAAACAGGACAGGGTAAGAACCTTTGTAGTTATTGTTATAGATTGTAAAATAGGACAGGGGTAAGAACCTTTGTAGTTATTGTTAAAGATTGTAAAACAGGACAGGGTAAGAACCTTTGTAGTTATTGTTATAGATTGTAAAACAGGACAGGGTAAGAACCTTTGTAGTTATTGTTATAGATTGTAAAAAGGACAGGGGTAAGAACCTTTGTAGTTATTGTTAAAGATTGTAAAACAGGACAGGAGTAAGAACCTTTGTAGTTATTGTTAAAGATTGTAAAACAGGACAGGGGTAAGAACCTTTGTAGTTATTGTTAAAGATTGTAAAACAGGACAGGGGTAAGAACCTTTGTAGTTATTGTTAAGATTGTAAAACAGGACATGGGGAAGAACCTTTGTAGTTATTGTTAAAGATTGTAAAACAGGACAGGGGTAAGAACCTTTGTAGTTATTGTTATAGATTGTAAAAAGGACAGGGATAAGAACCTTTGTAGTTATTGTTATAGATTGTAAAATAGGACAGGGGTAAGAACCTTTGTAGTTATATGTTATAGATTGTAAAAAGGACAGGGTAGAACCTTTGTAGTATTGTTATAGATTGTAAAATAGGACAGGGGTAAGAACCTTTGTAGTTATATGTTAATGATTGTAAAATAGGACAGGGGTAAGAACCTTTGTAGTTATTGTTATAGATTGTAAAACAGACGGGGTTAGAACCTTTGTAGTTATTGTTATAGATTGTAAAATCAGGACAGGGAAAGAACCTTTCAGTTATTGTTATAGATTGTAAAACAGACAGGGAAAGAACCTTTGTAGTTATTGTTATAGATTGTAAAACAGGACAGGGATAAGAACCTTTGTAGTTATTGTTATAGATTGTAAAACAGGACAGGGTAAGAACCTTTGTAGTTATTGTTATAGATTGTAAAACAGGACAGGGATAGAACCTTTGTAGTTATTGTTAAAGATTGTAAAACAGGACAGGGTAAGAACCTTTGTAGTTATTGTTAAAGATTGTAAAATAGGACAGGGGATAAGAACCTTTGTAGTTATTGTTATAGATTGTAAAACAGGACAGGGGTTAGAACCTTTGTAGTTATTGTTATAGATTGTAAAATCAGGACAGGGGTAAGAACCTTTGTAGTTATTGTTATAGATTGTAAAACAGGACAGGGTAAGAACCTTTGTAGTTATTGTTATAGATTGTAAAACTAGGACAGGGTAAGAACCTTTGTAGTTATTGTTATAGATTGTAAAACAGGACAGGGTAAGAACCTTTGTAGTTATTGTTAAGATTGTAAAACAGGACAGGGTAAGAACCTTTGTAGTTATTGTTATAGATTGTAAAACAGGACAGGGGTAAGAACCTTTGTAGTTATTGTTAAAGATTGTAAAACAGGACAGGGTAAGAACCTTTGTAGTTATTGTTATAGATTGTAAAACAGGACAGGGGTTAGAACCTTTGTAGTTATTGTTATAGATTGTAAAAAGGACAGGGGTAAGAACCTTTGTAGTTATTGTTATAGATTGTAAAACTAGGACAGGGATAAGAACCTTTGTAGTTATTGTTATAGATTGTAAAACTAGGACAGGGTAAGAACCTTTGTAGTTATTGTTATAGATTGTAAAACAGGACAGGGGTAGAACCTTTGTAGTTATTGTTATAGATTGTAAAACAGGACAGGGTAAGAACCTTTGTAGTTATTGTTAAAGATTGTAAACATGGACAGGGGTAAGAACCTTTGTAGTTATTGTTATAGATTGTAAAACAGGACAGGGGTAAGAACCATTTGTAGTTATTGTTATAGATTGTAAAACAGGACAGGGGTAAGAACCTTTGTAGTTATTGTTAAGATTGTAAAACAGGACAGGGGATAAGAACCTTTGTAGTTATTGTTTATAGATTGTAAAACAGGACAGGGAGAAGAACCTTTGTAGTTATTGTTAAGATTGTAAAACAGGACAGGGATAAGAACCTTTGTAGTTATTGTTATAGATTGTAAAACAGGACAGGGTTAAGAACCTTTGTAGTTATTGTTATAGATTGTAAAATAGGACAGGGTAAGAACCTTGTAGTTATTGTTAAAGATTGTAAAATAGGACAGGGGAAGAACCTTTGTAGTTATTGTTATAGATTGTAAAACAGGACAGGGGTAAGAACCTTTGTAGTTATTGTTATAGATTGTAAAACAGGACAGGGGATAAGAACCTTTGTAGTTATTGTTAAGATTGTAAAACAGGACAGGGTAAGAAACCTTTGTAGTTATTGTTATAGATTGTAAAACAGGACAGGGGTAGAGAACCTTTGTAGTTATTGTTATAGATTGTAAAACAGGAAGGGTTAAGAACCTTTGTAGTTATTGTTATAGATTGTAAAACAGGACAGGGGTAAGAACCTTTGTAGTTATTGTTATAGATTGTAAAACAGGACAGGGAAAGAACCTTTGAGTTATTGTTATAGATTGTAAAACAGGACAGGGAAAGAACCTTTGTAGTTATTGTTAAGATTGTAAAACAGGACAGGGTAGAACCTTTGTAGTTATTGTTAAAGATTGTAAAACAGGACAGGGGTAAGAACCTTTGTAGTTATTGTTATAGATTGTAAAACAGGACAGGGATAAGAACCTTTGTAGTTATTGTTAAAGATTGTAAAAAGGACAGGGTAAGAACCTTTGTAGTTATTGTTATAGATTGTAAAACAGGACAGGGGTAAGAACCTTTGTAGTTATTGTTATAGATTGTAAAACAGACAGGGGTTAGAACCTTGTAGTTATTGTTATAGATTGTAAAACAGGACAGGGAAGAACCTTTGTAGTTATTGTTAAAGATTGTAAAACAGGACAGGGTAAGAACCTTTGTAGTTATTGTTATAGATTGTAAAACAGGACAGGGTTAGAACCTTTGTAGTTATTGTTATAGATGTAAAATAGGACAGGGGTAAGAACCTTTGTAGTTATTGTTATAGATTGTAAAACAGGACAGGGGAGAGAACCTTTGTAGTTATTGTTAAAGATTGTAAAACAGGACAGGGATAAGAACCTTTGTAGTTATTGTTAGATTGTAAAAAGGACAGGGATAAGAACCTTTGTAGTTATTGTTATAGATTGTAAAACAGGACAGGGATAAGAACCTTTGTAGTTATTGTTAAGATTGTAAAATAGGACAGGGTAAGACCTTTGTAGTTATTGTTATAGATTGTAAAACAGGACAGGGTAAGAACCTTTGTAGTTATTGTTAAGATTGTAAAAAGGACAGGGTAAGAACCTTTGTAGTTATTGTTAAAGATTGTAAAACAGGACAGGGTAAGAACCTTTGTAGTTATTGTTAGATTGTAAAACAGGACAGGGAAAGAACCTTTGTAGTTATTGTTATAGATTGTAAAACAGGACAGGGGAAAGAACCTTTGTAGTTATTGTTATAGATTGTAAAACAGGACAGGGATAAGAACCTTGTAGTTATTGTTATAGATTGTAAAACAGGACAGGATAAGAACCTTTGTAGTTATTGTTATAGATTGTAAAACAGGACAGGGTAAGAACCTTTGTAGTTATTGTTAAAGATTGTAAAAAGGACAGGGTAAGAACCTTTGTAGTTATTGTTATAGATTGTAAAATAGGACAGGGAAAGAACCTTTGTAGTTATTGTTAAGATTGTAAAACAGGACAGGGTAAGAACCTTTGTAGTTATTGTTATAGATTGTAAACAGGACAGGGAAAGAACCTTTTAGTTATTGTTATAGATTGTAAAACAGGACAGGGATAAGAACCTTTGTAGTTATTGTTATAGATTGTAAAAAGGACAGGGATAAGAACTTTGTAGTTATTGTTATAGATTGTAAAACAGGACAGGGGATAAGAACCTTTGTAGTTATTGTTATAGATTGTAAAACAGGACAGGGGTAAGAACCTTTGTAGTTATTGTTATAGATTGTAAAACAGGACAGGGATAAGAACCTTTGTAGTTATTGTTAAAGATTGTAAAACAGGACAGGGATAAGAACCTTTGTAGTTATTGTTAAGATTGTAAAACAGGACAGGGGTAAGAACCTTTGTAGTTATTGTTAAAGATTGTAAAACAGGACAGGGATAGAGAACCTTTTGTAGTTATTGTTATAGATTGTAAAACAGGACAGGGATAAGAACCTTTGTAGTTATTGTTATAGATTGTAAAACAGGACAGGGATAAGAACCTTTGTAGTTATTGTTATAGATTGTAAAACAGGACAGGGATAAGAACCTTTGTAGTTATTGTTAAAGATTGTAAAAACAGGACAGGAGTAAGAACCTTTGTAGTTATTGTTAAAGATTGTAAAACAGGACAGGGATAAGAACCTTTGTAGTTATTGTTATAGATTGTAAAACAGGACAGGGTAAGAACCTTTGTAGTTATTGTTAAGATTGTAAAACAGGACAGGGATAAGAACCTTTGTAGTTATTGTTATAGATTGTAAAACAGGACAGGGATAAGAACCTTTGTAGTTATTGTTATAGATTGTAAAACAGGACAGGGTAAGAACCTTTGTAGTTATTGTTATAGATTGTAAAACAGGACAGGGGATAAGAACCTTTGTAGTTATTGTTATAGATTGTAAAACAGGACAGGGGTAAGAACCTTTGTAGTTATTGTTAAAGATTGTAAAACAGGACAGGGATAA
>JAPXFY010000017.1:38669736-38677236 GCA_030674185.1 Monoplex corrugatus
GTGTGTGTGTGTGTGTGTGTGTGTGTGTGTTGCGTGTGCGTGTGTGTGTGTGTCTTTCTGTCTGTCTGGCTGTCTTTGACAACAGTGTGTTCCCAAGAATTCTCAGCTGTTTCCAGATGAACCTAGACCGGATTTGGAGACTTTAGTTTCAGTTTCTCAAAATGTCGTCTCTGAGTTCAAAATAGATTCTATAGGCACTGACGTCATAGATGCCATGTGACGGATGAGATTCAAAATGGTCAAGGTATAAGCCTTAAACCTATTCATAACCCCTTAACGCTGAAAAGGTCTTTGTTCAAAACCGTGAATTGGCTGAGGAGTCGCGAAAGCATGAATTTGAAAATTATGGCCCAAAGGTCATGGTCATACCTCTCAAAAAAAGGCCTAAAAATCGGCACTTTTTGAGGGAAGTGAGTGCAAAAGCGCTTTCGTAGAAACGTTTGATAATATCCACGTTATGTTTTTCATTGTTGTCGGAATCCACCGTTACTTTTGCTTGATGTCAAGTTGTATCTAATTCGTTATTTTTTGAATTTCACAGTTCCTTTGAAAAGTACATATTCTGGTTATTCGTGAAGAGAGGGGGAGGTGTATAAAACGAGAGACTGTCTAAATAGCTTGACAATTTTTTTAAATATGTTACTGCTACATTCTGTAAACATGGTTCATGGTACTGGAGCGGTTATGAAGAATTCTTTGTGCTGCCACAAAGTCTATGACATTCACATGAAAGATTTTGTGTCAGGGACAGAGTCATTTTTTGAAAACAAGATTATTATGTAGAATTTTTAAACAAATTACTGTGTACATAATATCTCTCTCTCTCTCTCTCTCTCTCTCTCTCTCTCTCTCTCCTCTCTCTCTCTCTCTCTCTCTCTCTCTCTCCTCTGTCTGTCTGTCCGTCTGTCTGTCTGTCTCTCTGTCTGTCTATCTCTGCCTCTCTCTCTCAAACACACGCACACACACATGAACACACACACACACACACACACACACACACACACACACACACACACACACACACACACACACACACACACACACACACGTTGTCTCTTCAGTAACGTAAATAGATAACGCCAATAGCTGTCACAAAGCTACACCCACAATAATCACAGAAGGCAAGAAAGAAGAGGACCTGTCTAACGTATACACGATCTTAGTGTTGTCACAGATATTATGAATCGTAAAACAGATTGGCTAGTCAGTGAACTCATGGCCTATGATAGCCTCAGCGTGGATTCCTATTTATTTCGCCTGACTGAAAGCTTTAGGGCTCAAGACAACGCTGAGACAGGTCAAAGGTGTTTGCTTGATAAACAATATTGTGTCCATGTAGCGATATCTTGCTCCTTTGGGTATATCATTGACCAAGATGGGAACCTTTTTTTTTCTGAAGTCGCTGTCGTTTTGTTTCCATTAACAAGTTGGGTATTCTTTCAGAAAGTTTCGCTCTTCAGACAAGTTTGAAAGTTGATTGCTTCTCGTCTACTGTTTTTTCTAATAACAGAAACCCACGAAATTTAAACTGAAGCTAGATGAATGATGCTTCAACGTTTGTTGGCTGTGTGTGCTTACGAGCCCCGCAAACCATAGCAAGGCATGGCGAAAAAATGATAGCACAACGTTTAAATATCTGGAAACGATCGTCTCACCAGACGGCAGAATCGGCCAAGCCAAAACAGCATTCAAGAAGATGAAAGGTATTCTTACCAACAAATGCCTATCAATTAGCACCAGGAAGAAAGTTCTTGAATGTTATATAGAACCGATAATGTTTTACGGTTGTGAGGCGTGGACAGTCAACAAGCAAAGCCAGAACAAGATTGAGGCAGCCCAGATGTGGTTTCTAAGAAGAATGTTGAGAGTTCCATGGACAGCAAAGAAAACAAACGAGACAGTCTTGACGGAGGCAGACACAAAAAGATCATTGATAAGGAAGATTAGGAAAAGACAGGCAACATTTATAGGCCATTTTATGAGGAAAAGGGAGTTAGAGCACTTGGTCACAACAGGAAAGCTGGATGACTCAGGGAGAAAATATTGGACGGACTTGTAGAGTGGCTGAGGACAGAGAGGGTGGGAGATGTGCTTGCGGCAGCAAGGGACAGATCATGGAGGGCCATGATCACCAACACCATGCGGCAGGCCACTTAATGATGATGATGATGATGATGATGATGATGATGATGATGATGATGATGATGATGATGATGATGATGATGATGATGATGAACGTGAAATAGAGCTGTATACCTTTCTTAATATCCATGTCCCGACAGGCGCGATCGTCAGATGGGTACGACGTTAGATTTGCAATCAGGAGGTCTGGGTTCCATTCTGCCTGGGTATCTCACGCTCAGTGGGAAAAAGGTGTGGAGATTTTCCGATCTCTCTGGTCAACCAACATGTTCGTGTATACCTGTTAGATACAAAATAGAAGAATATCATGCGAATGTACATGTGATGCAAACGGAATTTACACACACTGTGGCACAATTACGGTCATATGTTGACAGAAACATAAAGTATTCTGAATATTTCATGCTTCCACGCTAACCAAACTATCTAATGATGTTTGCTATAGTGGATTTCCCCAATGACTCGTGTCCAATTGCGGTTGATGTTATATATGTGTACATGCATGTAAATACGTTTGTGTGTAAAACAGTATATCTAAATAATAATGCTATGAAATCACCTTACGGCTGGTAGAGCTATTTCAAGAAACGTAGGTAACAATATACACATGGTAGTTGATTATATTTGATTGGAATGAAGCATGTCTTATGTATTGTGTAATTGTAAATGTTGATATAAGTAAAATGTTTTTAAAAATAAATTCTGTGTCCATGGTGTTACAGAACGCCCCTCTCAAGTACAGGAATTACGAAAGGGTTTTCATAGCATTCATTATGATGATAGTCACACGAACCAACCGTTAGTGCAGGTTTCGTGAGGCGAGAAGTAGGGCAATTTACAGATATGCTGGGACAAGCCATTAATCAAAGGCTGATGTTTATAGAGACCCAAACAATAAATCACATACTAAAACATTTATCTACCATAAACCATCCTCCCAACTATACAGGGTTGACATTTATGTTCCGATTATAACAATCATCTCCTTGGTTAAAACAATAACGTCACAGATTAAAACTATAATCTCACAGGTTTAATATCGATGTCTGTCATTTAGCCCCCAATCCATCACGATTACCAACCTCCAATTTCCGCCGGAAGTCGGTATGTCATGTTCTCGCAGAGAACACGAATTAAGAGTTGTCCCCGTGACTGGCAACAATGCGTGTGACTTGTTAATGGTAGGTTTTGAGTTGTTTATGCTCCAGGTGATGGATTATTTGCCATTATGGGTTTCAATCTGAGCTGGGCCGATTCGACGAATGCGCAACAGCTGGTCCGCTGCGCAAATACGCGTCTGTGTCTGAGACAATAACTGGGGTTGGCCCTCGACGTCAAACATCATGCAATGTCAATAGACAAGTGTGGCTGTATTGACAGAACCGCGGTCCCCCCCTTGATTGACAAACACCTCAAAATGTCAGTTGTGAGATGTAATTGTATTATTGATGAAAACTATGGTGGCCCAAAACAGTCAAACATCATGAACTGTCAACAGCGAAGTGTGATTGTTATGATCGACAGAAGCTACGGCTACCACAACTATCACATAGCCAGACATCATCAACGGACAAGAAATATTGCGTTAACAACCGGCAGGGTTGCGTAAACTTTCAAACATCACAAAATATCGGCCGCGAATTGATCAAGCTGCTAGTATATCGAATTTTTTTTTTTTTTTGCGTGTAGTTCTAGCCACAAAATCCCTAGTCACACAATCCCAACATTTTGCAGTTTTAGTGGAAGGGAGTATGTGTGTTTGTATACGTGTGTGGTTAGGGAAGGGGAGGGGTGTAGAGCAGACAGCTGTAAAAACTATGGTATCGTGTTTTGCATGAAACACAGGTAATGATTGCCAATATGATCAACACTGTTAATCCATTCGCTCTGTACCTGTCCACCCCCATCCCTCAAACGCTACTTCTGCTTTTCAGACCCACCAAAACAACAAAAAATTAGAAAAGAAAATAACATTTCAGGAACAGAGACAGACAGACAGACAGAGAGACAGCGAGAGACATACAGATACAAAGAGACAGAGCAGAGAGACAGAGACACAGAGACACAGAGACAGGGAGACAGAGACAGAGAGCATAGAGACAGAGATACAGAGAAACAGAAACAGTGACAGAGAGACAAAAGAAGAGACAGAGAGACAGAGACACAGAGAGAGAGAAGGCAAAATTTATGTCCAAAATCCCTTTACAGTGGTGATTTGCAAGACTCAAACAATACGCACTAGCAAACGCCAGTAAAGAAGACACACACACACACAAGACACACACACCACACACAGACTGACAGACTGACAATCTCGCACAGCACTAAAGGCTTAGCGTTGACCAGACATATCAACTACACTAACACGTCTTTCTTTATGACATAGAAAAGCGCAGACAGACAGAGATAAACAAACAAAAGGACGAAAAAAAAAAAAAAAAAGAAGAAGAAACAAAGAAGAAAAGAAGAAAGAAAGAAAGAAAGAAAGAAAAGGAAAGGAAAGAAAAAACCCAGAGCTATACACAAACACAGATAAGCAGAAATAAGCTGAAAGGCAAAAAGACAAAGACACACGCCTATAGGCTTTGACTAACACAGGCAGACACACAGACACACAGGCACACAGACAGACACACAGACACACACACACACATACACACACACAACACACACAGACACACACACACATAGACACACACCAGACACACCACAACACACACACACAACACACACAGAGATAGAACACACACACACACACAGACGCACAGGCAGGCAGACAGACAGACAGACAAGACACACTGCACGGCAATAAATCGTGGCGTTGATCCGACGAGATGATCTGCAGTAATCTGTGTGGCCCTGTTCCCTGCTCTCCCACAATCCTGTATTGCTTTGACCTCTGACACCACCCGTGCACATGTTTATTTCGGGTAGCTATCCACCCGCAGCAACGCTGAAATGTCTCCAGTCCCACACTGATAGTCTGCTTTCCTGCCACCCCGCCCCCAAGCCTGTCTCGAATCTTCTTACGAACAAAAATAGAAATTGTTTCATACCGATTGAAAAGAAGGTGTGTTTGTGTGTGTGTGTGTGTGTGTGTGTGTGTGTGTGTGTGTGTGTGTGTGTGTGTGTGTGTGTGTGTGTGTGTGTGTTGTGTGTGTGCATGTATGTGTGTGTGTGTGTTTCAGTATGTTCCTTTGTGTTTCAGTCTGTCTGTATGAGAAAGAGAACAAAATGTGTGTGTGTGAGTGAGTGAGTGAGTGAGTGAGTGTGTGTGTGTGTGTGTGTGTGTGTGTGTGTGTGTGTGTGTGTGTGTGTGGTGTGTGTGTGTGTGTGTGTGTGTGTGTTTCTATCTATATGAGAGAGAGAGAACAAAATGTGCCATAAAATTTCTTTTTTGACGGTTTAAAAATGAAAATTGAAATTGAGTATGTGTTCTAGATCAAAGAAATGTATGTATTGTTCACTTCGAAAGGCTCATTGATGCAAGGGGAAAAAAGAAAAGACATACCAAACTTACTTAACCCTTTGACTCCCACACCCTATCCATCAACCGCAAAACTTTCACCCCTTTCTTCAGGAAGCTGGCGGATAGAGTGAGGGAGTCAAAGGGTTAAGATTTTGCTTTGCTAGGATGGTTGACCATGTAGGATGCTGGTGGACACAGGGTGCAAGAGTAAAGGGGTTAATAAACGACAATAAGAAGGTACTATACCCTTTCGTAATTTCCTCCCTCGCTTGGGTCTCTAGGATTGTTGCTGTCATTTATGTCACCGAAGAAAACAAACAAACAAACAAAAGGAACAAACGCAACAGTCGAGCTCTTAGGACACTAGACTTCTAACTGTAAGACCTGAAAGTCACGTAGGAATTATCTCCCATATTGCAGAATTTCTCAAATCCAACAGTTTGTTGGACATGAGAAATTCTGCAATATGGGAGATAATTCCTACGTGACTCTCAAGAGTTATGTTCTTTAATTGATAACATGAAAATTCTCCCTGCTTCCCTCTTATTTCTTTTTGTAAAACCTGAGTTTGAATCTGCTTTGGTACCGCCTGGTGGGTTAAGTGTTGAGACTTTTTTTTCCGATTTCCCAAGTCAAGATATGTGGAAGCCTGCTAGTGCCTGAACCCCCATCATGTCGTGTATTTATCGTTCACGGAACATCAAATACGCACGTTAATTTTAAAGATCTTGTAAGTCATGTCAGTGTTTGATGGATTGTGGAAACATGAAAACAGCCAGCACAGACACATAATAACACTGAGTTTGACTGCTTTAATGTTGGGGGTTAACAAAAAAAAAAAGGGTCTTACAAAAACCCACTCGTAAATACTGACAAATAATGCATTCAGAAGAAAGTTAGACATATGACAGCCACAAAGACAAACGGGCAGACACTGAGTAAAGAGCATTAATTTAAAAATCAATACTTCAATACCAACACATTTAGCACACACACACACACACACCTTCAACCACCATACTAATTTGCTCATAGCTTGCTGTTATCGTTGATATCTATTCCTAATTTTAATTCATTAATCACATTGTCTGTTTTAAAATTGATGACAGTGCCACATTTTATATAAAGCGGAAAACGTTAGAACATGAATAATTATCTATTCCTAGTTTTAATCCACTAATTACGTTCTCTTTCAAAGTTAAGAACAATGTCATATTGCTTATCAAGCGGAAAACTTTAGAACACTTTATCCATCAATAGGCTTCTCACAGCCTCCACTCATTATGCCAACTCTCTAAAAGGACGTCAGGTTTACATCCAACCCAGTTTAGATCGAATTACATGCTCCTTCACATGATTGAACAGTGACCGTGAGCAGACGACGCGCTGTGGTTTCCTGCTTTGTACGAAGACAAATAGTTCCACAACAAACTCCACACATCAAACAGCCATAATATCACTACATGAGAGAGAAGGTCTCCTCATCGTCTTCTTTGAAGCCAAATACGCCAAAAGGCGTGCGTGCTCAAAACGAGGCTCCCTCAGTTACTGTCGCCATCTTGACCTTGGAATCGGCAGTTTGATAACTCTTCTTGCACAGTAAGTGCTGATCGGGTTATCTTTCCTTTGGTTTTCCTTTACTTTGGGATGAGACGTTTCTGGCTGAAACCAGTTTTCAAAACTTTCCATTGATTTTTTTGCTTTTCTGAAGCTGAATTACTTCTTCTCTACCAACTGCTATGAGTTAATTCTTTGTAAACTCAATTCTTCCCCATATTCTCTGTATGTCAGTCTGTCAGTCTGTCTATCTGTCTGTCTGCCTGCCTGCCTGCCTGCCTGCCTGCCTGCCTGCCTGCCTGCCTGCCTGTCTGTCTGTTTGTTCTGCTTTT
>JAPXFY010000017.1:38682236-38684736 GCA_030674185.1 Monoplex corrugatus
TGTCTATCTATCTATCTATCTATCTATCGCTCGCTCTCTCGATCGATCGATCGATCTGTCCATCTATCTATCTATCTCATCTAGCTAGCTGTCTGTCTGTCTGTCTGTCTGTCTGTCTGTATGTATGTATGTATGTATGTATGTATGTATGTATGTCTATATGTCTTCTATCCGTGTTTCTTTTTTCAATCTTTATTTCTTTAAAGAAAGACTCTGAAAAAGGAAAGAAATATAAAAATGCACCTTTCTCATCCATCACAAAGCAAGAGATCGACCACGTTTTCACTCGGCGATATTGTTTGACAAAGCCAAACTGTTTTTCTTCAGGTGGCGGGGAGAGGAGGTTGGAGGGACAGGAAGGAGGATGAGGTGGGGGAGGGAAGTGACAGATCGACTATGATCAACTACACATTTTGGCTTCTGTTTTTTACCGTTCGTTCTTTCCATCATTTTTGTCGTCCACAGTGAATATAATTAATGCATGTGACGTGTACAACTAAATTAAACGTTTGACACAGCCCTGCTGTAATATGCCTGTACTAATGGTGTTGAGAATAGAAGCAATGACGACGACAACGACGATGCTGCTGCTGCTGCTGCTGCTGCTGCTGAAGATGATGATGATGATGATGATATCTCTTCATCATCACCATCGTCATCATGTGCCTTGCCACATGGCGTTGGCGATCATGGCCCTCCATACGAATCTATCCCTTGTCGCTGCAAGTACATCTCCCACCCTCTCTATCCTCAGCCACTCTGCAAGTCCGTCCACTATTTTCTCCCTGGGTCTACCTGGTGTTCTTTTTCAATCCAGTTTTCCTGTTGTGACTTGGTGCTGCAATTTTTCTGATGGTATCTACAAGATTGAAAAATATACTATAATAATTACAATATTTATATGGCGCAAAATCTTGATAAAATCAAATCTAAGCGCTGAAACAGACACACACGCACGCACGCACACAAACGCACGCACACATACACACACACACACACACACACACACACACACACACACCACACACACACACACACACACACAATGGCTATAAATGGGGAGAAAGAATAAAAGCAATGGAAAATTATAGAGAGGACCAGAGTCCTAAAGGCAATTACAAGGGCATCTGAAAAGAATTTCAGCTGGATCTGGTCAAGGAGGAAAAAAAGTGAACTTCATAAGGCTTAAAATTACTCTATATGTTGCCGGTGTCCGATAGCTAAGTGGTTAAGGCATCTGTCGTAATGGTGACTGGCCTTGAGATACCTGACCACCTTGGATGTGCAGGTTCGAATCCAGGTGAAGGACAAATGTCTATTAAAGAATAAAAAAGGGGGAGAGGGAGCGACAGCAGAAGGGCATCGCCTTTGCACAGACAAATACTCTTCACTTCATCTTTACGTATTTATATGTGTACAGAGAAATAACTTTTCTTTTAATGATACAGGTACGTGCATAGAAATACCTTTTGCCAGCACCTTGCATATATGTACTGAACAACAACCAAAAGCTAACGTTGGTCAAAAAGGGAAAGATGTAATGGGGGCATAGAGAGAAAAGAGACAGACAGACAGACAGACAGAAACAGAGAGAAATATACAGGGAGACAGGGACAGGGAGACAGAGAGAGAGAGACATGTATACATATACAAGAAGAGAGGGAGAGAGAGAGAGTGAGAACAAGGGGGGGGGGAAGAGAGAGGGAGAGAGAGAGAAAGACAGACAGACAGACAGACAGACAAAGAAACTGAGAAACAGAGACAGAGAGAACAGAACGGTCCTTACTAGGACGAAATTCGTGGCAGATGACAGAAAAGGCCGTACACATTCGTAATCCAGTTTCAGAAGAGCAAAGAGTCAAACAGAAAATCCGTGAAAATGGGTTTCGGCTGGAAAACTTCTCAGCTCCAAAGTAGGGGACAACCAAATTAAAGATAACCTGGCCAGCACTTATTGTGCAAGAAGAGTCATCGAATCGCTTCTTTCAAGCTCAAGATGGCGACAGTGATTGAGGGAGCCTCGTTTTGAGCACGCACGTGCTTCTGGTGTATTTGGCTTGACAGGAGAAGATGGGGGCCTTCTTTTCTCAAGCCCTGGAACCTTGTGGCGATGTTATGGCTGTTTGATGTAGGGTTTGCTGTGTGACCATTTGTCTTCGTCCAAGGCAGGAAACCACAGCCAGGCGTTTGCTCCCAGTCACTGTTCAATTATGCAGAGGAGGGTGTAATTCGATTTCGAACTGTTTTCTGATTCGGTTTTGATGTAAGAGTGACGTCTTTTTTTGTGTGTGTGTGTTTTTTTTTTTTTTTTATAGAACTGTTGACAACATGAGCAGAGAGTGGAAGAGGAAAGTTTGAGGATGGAACTTCACTTCGCGGGTGGACGCTTAAACTTTAATGTTTTCATAACTCTGCTACCACTATGCAATGTGAGCCGATGGCTGGGTAGGCTACCAGATAGAGAAATGAAGGTCCACAGCAAGGCAAAGGAGGGTTCTTT
>JAPXFY010000017.1:38689736-38692236 GCA_030674185.1 Monoplex corrugatus
GTAGTGGTTCTAGTGTTGGTGATGGTGTTCTTATTGTCACGTTTGCTATTGCTGTTGTTGGTTCTGCTTTCGAAAAATAAAAAGTGCCTGATCAAAGACCCAAAATATCATCATGAGGAACGCGACACTGATGCACTACATTATATTACCGCTTGATGTTAGGTCAGTTCAATTCAGTTGAGTGAGTTTTAAAGTCCTACCACTCTTAGAGTATACGAGGACTAGCGAAAAGAATTTTTTGAGGAAGCCTCCAATAATTTTAAAGCATTGTGAGAAACCGATGCTTTATTCGGTTCTATGATCCACCCTGGATGGCACTGGAATGGGTGAATGATGTTAGGTCACAGGCATGTACCTACATATTCTGTGCAGCACGCTATCACGTGAAGATCAATAAACCAATAAGACAAGTCGAAATACCACAAGGGTAGTAGGGAAAGCTGTTGTTATAAAATGTCCAAAACGACGGATGGAAAAAATAATCGTGAACATTGCACACGTTTTGAACGAGGCGCACGCACGCGCGCGGACACGAGCGAGAAAGATTTCTTTCTCTGTCTGTCTATCTGTCTGTTTGTCTGTCTGTCTATCTCTCTCTCTCTCTCTCTCTCTCTCTCTTTCTTTCTTTCTTCCTTCCCTCCTCCCTCTCTCTCTATCTCTCTTCCCTTCGCTCTCTCTCTCTCTGTCTCTGTCTCTCTCTCCCCCTTTTGTTCTCTCTCTCTCTGTCTTTCTCTCTCTTTCCCCCTCTCTCTCTCCATGTGTGTTTTGTTTTGTTTGTTCTTTTTCTAATATCATTTATATGAATAAACATTAAATTCAAGAAGCACACACACACACGCGCGCGCACGCACGCACCCACGCATACACATACATACACACGCTCATACACACTAACACACACACAAACTCTCATACACACACATACACACGCGCACACACACACACACACGCGCACACACACACACACACACACACACACACACACACACACGAATGATCCAGAAAGACTAGACTTTGAATTCTTGTAAAACTGCATAGACAAAGTATGTAAAAATGAAGAGGGGAGACAGACAGACAGACAGCAGGCAGACAGACAGACAGACAGAGAAAGAGACAGACAGATAGACAGAGCAACTGGAAACACTGCACAAATTATACATGAAGACGTGAGAGAGAGCTGAAAGGACCGGCGAGCGAACGAGTGACTAGAGAAAGAGATAGACAGACAGCTGAGACAAAGACAGACAGCCAAACAGACAGACTGACAGACAAATGTTCCAGCATAAGAGCTGTGACCCACAGACCTATTTAAAGTCTGATTTGATCACACGGCCGCAGTCACGTCCTTAGTTTTTTGAATTGGCAAACCGCTTGATGCTCTCTACAGCTCTACAGACAAAACTTAGTTTCAGAGTTACGTTCCTTTTTAACTGAAAATCAGATAATACGAAATCCAAAACAAGTGTGACTGCCCGCGTTCAAGCAAACAGGAACCAGAAAAGAAAAGAAAAAACACGAAAGAACAATAAGAACGCGTATTTAATACAACAAGACAGGCACAAATGTTCGGCCAACTGGCCTTTGTCAAGCGTAAGACTGGTTTTTGTTTGTGATCTTACGCTTGACAAAAACCAGTTGGCCGAAAATTTGCGCTTGTCTTGTCTTGTTGTATTAAATACGCGTTGTTATTCTGCTTTCGTGGGGTTGTTTTTTTCTGGTTCCTGAAAATCAGATGTTTAAAAAAATCAGCTTAGAGAAAGAGACAGTACGAAACAAAGAGAGAACTTGAGAGAGATAAAATGAGAGGGAGAGGGGACAGACACAGAGAGAGGGGGGTGGAGTGTGAGAGAAAGAAAGAGACGGGAGGGGTGAGAAAAGGGAGAGTGAGAGATGTGTTTGTTTATTTACTTATTTTCTTTTATTTATTTCATGATTTAATTCGTTATTCTCTTATCCATTTATTTAATGCTAATGAAACAATCAGATTATGGGATTCATCGTTATACGCATTAACTCTATTTCATGGTGTGCATGGGAAACAAGTGTGTGTGTGAGAGTGAGTGAGTGAGTGAGTGTGAGTGAGTGTGTGGTGTGTGTGTGTGTGTGTGTGTGTGTGTGTGTGTGTGTGTGTGTGTGTGTGTGTGTTGTGTTGTGTGTGTGTGTTGTGTTGTGTGTTGTGTGTGTGTGTTGTGTGTGTGTTGTGTGTTTGTGTGTGTTGTGTGTGTTGTGGTGTTTGTGTGTGTGTGTGTGTGTGTGTGTGTGTGTGTGTGTGTGTGTGTGTGTGTGTGTGTGTGTGTGTGTGTGTGTGTGTGTGTGTTGTGTGTGTTTGTGTGGTGTGTTTGTGTGTTGTTGTGTGTGTGTGTGTGTTTTGTGTTGTGTGTGTGTTTTATTTTTTTTTTTTATCAAGGAGGGTGGCTTAATTAGCATTGTGCATAATTATGGTCACACCAAATAGATGCGTGTATAATCATCACAAGATTTGAAAGTTGGCCAACGGGTT
>JAPXFY010000017.1:38707236-38719736 GCA_030674185.1 Monoplex corrugatus
TTCTGTATAAAAGAACACATTATGATCAAAATAAATGTAGTTTATTGTTACTGTATCAAGAACACATTATGATCAAAATAAATGTAGTTTATTGTTCTGTATCAAAAACACACTATGATCAAAATAAATGTAGTTTATTGTTCTGTATTAACAACACAGTATGATCAAAATAAATGTAGTTCATTGTTGTGTATTAAGAACACATTATGATCAGAATAAAAAATAGTTCATTGTTGTGTATTAAGAACACATTATGATCAGAATAAATGTAGTTCATTGTTGTGTATTAACAACACATTATGGTCAGAATAAATGTAGTTCATTGTTGTGTATTAAGAACACATTATGATCAGAATAAATGTAGTTCATTGTTGTGTATTAAGAATACATTATGATCAGAATAAATGTAGTTCATTGTTGTGTATTAACAACACATTATGATCAAAATACATGTAGTTTATCGTTCTGTATTAACAATACATTACGATCAAAGTGAACGTGCTGCTATCTTGGTCTTTGTCTGTGAGTATTACAGCAAACCGTTAAGAGCTTGATTGTTAACTTCGTTTATATATGATTGTTGACTACTTTCTTTCCGTGAAAATGACCAAGAGGTGTCACATTGTTACAATGAAGGAAGCGTTTAATACCGACGCTATTGTCGATTGCTCTTGACTTGTGAAGAGAGGTGTGGAGTACTCTAAGGCCATCTGTCCATGCACATCCTCTAGGCTTAAGATCCACATATGTGAGCCCGGGTGCCGTAGCTGGTTTTACAAAAATGGAGAGGAGGTGCTTTGTATTTTCTTTACTTTGATTTTGGAGAGGTTTTTTTTTTTCCAAGAGGGATTTACTTGCACTTGAACAATTTAATATGCGCTCCACACTAATCTGCCGGTAATTATCTGGCAAACTGCTTGATCCTGCGCAAAACCCCTTGGAAATACGCGACTTTGTTTCTTTCTTCCTCCTTTGCTTTCTATCATTTCTTCCTATCATTTTCTGCCTTGCTGGTGCATTCACCTGTATGTGTTCGGTAAAGTCTTACATACTTTTTCTTAGGATTGATAATTGGGTACATGTATTAAGTGCATTTTTTTGGCTCTGGGGAAGTGAGATATGCGGAACAATTTTCGGTAATTTATGCCCGTTTTTATATATGTTTTGGTGTCCTTAGGTCTGTTTAAATTTGTATTCAGGTGTGTTTTTTTTTAAATCCCCTGTGTGATAACACTGACACTGCCAGAATGAATGGAGAGTTAACCATTTGACTTCCTATCTGTGTTTACCAGCTGCAAGAACCCCACCCTTGACCTTGTCTCTGGGAAGTTGGTGGATAGGGTGAAGAAGTGAGAGAGTTAATCTTTAATTTGATGACAGAGCTGATGACAGTTGGTGACTGGTAAATAGGGTTAGGGAGTGAAAGGGTTAAGTTTTTGCTTTGCTGAAGTGGCTCATGATTCAGATGACTGGTAAACATGGCCAGAGAAATCAAAGGGTTAACTCTTTTACTCCCGCACTCTATCCACCAACAGCAAAAACTTAACCGTTTGATTCCCTCACCCGACCCACCGGCTTTCTGCAGGAAGCGGGTGGATAGGATGAGGGAATCAAAGAGTTAAGTTTTTGCCTTGCTGGCATGGTTGACAATGCAGGATGCTGGTGGACAGGGTTCGGGAGTCAAAGGGTTAAGAACTAAGGCCCAGAACACGCCAACATTTATGTTGTAAGGATGGGACTGAACTTGAAACATGAGATCGTGACTCTACAGTTACCTATCACCAGCGCCAGCCAGAGTGCTGTCCACTGTGGCCCAGCTGGGGGCTGATGTTCTGTTCTGTAGGGTTTCAAGTCCTACCACTCTCAGAGTATACGAGTACTATCGAAAAAATTGCTCAAAGAGGCCTTTAAAATTTTTAGTAGTATTGTGAGATACCGATGCTTCATTCGGTTCTCCTTCAGGATGACCCAAGATGGATGGATGGATGTGAGCGAAAATAATTGCTCAAAGAAGCCTTTAAAAAATTTAGTAGCATTGTGAGATACCTTTCTTGGATGAGCTGAGTGGCTGAACACACAATCCCTGTTTTACAACATGGTGTTGCAACACATTCAGCCAACAGGCCACTGAAATAAAAAATAAATAAATAAATAAAACAATACTGGCGTGACCTGGATCTAGAGCTCGATGGCTTAGCTGCTTGAACATCGAGTTTATATTTTTGTTTATTATTTGTTATTTTTTCTTTAAAGCCCAGCAGATTGCGTAGAGCCATATCAGGGCTATAACCGTTTCAAACATACACAATACTTCAACAGGAAAAAAAAAAAGGAAAAGAAAATGAAGTACACATATCAATACTTTCCCGCACATAATCTAAGGAGATGTCCCTGGCGTTGATCATTGCGTCCAATTTATCCCACAGGGGATTAAAAAAAAAACATACTTGAATACGAATTTAAACACAACTAAGGACACTAAAGCATACATAAAAACTGGCCTCAATTACCTAAAATTGCTTCCGCATATCTCTCATTTCCCTAGAGCCAAAAATGCGCTTAATACATGTACCCAGTTATCAATTCTAAGAGAAAGTACGTAAGTGTTTGTGAACACATACAGGTGAATTGACCAGCATTGCAGAGAATGATAGGAAGAAATGACAGAAAGCAAAGGGGGAAGAAAGAAACAAAGAGAGTGACAGAAAAGACGACATTTCTGGCACAGAATTTCCTGGGATACTATTTATGCCAAAAGAGCCCTGGGCATCCCCAAGGGGGAGTGGGGGGGGGGGGGGCTGCTTGCCTGGAAATTTCTAACATAGAATTTAAAGGTGGGATACTATTTATACTGAACGAGCCCCCGGCATCCCCACGGGGAGTTGCTTTTCTGGATCACGG
Source organism: Monoplex corrugatus (assembly GCA_030674185.1). Classification (NCBI taxonomy): domain Eukaryota; kingdom Metazoa; phylum Mollusca; class Gastropoda; order Littorinimorpha; family Ranellidae; genus Monoplex; species Monoplex corrugatus. Next base: position 38,710,138 of record JAPXFY010000017.1, read on the forward strand.
AGAAACCGAATGCACACAAACAACAAACAAAAAATAGTAGCAGTGACTCTTTGAATGATTAGAGGTATGTGTTTAAGACACGATCAATCTAAATAGATAAGTAAATACACGGCCGCTTTTCCCCCTGTCAGAGATTATCAGATGCGGAAAACCCGACCAGACATTTCGGAAAGTGTAAATCGTGGATTAGGACATTCCTCGGTCACCACCAGACAGTGCTCACTGCGCCAGCGAGGACCCACACTTGATTAATGTTTCCCTCGCCCGCTCAGTTATATCGGCAGCAGGTGTGCAAAAGGCGACACACCATTGTTTCTTTAAATTTACGTCCATTGACACCTGTGGGCGGGGGGGATTGGGAAGGTGATTTATGACAGTCATAAGATGAAACAGGTATGAATCACGTGTCTGTGCAACTTTCCGATTTCATCCCATACCAGGTAAGCTAGTTTTACAGTCAGTCCACTGTCCATTCATGTGACTTTTTCGTTGGGCGGAAATGATAAACCTCCATCAGCTGCTGCGTTCTTACACGGTGGAATGTAAGTCAGTCAGCATGTGTGCTGATGACTCAACAGTCTGGCTGTCTGGCTTATGATTCATTGGACACGCGACATAAATGAGCATCAGCATGTTTCTTAGCTGTGAAGATTTCTGGTAAATCACACGTTACATGTGGATATCATCATCATCATCATCATCATCATCACCATCATCATCATCATCATCATCACCATCATCATCATCATTATCATCATCGTTGGGTCAACTGTCATTCGTCGAACAGGCTGGAGTATATCCTAGCTCAGCATCCTCTGTGTGCGCGCGTGCATGCACGTGTGTGTGTGTGTGTGTGTGTTTGTGTGTGCATGCATGCGCGCGCGTGCGTGTATTTGTGTGTGTGAGAGAGACAGACAGAGACAGAGAGAGACAGAAAGAGAGAGAGAGCGAGAGAGAGAGACACACATACACAGGGAGGATGACGTCAGAGGTCACTCACTCTTCTCCCCTCCTGTCTCCCCCCCCTCCCCCCCCCCCACCTACCCCACTTTGTGTGTGGTCTGTGCCCTGGAGAGCTGGTCGTTGTAGGTGAATGCTTTGATGAATGATGAGAGTGCGCGCCTTGGTTTGATTCTTGAATCAAAATTTGGCCGCCTTATTATCATTATTATTATTATTATCATTATTATTGTTATTACTATCATCATCACCACCACCACCACCATCACCACCACCACCATCATCATTATCATTATCTCCTTCAGCTGCTATGTATTACATAGTGAAATTAAATCAGTCAGTATTCCAGTTGTGACTCAGTGGCCTGGATATCTTTAGTTCGGGAATGCTTCATTCATGACGCCATGCACATAAGTAACAATGAAGGTAAAACAAAATATGACTGCTGGATCTTGAGGGTAAAAACAAAATATTCAAAAATACCTTGTTTCCTTGAAATTTCCTTGAACTGTTTTCAATACTCCTCTGTCATTTTATTTTTCACTTGACAAAGGGCCTGGGCTAGAAACGTCGTGTTTTATACTCCAAAGGATCTTTTACAAACAAGGTATTTTTTAATATTTTGTAAATAACAATGAGTTTCTTTGCCTCAGCGTTCCCTTGGGCAAACTTAAGAAATCACGAAAACGAATTGCTCATTATTGGGTGTTTCGTTATTGCTGTCCCCTGGGGATCACTTTTTTTCAAGATATATGTCAAGAGTTTGTTCGGATTTTGTTCACAAGAGATTCTTCGCAACTAGGACAATTCCAGATGCGTTACACTCAACTCTGTGTGTGTGTGTGTGTGTGTGTGTGTGTGTGTGTGTGTGTGTGTGTGTGTGTGTGTGTGTGTGTTGTCTGTTGTCTGTCTGTCTGTCTGTCTGTCTGTCTCTATCTCTCTCTCTCTGTCTGTCTGTCTGTCTGTCTGTCTGTACAGCTGTACAGCAATAAAAATTTAAAAAAAGAAATTAAAAAAGAAGAAGTGTCCCATTGCCAGTCTCCTTGCTTTGTGTGTGTGTGTATGTGTGTGTGTGTGTGTGTGTGCGTGCGCGCGCGCGTGTGTGTGTATGTGTGTGTGTGTGTTTGTGTATGTGTGCGTGTGTGTGTGTGCGTGTGTGTATGTCTGTGCGAGTAAGTTGTGCGAGTGTGTGTGCGTGTGTGTATGTCTGTGTGTGTGTGTGTGTGTTGTTTGTCTGTCTGTCTGACTGTCTGTCTGTGTCTGTGTGTGCCTGTATGAATGACGTCGTTTTTCCCCATTAATTGACCGCGAATAGCCATGTCGATTTGGTTTGTAGGCATATCCGGTTTGTATTTAAAACAATATTGTGTTTCGGCAAATCGATGAGCTTATGGAGTTTGTAATTATGGTTTATCCCTGTACATACCTGGGGGGTGATAAAGCGATATCATATTTTCATCAATGGAAAAGCTCAAGGGATTTACAATTACAATCCATCTGTGTGCATGCCTGCGTCGTCTACACTCTCCTCTCATGTTTCCGTCAGTCAATAAGCTTAAGGGATTTATCTAACGTATGTTTAAGCCAAAGGATTTATGTAAGTTATATTGGTCTGAGTGCATATCTGGGTCGTATGCCAAACATATTCTGTTTTACGGAAATCGATACGCTTAAAGGATTTAGGTGTGTATTTGTCTTTGTGAATATCTGGTCACTTTGTAAAGAGTCTTTCGAAGTGAAACTGGTCGACTAGAATACAAAATCAGGTTATCTGACTTGTTTGGAAAATAGTCAAGAGGCTAGGTTTGGTTAATTTAGATCTGTTTGGAGAGTACAAAATATGTTTCAGTTCAAACAACTATTGTGCATTTAGATCCCATCGACACTCGGGTATCGTCTTGCTTTAGAGTTTAGTGTTTGTTCAAGAGAAAATCGTCGCACTTGGACAATTCCATATGCGCTCCACCCAAATCTGCCAGCAGTTATCTAGCAGACTCCTTGAGCCTGTGCAAAACCCAATGCGCTAGCATTGTCATGAACTGAGGATCGGAAAGGGGGACAGGGGAGAGGGGGAGGGGAGACCTTTGAAACACTAAGCTAACACCGCCAGAATTATGGAAACATTAAGATGGGCATCAAACAGTCTAATGGTTTAACCCTTTGACTCCCGCACCCTATCCACCAACTACAGAAAACTTAACCCTTCAACTCCCTCCTCCTATCCTCAAGCTTCCTTGCAGGAACAGAAAGCTGGTGGACAGGGTGAGGGAATCTAAGGATTAAGTTTTTGCTTTGCTAGCATGGTTGACGATGCAGGAAGCTGGTGTATAGGATGAAGGAATCTAAGGGTTAAGTTTTTGCTTTGCTGGCATGGTTGACAATGCAGGAAGCTGTTTGACAGTTTGATGGAGTCAAAGGGTTACTTTTTGGCTTTGCTAGCATGGTTGACAATGCTGGATGCTGATGGACAGGTTGCGGGAGTCAAAGGGTTAATGATGCTGCCTGGGACTGAACTCAAGACATCAGATCCTGATTCCACGGCTCTATCAAAAGAACCAACCAGCCCGCATCGTCTTGTGTTCATCAAAAGAACTGCAGGCAGACCGTTGGAATGTTCTCTTTTCTGAATGTGCAGTTCTGGGCGATCGGAGTGCATCCAATAATAGCGGGGTTTTTTTTTTCTTTTACCTCTAAGCGCTCCCCCCGTGGGGATGCCGGGGGCTCTTTCAGTATAAATAGTGTCCCCACCTTCTGGAAATTCTATGCTAGAAATTTCCTCTTTTCTCTCACTCTTTTTGTTTCTGCCTTGCTGCTTTGCTTTCTGTCATTTCCACCTATCATTTTCTGCCTTGCTGGTCCATTTACCTGTATGTGTTCGATAAAGTCTTACGTACTTTTTCTTAGGATTGATAATTGGGTACATGTATTAAGTGCATTTTGTCTCTAGGGAGTTGAGACATGCGGAAGCAATTTTAGGTATGCTTATATTTGTATTCAGGTAAGTTTTTGAAATCCCCTGTGCGATAAATTGGACGGAGTGGTCAATGCAAATAGCTTGTCCGTAGATTATATGCGCGAATGCATTGTTATGTGTACTTAATTTTCTTTTTTTTTTTTCTTTTTTTTTTTTTTCTTGTTGAAATTTTGTATGTTTTAAAGCGGTTATAGCCCTGATATGACTCTATGCAGTCGGCTGGGCTTTACACAACAACAACAATAACAATAACCTCTAAGCGTCCATGCCAGAAATGGTGTTATAAAAGCGCTCTTTTTGGACCAAAACACATGCACTTGAGATATATATATATAGAGAGACGGTACTTCTATGTCCCTAAAGAGCGCGATGTAAAACGTGAGTGATTACTATGCCACTGCTTGCGTGCTGGGTGAGTTTCGGTTCTCATAAGACAACCACTGACATACTGAGCTAAAGGGATGCTAAGAGTAAGAGAAGTGTAGCAGAATGGTTCAAACGTTCGCCTGCCAATAACTAAACTCGAGGTTCCCGGGTTCGCTCCCCATAGAGGCCTCGGCTTTTCTCCTCAGTTTGACAGGAAAATCGAACTGAGCGGCAGTTGAAAATCATGAAGAGCAGGGCATTGCCCGGCTTCCTTGGTTAAAACGAAAAACATTGGAGATATAAGTTGATTTCCCAGGCCCCAATCCTTACAGACCAATTTAGCCTTTTTGCCTTTCTGAAGTCCTGGTTTAAAAAAAAAAGTGAATATGAATATGAATTTGAAGCGAGGGAGAGGTCAAGGGATGGGCGCCGCCCTCGCGGTGCTGGCCCCTGGAAAAATTGAGGTCTTTGCCACCTCACTCCCCTACGACCTCAAGGTTATGAAACTATCTAGGTAGGACCTCAGGACCTGGCCAGCTCTTGGGTTTACGTGCAGGCTTAAGGCTTGTGCCGTGATGATTGTGGTTCTTCTCCATCACATGGCACCTGTGACATTAGCGCATATGGAACTCATTCCGAGCGCGGAGACGTCATTTTGAGAAATTGAAATTAAAAAAAAAAAAAAGAAGTACTGACATAACTTACGGGATCTGTAACGTGTATATTTGATATTCTGCATGCGTTGTACATACGAAGGGAGTTTAGACATTGACAGGTCTGCGCATATGTTGACAAGAGCCAGCCAATGCACAGAAGAAGAAAAAAAGGAAACATGTCTGAGAGATGCCGAGAAAGGGATAAATTTAGTATGGCTTGACCACCCTGTAGTTTTATTTCCACCTCGTTTGTATAAATTTCTCATTGGCGGTCTTTCGGGATTAAGGGTTACAGATGACAGTGTGTTGCTTGTCTGTCCTTTATCCCCCTCCCCTTCCCCCCCCCTCTCTCTCTCCTTCTTCTATGCTGTCGTGATTTGTAAGCAGAGGGAAGGGTATGACAAAAACCGTGAAGAAAGACCCGTCTGTAAAAGACCTGTTGTACCTGTGTCGACCTAGTGCGCAACAGAAGTGGTCCCGTGGTTCTTGAGTTTGTGTTGTGTTGTGTTGTGTTGTGTTGTGTTGTGTTGTGTTGTGTTGTGTTTGTTGTGGTGTGTTGTGGTGTGGTGTGGTGTGGTGTGGTGTGTTGTGTTGTGTTGTGTTGTGTTGTGTTGTGTTGTGTTGTGTTGTGTTGTGGTGTTGTGTGTGTGTGTGTTTTGGTGTGGTGTGGTGTGGTGTGGTGTGGTGTGGTGTGGTGTGACGTATTGTGTGACGTATTGTGTGATGTGTTGTGTTCTGTTGTGCTGTATCGAGTGTTACTGTACTGCGCTGTATTGTATTGAACTGGTCTGTGTTGTATTGCAATGCATTGTATTGTATCGTGTCGTGTTGTGTCTTGTCGTATAGTGTCATGTCGTGTTGTTTCGTGTTGTGTTCTGTTTTGTTGTGTCGTGTCGTGTGTTCTGTCGTGTCGTGTTGTGTCGTGTCTTGTCCCATTGTCTTGCATTGACGGTGTTGTGATATACTTAGATCTTCACAGCAGACATACCGCGCAAAATTGGAAATGCTTCTACAGGAGAACAAGCAGTTACGAGCAGTGGCCACTTTTTGACCCTATTTTTCTGTGTTCTTTATTCATTATAGTAGAAATTTTTCTGCATAATTTTGCCATGGACAATACCTCAACTTCAATAGGTTCTTTCAATTTCGCTGAGTGCAACGATACAGACGGACCTCCGTTTATCCGTTTCAGCCAAAAATACTAGCACCTAGGCCACCATAACGAGTCCAGTAGATGGGATAGGAGAGAAAAATAATTCAAATCCCTATCCCATCTCGAGATCGTCCTTTTCTGCCATCGTGGGGCGCAATTTCCTCGTGCATTCCAGTACGAGCAGGCTCTTGCGTGTATAGCCTTTTTTTTTAACCCCCATTATGTAGGCATTCATACACCGTGTTCGAGGGAGTGTGCGGGCTGGGTAGTTTTGTGTATCCATAACCCTCCACCCCCTCTCCCGCGAACACTGACTGACAGGTAACAGTATCTGTAATGTGTGTTTGACGTTCTGTGAATATGCATACATATGAAGAGGGTTCAGGCATACCTGCACATGTGTTGACTTGTAAGGTTGAAAAAGTGTCCACCCTTTTTATCTCCAGGTACTGCCAAGAAGGGTCGAACTCAGGTCTTCTGCCTAATATGCTGAAGTCCTAACCACCTGGTGATCGCGGAAGTCGAAGGGAAGAAGTATTCCATCTCAGCCTGGTATCGAACCGTGGACATTCTGCTTTCTGGGCGGGCGAAGTAACCACTGAGTTGCCCCTATACAACAGGATTTTTTCCATTTTTCCAGAGCAATAATCTTTCAAGAAGAATTTGTAGGGGAGATAAAGAAAGAATATAACAGAACAGTCAAATCATTCTGACAATGTCCCTATTTTTATTCGGTTTGAAGTTTTTGCTTCCCACCAGACATTCCAAACCTTGTACTTTTCTAGGTCACTGTAACCTTGAAGAAGCATCAGCTGAAATGAAATTTGATGTAAAGCGTGGACAACGGAACTTTGTCACAACAGTGAAACAGAATCTACATTGTTAGAAGTTTCAGAGGAAAAAAGAAAAAACATAAGCTGTTCATATACTTTCCTCACAAACTGCCGCTTTTTGGTACTTTTTTGGTCTGTGTGACCTGGACTTAACCCCACGACGTCCAGTTTTGTGCATTCATGACTCCTCACTAACCAACATCTTCAATCTAAATTTGGTAAATATCCGACCAAGCACAGCTGAGAAAATCTTTTGCATAAGTCGCCGTGGTGTAGTGGTTAACGCAACGAACTACCGACTGGAAGGTTGTGGGTTCGAATCCCCATCAGTCCCTTTAAAAATCTTTGTGGGATTTTTCGGCTCTAACGGGCTCCTACCCAGAGCTGGGCGTGCTATGGGTTCATTGGGAAGAATGGGACCACATAGTCGAGTCTCATCCATTTCACGGATGCGTCATTGAGGGTGTTGCTCAAATCTTCTGACCAGCACCGCAGGTATCTGTATCTCTCGGGCCTGGTTGACGCCAGGATATATTACAATAGCAAGCGTAGAGTACAGCCCTGTCACGCAGTCACATTCCTAGGTGGAACTCTATAGCATCATGATTATCATCCTCATGGACATCATCATCATTGCATTGTAAAAAAAAGACTGTGCCAGCTTCTGTGGCCGTTAAGGTGGCGCAGAAAAAGGGACAAAAACAAACATACAAACAAACAGCTGAACACAAAGGTAATCTCCCTGAGTGTGATGATCCTAAAAAAAAAAAAGAAAAAAAAAGAGACAGACAGAAAATCTTTAGCGAACACATTTTTTTCACTCAGACACACCCGCATGTCTCCACGATCGATTTGAAACAATCTCCTTTTTTCAGGGGTGGGAAAAAGTGTGAATCTGTAAAAGAACATCGCTTGTTACCGACATACAAAACGGAGATGAGTCTCCCACCCAACCACCCCCCCCCCCCCCCCTGTCTCTCTCTCGTAGCTCAGACCTGTTTGGGACGAAGGAGAAAGAACGGCATTGTGGAAGTGGCGTTTTGTAAGGCTAATATGTGACGGACTATTCAAACCGGACGCACAATGACTTCTGTGGTCCGCCGTTTGATGACGCGTTGGTGTTTGTGGCAGAGAATGCGGGTAGAGAAGGCTCCTTGAAGAACAGCCCCTTGTGCTCGTCAACAACGATGAAGTGCTTGGGTCGAGACCTCCGAGCACTATTAACTGTCACCAAATAACCCTTCTTGTATTGGTGAGGTTCTCTGAAGTTCCAGGAATGTCCTTTACTTTTCTTTTTTTTCCTTTCTTTTCTTTTCTTTAAAGTTTGGATTTCAATTCTGTGGCCGGATTTTGTTAAAATCGGTGAGGTAAAAAGCTTACAGATCTCTCTGATGTGTGCCCGCATATGTGTGTGTGTGTGTGTGTGTGTGTGTGTGTGTGTGTGTGTGTGTGTGTGTGTGTGTGTGTGTGTGTGTGTGTGTGGTGTGTTGTGTGTGTGTGTGAAAGAGAGGGAAAAGAGAGAGAGTACGACGACATCTTCAGTAAAATGAAAACTGACATACAACTGTTCCTTTGTTCAGGCAAGTGAAACATAAAGATTGTCTCTCCCTACCCTCCCTCCCAAGGCCCCAAAACATTTGATCGTTTCCTTATTCAGCACAGACGACCATCAGCTGATACACTTTCTTCTAGTTCTGTTGTTGTGGACGTCCAGACTGTTTCCAAAAGCTGAAGGTAAAGACTTAGAGGGGACTGAAGAAAGAGCTTGAGTTGTTACAGTGAAAATATCCCACTGTCGGCCAGAAAATCCTAAGTCAGAAAATCCTGTACTTCTCCGTGTCACTGTGACCTTGAAGAAGCTTCAATTGAAATACGTCTTGACGGGTATCGAGAGCAATGACAAACTGTCAAAACAGTGAACACAGAATGTAAATATAGTCAGAAATTCATGAGAAAATGCTGCTCACATATATACCCTCCTTAAAAAGTACTGATCTAAGGCTCCACTTACCTTTTCGTAGGTGCGATCTTGACGTTTCCACCATGACTTCTAATTCTATGCACTGGCGATCTCGTTGATCCATACATTTGTCTCAAATTTGGTAAAGATCCATCCAGAAACAGCTGAGAAAATATTGCCCAAACAGTTTTGGTCACTGACAACAGACAGATACACACCTTTCTCGCTGAAAGAAAGGAAACCCAGCAGGCATTAAGGTTTTATGTGACGAGATGGGTGTATCTCACCACAGATCAACAAATAATGGAAGGATGGCTAGGCAGCTCTAGAAACTCGTGTGAGACGGCCTTAAATTCTTGTCATCGTACCACATTTTGCACTAATCACTTTATGTGCATCAACTTGCAAGGAAAGACTTCTAGACGTTCTGACAACTTTCAAAATGTGTCAATATTGGTTAAACGTCGCTGAAACACTGTCCAAAGAAATGGTTTGATGAGTTCTTTCCTGATTACTTTCTCTGCAGGGGTGCACCAAAAATAAAGGACATTTTGCTTTTCTATACCCAAAATTCGTTTATTTGGAGTTTGTTCAAGAAGGGATTCATCACACTCGGAACATTTCATGTTTGTTTCACGTATATCTGCCAGTAATTGCCTGGCAAACCTCACGAACCTGCACAAAACCATATGCGCTG
>JAPXFY010000017.1:38732236-38742236 GCA_030674185.1 Monoplex corrugatus
TAGAGAGAGAGAGATATGACCTGAAATATAAAAATTGCACTTAGGCACAGAAACTGACACAGACAGAGCTCGATTTCTGTCTTTCTTTGAGTTAGGAATAAGGACAAAAACACTACACAACCAAGAGAATTCTCTGAAAGAAAGATAAAACAGTCATAAAAAGCTGGGTAGTGCTGGCTTAAGCAAAGTTTGTTCCATAAACAAGAATTACAAGGACAACAACAACAGGGTGCTCGCTTAAAAGATCAGTTTGGCGTAGAGATAGAGCAGCCACCTTTTCCGTCTGACTTACACAGAAAAGCATTATACAGACTTCGAATAAGTGAACGTGACCTACAAATTAAAAGAGGCAGAGATACAAGTATTCTAAGAGAAGACAGAAAATGTACAGTTGTGCTGTGTTGAAATAACTTCATTTCTTGGATAATTGAATTAGAACAAAACAACATAATCAACAAGAAATTTCGTAAAAAAGATAAACATCTAAACTGTATGCTGCTTAACAAGTTTTTCTAAAAAGAACAAGGAAAAAAAACAGTTACGTTTTAACAGTACCAGTTTGGCCGTCAAATAGAAATTTTTCCCTCTACTTACACACTGTTTACTTGACAAAGTGTACGTGATATTGAGGCATGAGAGATACAGTATTCTAAGAGAGTAGAAAAACCGTTATTTATCTTTTGAATATAAACTTCATTTCTTGGATAATTGAATTAGATACAAAACAACAAAACTGAAATATGATGAAAAGGATTCAGGAAAATATATATATCACTTTCTATAATTCTAAATGCAAGTGATTTTCAAAAGAAAGATGATTTGTAAATGCGTGCTGCTCAGCATGTCTATGACTGCCTGCATTTGGGAAAATATGAATGCTTCCTACTCATTCATGCATTTATATTCCCATTGATGATGGTGGTGGTGATGATGGTGATGGTGATGGTGATGGTGATGGTGAGGGTGAGGGTGATGATGATGATGATGATGATGATGATGATGATGATGATGATGATGAGATGATGATGATGATGATGATGAGATGATGATGATGATGATGACGACGACGACGACGACTACGATGATGATGATGACGATGACGATGATGATCGATGATGATGATGATGATGATGATGTATGATGGAATATGATGATGATGATGATGATGATGATGATGAAAACTCCCTCATGAACTCTTCCTTAACTTTTCTTTATTTAATGTCAGACAAAAATCCTGAGAAAGAAAAACGTCATTCATTTGAAATCCTGCATCCCAGAGTGACTGGAAACTGTATTGCCTGAAGTAATATCAACTTTCCGCTTTCTCCACTCACGAACCAAGACTTCGATTATTAGCTTTCCTTTCATTCAACAATACCAGCAAGGCATCAGAGCACAAAATTCCCCCTTCCCTATTCCACCTCCTGGCTCACTGAATATTATGTTTCGTTTCCAAAAAGTTCAAAACTTAATAGAGCAAGAGACCAGGAGTTTTGTCTTTTTTTTTTCTTTTTTTTTTGGTGTGTGTGTGTGTATGTGTGTGTGTTGTGTGTTTGTGTGTTTGTGTGTTTGTGTGTGTGTGTGTGTTGTGTGGTGTGGTGTTTGTGTGTTTGTGTGTGTGTGTGTTTGTGTGTTTGTGTGTTTGTGTGTGTTGTTGTTGTGTGTTTGTGTGTGTGTGTTGTGTTTTGGTGTGTGTGTGTGCGTGAGTGTGTGTGTGTGTGTGTTTTGTGTGTGTGCGTGAGTGTGTGTGTGTGTTTGTGTGTGTGTGTGTGCGTGAGTGTGTGTGTGTGTGTGTGTGTGTGTGTGTGTGTGTGTGTGTGTGTGTGTGTGTGTGTGTGTGTGTGTGTGTTTAACTATGGCACTTAGGCAATCATACTCCGTCTCCGTCTCATACTCCTTTGGCGTCAAGATCGTCAAAACAACCAAAAATCAAACGATCTCCTGAAAGGCGGACCAACATCACGCGCCAGGAAAATGACGTCAAACCTGTGACGAAAATACCACCAAAAGAACAGACCGACGGAAAAGCTGCCTCTCGCGTCAAATCCAAGATCTCACAAAAAGAAAAATTAAACTCTGCACTACCAACAGTTCTTCTTGTTCACGATACCGTATTAAATGGCGTATACGGTCACAGACTTGGTCGTTCATATGGTTTCAACGTTACAACAAGTAAAATTTCTTCTGTGGACAAAATTTCTAAGTTCCTCAAAGAATCGCCCACTGGTGAATTTGATTGTTTTGTTCTACATTGTGGAATGTATGATCTGAAGGCCAACGATCCCCAAACAATTTGTAAGAAATTCGTGACAACCGTGGATGAAATTGTGACCACACATCCTAAAAGTAAAATAGTCATTAGCAAGACAGCACCAGTGCGTGACAGGGACCTTCAAATAAAAATAGATCTTTTTAACGCCCTGCTTCACTCCGAACTTTACGGTCGCAACAACATCTCTTTCTTGGATAATGGAAATTTGAAATCAAAATTCCACTCTACTTTCAAAGACAATGTGCATCCCAATCGGTTCGGCTCATCTATCCTTGCCAAAAACATCGGCAGACATATCAACAGAGTCTTATGGGAGACACCGAAACATAAAACTCGTCATCATCAAAGTAAGAGATCTCGGAACAACCCATTCACCATCTACGACAAGGGCTACAACACATTCTACTGTTCAAGACCACCCCCTTCCGATGAGTTCCAGAGTCCATGGTGGAATGGTGCCATCTACTATCATAACTTTTACCATCCATTGAGAGATCTCGGTGACTGGTGAAACTGTATTTATGTTGTGTACGCACCAGCGTCAGGATGAACTTAGTAGCGACTTTCATATATTGATTTTTTCTGTCGCTTACAGGTTGTTCTTACTTTCGCCAAAACTATCAGCATCCTTGATTTCTTTTAAAATTTTATTATTTATTACTTCCTTTATATAGTTGTTTCCTACTGGTCTTTTTTGTGTGTGTTAGTTATGCAAGTCAAAAAACGTTCTAAAACAGGTTTTTCTGTTCTTCAGTGGAACAGTCGCTCCATCAATATTAATCTTCTTCATCTCCAGCACTACTTATCCGAAAATAAGCATCATATTATCGCCTTACAGTCCATGAATGTGACGAAAAGTAAATTACCAAAGTTAGAGGACTATTACTATCCTCCTGTGACACACATTTGTGATCATAACTCTAAGACATATGCAGCTATATATATCCGTAAAGATGTGGACTACAAAATCATTCAGCCTCCTGTGCCAAAGGACACGGATGGTGTTTATTGTGTGGCTGTGAAAGTAAAAATTAACTATGTATCAACTTTAAATATCATGTCTGTATATTTTCCACGTGGCCCTGATGGAAACAACAGTGACTGGCTACGAACTTTAGATCATGCTGAGAAATGGTTGATCGCCGGAGATTTTAATGCCCATTCTCCATTCTGGGACAAAGACTGCCAATATGTGTCTAACAATTGTTTTGTTGAAAACATCGTTGACTCTGGCTTGGTATTATTAAATGACGGTCGAATAACTAGACTACCAGATAATCCTAAACATAAAGCTTCCGCCATTGACTTGACTTTATTATCTCCTGACCTTGTCATTAATTGTATATGGGATATTACATCCGACTCCCTTGGAAGTGATCATCTACCAATTGTCACAGTTATTGATGAATTATTTGCTAAATCACCAGAACAAGATGACTGTATTCCTAGATATATGTACAACCGTGCAAACTGGGTAAAATACCACACGATCTTAATGGGAAAAGATTGCACGTTCAACGAGAGCGACAGTGTTAATTATATGTATTCACACTTCACAAACACATTACATGAGGCAGCAAAATATTCAATTCCAAAAAGGAAAAATGTTAACAAAGGTAATTTTGTTGGAAATAGCTGGTGGAATCAATTATGTGAAGAAGCTAAGAACGAAAAAAAGAAAATGTATAAAACCTACATAAAAACTAAATCTCCAGAAGACCATTACAATATGAAAATGGCAAAGATTCATTCAAACAAGGTCATAGCCCAAGCCAAAAAGAGATATTGGACAGATTTCTGTTCTCAACAAATTTCCGGTCCTAAAGATCTTCCTAAAATTTGGAATAAGGTCAAAGAAATGAAAAATGGATTTCATTTACAACAGTTTCCTATTAAGATTAGAGACAATGAATTTCCTTCGTCATCTGAGAAAGCTGAAGAATTTGTACAGTTCTTTTCAAGAGCAAGTAATTCCAGTAGCTTGTCTCCACCAATTCAGGAGAAAAGACGGAAAATTGAGGAATCTGTAGAATACTCAGATCCTCCCCCCGATAGCCACATGTACATAAATTCAAAAATTACGTTACAAGAACTTAAAGATGCTCTTCTCTCTTTGATCAATAAAAAATCAGCTGTAGGTCTGGATGGCATTTCGTATACGCTTTTAATTCATTTACCAGAGAAATGGATTAAATATTTACACCTTATCATACTAAAATGCTGGGAAAGTGGTCACATACCTGACATTTGGAAGAATTCAATTGTGATACCTGTTCTGAAAGCTAATAAACCACGCTCTGATACAGGTAGTTACAGGCCTATCTCGCTTACATCCATGTTTCGAAACTAATGGAAAAAATTACTCTGAATCGACTGACTTATTTTTGTGAGAAAAATAATATAATACCTATTAACCAGTCTGGATTTCGAAAAGGTAGATCGACGACAGACCATTTAGTCAAATTAACAACTCAAATAAAAACTCAGTTTGCGAGAAGGAAAAATGTCTTAGCTACCTTTTTTGATCTTAAAAAGCGTATGATCAAGTCTGGCATGCAAGACTTTTGTTGAAATTGAAACATATTGGTCTCAAAGGTAATATTTATTATTTCATCAAAGCATTTATAAGTAATCGAAGTATAGTCGCTAAAATAAGTAATACATACTCTGAAAAACGACCTGTAAACATGGGAATTCCACAGGGTTCCATAATATCTCCTCTTTTATTTAATATTTTGATCAATGACCTGCCATCACAAGTCTCTAACAATGTGAACTTAGCTCAGTACGCTGATGATATAGCGCTCTGGATGAACGTTTCGTTGAAAAGGAAGACTTCCTTAAGAGAAATAACCTATATTAAAAAGATCTATCAACGTGAAATTGATCACATTTCCACTTACTTGAAAGTTAACGGTCTGGAAATATCCAATGAAAAGACACATATGATTCTTTTTAATAATGGTTTCAGTCCTAAAGAGTTACCACTGTTCAAAATTGATAATGAGGAACTGAAATATACCACTCAGGTGAAATTTCTGGGAGTTCACTTGACTTCTAGTTTACAATGGAAAGTACATATTGATGCCTTGTTATACAAAGCCGTGAAAAGCTTTAATTTAATAAAAAATAATTAGTAAACAGTCATGGGGGCAGGACACTAAAACGTTATTACATCTTGTTACAGCTTTAGTCAGATCAAAGTTGGCTTATGGCCAAGAGGTCTATTTTTCAGCCCAAAATGTTATTTGAAAAAACTTCAAAGCTTAGATAGTAAAGCTGTTAAATGTGCTCTTGGGGTACCGGTGTATACAAAAACACAAGAAGTATATAAAATAGCCGGCATCCTTCCTTTGGAAGACTGGAGGAAGTTATCAGCTGCTAAATATATAGTTAGAGCAAATGCAGTAGCTAACTATGTTGACACGGATCTTAAAATTCGGTCTGACATCCATTTCCCCAAGAGAGCAAGAACAATAAAGGCACAAGAAACAATATCCAGTTACACAAATGAGCTCTTCGAAATTTGCAGAGTAGTTCCTAAAAAAGTTTCACATAAACTGATATGTTGTCCTCTACCCCCCTGGGAATTGTCCACTGCTACTTTTGATATCAACTACATTGAAACTGACTTGAGAAAAGATATTAATCCGCACCTGTTGGCAATTGACGTTCTGTCTCATCTGCATGAAAAATATTCACATCACTTGAAAATATTTACTGATGGCTCTGTTCTAGATGATGGTGCAGCAGGCGCTGGTTTTATAATTCCAAACTTAAAAGTAGAAAAGGCTTACTCTTTAGGACAGGGACACTCAATCTTCACGTCTGAATTAGTCGCCGTCCTAATGGCACTGAAATATATAGTAGATCTACCCATAGCTATATTTAGTATCTTATTATGTGTAGATTCGAAATCTGCATTACAATCCCTGACGAGCTGCAAATGTAAAGTAAATAGTACGTTAATATTTGAGATAAACTTTTTAATTCATTGTTTAATAACAAATAATACTCACGTTACTTTTTGTTGGATTCCATCACACTGTGGTATAATAGATAATGATCGAGTCGATAGAATCGCTAAAAGTGCAGCAATGAATAGGGCAGACAGTACTAAACTTGATTTACGACTCTCTGAACATGAAATGAATGCTATATTAGAAAAGAAAGTAAAAGCGCAATGTCACTATCGACCCTTCATCGTAAATTACCAGGGTTTTACAAGACTAGAAATAACTTTAGCTTACAGATTATATCTGGACTCACTTCGGATTAAGTTCAATAATACCATCAAATGTGTCTGTAATGAGTCTATAACAGTTAAACACCTTTTGTGTTGTCAGCGAATGCGACCTTATTTCCCTGTATCATTTTCAAAATTGAAACAGAAACACACTGATTTCACTTTGTATTTACACTTTGCTAGGCATTTACTGCACAGTCCTGTAGGTCGTTTTCTTTGATTAAGACCGATTGTTTTTATACCTGTAACTCCCACCTACCTCTGTTTGTTTGCTTGTTAGTTTTATCATTACTCCTTGACTGTTACAATGTTTTTATTCGGTAAGATTATCCTCTTCTACCCCTCTACCCCACCAGATAATCACAGATGGTTTGTCATAACCCAGCACGGGATACGCTCGTTGTATGCGCATGCATATACGTGCACACGCTCACACGCACACACACACACACACACACACACACACACACACACATACACACACACACGCGCGCGTGCGCGCGCGGTAAACATACACACATATAGCCCTGAGCAATCTTTTCAAGCCTGATCGTTCTAATGTTATGATTGTTTCTATTGTCCTATAATTTTTTTTTTTTTTTTTTTTTTTTTTTTTTTTTTAATGTTAATTAATATGTTAAACTGTCTTTATGATTTCGTAGAATCTTCCACCCATAGACACCTTTTTTTTTTTTTTTTTTTTTTTTTTTTTTACGTCTAAAAGCACTTATGTGAAACAGACGTTAAAAGAAATAACGAACGAACTCCGTCTCCAGGGGTGTTCATGCTGGATTGTGTGTGTGTGCGTGCGTGCGTGAGTGTGTGTGTGTGTTTGTGTGTTGTGTGTGTGTGTGTGTGTGGTGTGTGTGTGAGTGTGTGTGTGTGTGTTTGTTTGTGTGTGTGTGTGTGTGCGTGCGTGAGTGTGTGTGTGTTTGTGTGTGTGTGTTTGTGTGTGTGTGTGTGCGTGAGTGTGTGTGTGTGTGTGTGTGTGTGTGTGTGTGTGTTGTGTGTGTGTGTGAGTGTGTGTGTGTGTTTGTGTTTGTGTGTGTGCGTGAGTGTGTGTGTGTGTGTGTGTGTGTGTGTGTGTGTGTGTGTGTGAGTGTGTGTGTGTGTGTGTGTGTGTGTGTGTGTGGTGTGACATATTTTGCTGAGAGATGTGGCAAAAAGGAAAGGCGCAGAAGAAAAGATCAGGTTGTCCACATTGAGTAGGAAACCAGTTCAGTGCAGGCAGTGGCACTAGTAGCTGTGCAGTTTACTGTGCAACCACAGTGAACAGGAGACTGAACAAAACACTTTGAACCTTGCTCTGTACACACAGGTGAGGGGGGAGAGAGGGAAGGGGCACACAGGCACAGTGTGTCATTTTCTGATTTGGATCAGCGTTTGATGTCATACAGGATACATTCCACAGGTGTTACATTGTAATTTTTTGTGCGTGTTCAGAGACAGGGTCAAATGTTGTACCAACTTCAGCGCAGGCTTACGTCACAACCAATGCACAAGTTTGTTAGCGTGTACTCATAAGTTGCAAAATCTGTCATACATCAACATTACACTATGCATAATTAGGTTGTTGCCCACCCGTCCTGTTAAATTACTCCCTACCTCAGCTTGCACCTGAGAAAGCTACAAAGAAAGAGAGAGACAGAGAGACAGAGACAGAGACAGACAGACAGACAGAGGACTTGCGGCACAAAGCTAGACTTGTCAAAAACATAAACTGATACAGACAGGTCACGATTGCGATCTCTGCTCTAATGAGAAGAAGGAACAAAGACAATGTGCCATAAGCTTACTTTACGTCTTTGAGAATGACATAAAGCACTTTAAGAAGCAGAAATAAATGGTTCTGGTTTAAGCGAAGTTTATTCTGTAAACAAGAACTATAGGGACAAATATCACAGCACAGCAGCGTGTTTCCTGGCTACAACATTCTATGACTTTTTGCAGTTTTGCTATAAGAAACCTGAACAACCGTGACAATCAAACACTACTAAACAAGCCTTCAAGAGAGTTCTTGAATGTTATATAGAACCAATACTGTTGTACGGATGCGAGGCGTGGACAGTCAGCAAGCAAAGCTAGAGCAAGACTGAGGCAGCCGAGATGTGGTTTCTCAGAAGAATGTTGAGAGTTCCATGGACAGCAAAGAAAACAAACGAGACAGTCTTGATGGAGGCAGACACAAGTAGATCACTCATAAGGAAGATTAGAAAAAGACAAGCAACATTTATAGGCCATTTTATGAGGAAAGGGGATTTGGAGCACCTGGTCACAACGGGAAAACTGGAGAGAAAGAGAGCACCAGATAGACCCAGGGAGAGAATGCTGGACGGATTCGCAGAGTGGCTGGGGATGAGGAGGGTGGGGGAGATGCTGGGGGCAACGAGAGATAGAGATGGTTGGAAGTCCATGGTCGCCAACGCCATGCGGCAGGGCACCTGATGATGATGATGATGATGAGTTGTTCACGTTGTGCCCAGATGCTCACTAAGGTCATTTCAAGCCATGGTCTTGTGATGTAACATTGGATGCTCCACACTCACTTGACTATGCAGTTAAGCAACTAGTCCCCCACTCGCTGTCAAAAGGCTCAAGGGCGTTGTTGTCAAGTTATGTACCATTGTTGGACACACCGTGAAACCTGCGTGGTTGAAGTATAGATCTAGATAGATAGATAGGTAGATAGATAGATAGATAGATAGATAGATAGATAGATAGATAGATAGATAGTAGATAGATAGATAGAGAGAGAGAGAGAGAGAGATAGATACGATAGATCGATAGATCGATAGATAGATAGATCGATCGATAGATAGATAGACGGACAGACGGATAGATAGAAGATAGATAGATAGATAGATAGATAGATAGATAGATAGATAGATAGATAGATAGATAGATAGATAGAGACAGAAAGACAGACAGATAGATGGATAGATGACAGATAGATAGATAGATAGATAGACAGACAGAATAGATAGATAGATAGATAGATAGATAGATAGATAAGATAGATAGATAGATAGATAGACAGACAGACAGATAGATAGATATAGACGTAGTTATCTTAGATGTGTTGTTTTGTAAAACAGCGAGTGACTGATGTCCATTAGCAAGACACAGAATACTGTGCCGCATATTGCCCTTAATGTTTAAGTTCATGTATCGTATGTATGTGGTCATGAATGCAGATCTCTCTCTCTCTCTCTCTCTCTCTCTCTCTCTCTCTCTCTCTCTCTCTCTCTCTCTTCGTCTCTGTCTCTCTCTGTCTCTCTGTCTCTGTCTCTCTCTCTCTCTCTCTCTCTCTCACACACACACACACACACATTCTCTCTCTCTCTCTCCCCTTCTCTTCCCCCCCTCTCTCTCTCCCTATCTCAAATGCATGTCAGAGAAAGTAGGGAGTGGGGCAAGTGAACCTGATATAAGTTAGTGAGATTATGTGCAGTGTCTATTGGTGAATGTAAATGACCGAAGAA
>JAPXFY010000017.1:38747236-38752236 GCA_030674185.1 Monoplex corrugatus
ATGCAGTCCCGCCCCTTGGAATGTAAGAGTTTAGGGCCGAAACACTTGCCTGAGACGGGGCTTTTCCTTCGACGACATTCTGCTGCTGTCGAGTTCTCCCCAGATTTTCCTCTTACAGTTAATTACACTTAATGCTGATGAAGGTGCACACCTTACACTCATACAGTTTCAAACAAAGAATGTTACAAAGACGAAAACACTTGATGCTCAACTTACGCTCTTAGACCCCTAGACAACACACAATATAGTAAAAGACAAAGAAAAAGAAGAACAGGAGGAGGAGGAAGAAGAAGAAGAAGAGGAGGAGGAGGAAGAAAAAGAAGAAGGAGAAGGAGGAGGAGGAGGAAGAGAAGAAGAAGAAGAAGAAGAAGAGATCATTTTGGAATAGCGCTGTTCTCCAAACTAGTTTGCACTCCCCGCGTTTAATGTGAAATGCGTAATTCAAACACACAACTCGAGTTTACAAAGCCTAAAAGAACGTACGCTACACACCCAAACATACCAAACGAACGTACAACCAACGCTCAAAGAAACTGTACAATAATGATACGACAGACAATGCTGACGGACCCACAAACTTCTTATTCGGTGAGTTCAACAGGACGAATACCACAAATCACAACCCACGCATTCCGAAATGAAATAAGTTTCATAGACAAACGCACCAACTTCCACAAACTACGTAGACGAGCACACTCGCAAACACGCATTCTCCTTAACCCTTTGACTCCAGCACCCTATCCGCCAAGCGCAAAAACTTAACCCTTTGACTCCCTCACCCTCTCCACCCGCTTCCTGCAGTAAGCTGGTGGATAGGGTGAGGAAGTCAAAGGGTTAAGTTTTTGCTTCGCTAGCGTGGTTGCCAATGAAGGATGCTGGTGGACAGGGTGTGGGAATCAAAGGGTTAATTAAGCAGCGAGCCAGACCAACAGGACGAATGCAATCTGGGGGACAGACAACACCTGACTTGTCGCACACACACACACACACACACACACACACACACACAGGTATGTTGCCGATACGAAACAATACAGGCCTTTCTTCCTTCTGACCTACATAACAATACCAGCCCTTCTTGTGCCCACCACAAAAGAACAAGTTGTTGTCAGAATCAACAACAAGCAAGCTCAGTTACCAAATCAATTCTTGGCCAGGTTTTTTGGTCTGTGTATAATTCGAGATTCGAAGCTTTTTTTCTTTCCCCCTCCGTCAGAGAGCTTCGAAATTCGAAACTTTTTTTTTCTCCTTCTTCTTCTTCTTCTTCTTCTTCTTCTTGTGGCGTCAGAGAAAGTGATTCTAGTTGTTTGCTTGTCTGCTTTCTTGCCTGTCTGTCTGTCTACCTGTCTGCCTGACTGTCTGCTTGTCTGTTTGTCTATGCTGTGAACAACACGTTTTAGCAAGGGTTTAGTTTGATCATTATGTTTGTTCATCAATAAAGTCCACAATATATCAACGCAGTGACCTTTGAGCAAAAACAACGAAAAAGAAAAGTGTGTGTTTAAATTAATTGCTTATGGCATACTTGGCGTCAAAGTTTCATCGATTGCTTCTGTTAGGGTTATGTCCCTTGTTGATTTTCGCCATCTGGCGTTATTTCACGTTTGTATATAGATCTATATATATATATATTAAGAAAAGAAAAACAAAAAACAAAGCAACAAAAAGGATTGCTTATACCATACTCAGAAGTGGTGTCATTGAACGCATGTGTGAGAGTAATGATCTTTGCTTATTTTGTTTTCGCCAGACGGCGTTTAGAATTAATATCAATATTATTGCACTTTTCTGGTTAAGGACCCAAACGAATTGAAACATTCAGGTGGACTCCAACTCAACCACGTTGAAAAAATAACTGCGAATAAAATTCGTATATGCATTTCACATTTTGCTGTTGTCGTTGTTACTGTCGTTGTTTTCGGTGGTGGTGGTGGTGGTGGTGATGGTGGTGGTGGTGGTGATGGTGGTGGTGGTGGTGATGGTGGTGGTGGTGGTGGTATCATTGCTATTGTTAATATGGACTCAAAGAAATTAAACAATCACATGAACTACAGTCGTGCAGAGTTGCAAAAAAAAAAAACGACGAAGAAATGTTGTAGCTCTGAGGGAATAGTATAAAAGCCCACAGAGGAAAGTTATTTCCTGAGACTGCCGAAACTTCAATTAAAATTGAAAAAAAAAAACCAAACGTATTTATTCAATATGTCATAATATCTATCTATCTATTTATCTATCTATCTATCTATCTATCTATCTATCTATCTATCTATCTATCTATATCTATATATACATGTGTGTGTGTGTGTGTGTGTGTGTGTGTGTGTGTGTGTGTGTGTGTGTGTGTGTGTGTAGATAGATAGAGAGATAGACAGATAGATAGATAGATAAATAGATAGATAGATAGATAGATGTAGATAGATACATGTAGATAGATAGATAGATAGATAGATAGATAGATAGATAGATAGATAGACAGATACATGTAGATAGATAGATGCTGAAACGACCTTGACATTGGTTACTATCCCTACTAGGGAGTCCAAAAATAGGTCATCCTAAGTGTGTGTGAGCGTGTGTGTGTACGTGTGTGTGAGAGAGAGAGAGAGAGAGAGAAATAGAGAGAGAGAGATAGTGTATGTCCGTATCTGTTTGTATATGTGTGTGTGTGTGTGTGTGTGGTGTGTGTGTGTGTGTGTGTGTGTGTGTGTGTGTGTGTGCGTGTGTGGTGTATGTCTTTTTGAGTGTGTCTGTGTGTGTGTCTGTGTTTTTGTGTCCGTGTGTGTGTTTGCGTGTGTCTGTATGTGTGTGCTTATATATATATATTGTGTGTGTGTGTGTGTGTGTGTGTGTGTGTGTGTGTGTGTGTGTGTGTGTGTGTGTGTGTGTGTGTGTGTGTGTGTGTGTAAGTGTGTGTGTGTGTGCGCGCGTGTGCGTGTTGAGGTTATTCTTTGTTTTTGTTTTTGTTTTCGTTTTTAGAGTTCCAATTTTTATCGCAAGACCAGACAGTTGATTCTGTCTGAACTGTTTTATTTGTTTGCTTATTTGTCCCTGTGTCTGTTTGTTTATCCTCACCATTTGCCTAGAAGACAACCCTGCTTGTTTGCTTATTTTGTCCCTTTGTCTGTTTGTTTATCCTCACCATTTGCCTAAGTAGACAACCTTGCTTGTTTGTTTATTTGTCCCTTTGTCTGTTTGTTTATCCTCACCATTTGCCTAAGTGAACAACCCTGCTTGTTTGCTTATTTGTCCCTGTGTCTGTTTGTTTATCCTCACCATTTGCCTAAGTAGACAACCCTGCTTGTTTGCTTATTTTGTCCCTTTGTCTGTTTGTTTATCCTCACCATTTGCCTAAGTAGACAACCTTGCTTGTTTGTTTATTTGTCCCTTTGTCTGTTTGTTTATCCTCACCATTTGCCTAAGTAGACAACCCTGCTTGTTTGCTTATTTTGTCCCTTTGTCTGTTTGTTTATCCTCACCATTTGCCTAAGTAGACAACCCTGCTTGTTTGCTTATTTTGTCCCTTTTTCTGTTTGTTTATCCTCACCATTTGCCTAAGTGGACAACCCTACTTGTTTGCTTATTTTGTCCCTTTGTCTGTTTGTTTATCCTCACCATTTGCCTAAGTGGACAACCCTGCTTGTTTGCTTATTTTGTCCCTTTGTCTGTTTGTTTATCCTCACCATTTGCCTAAGTGGACAACCCTGCTTGTTTGCTTATTTTGTCCTTATGTCTGTTTGTTTATCCTCACCATTTGCCTAAGTAGACAACCCTACTTGTTTGCTTATTTTGTCCCTTTGTCTGTTTGTTTATCCTCACCATTTGCCTAAGTAGACAACCCTGCTTGTTTGCTTATTTTGTCCCTTTTTTTTGTTTGTTTATCCTCACCATTTGCCTAAGTGGACAACCCTGCTTGTTTGCTTATTTTGTCCCTTTGTCTGTTTGTTTATCCTCACCATTTGCCTAAGTGGACAACCCTGCTTGTTTGCTTATTTGTCCCTTTGTCTGTTTGTTTATCCTCACCATTTGCCTAAGTAGACAACCCTGCTTGTTTGCTTATTTTGTCCCTTTTTTTGTTTGTTTATCCTCACCATTTGCCTAAGTGGACAACCCTGCTTGTTTGCTTATTTTGTCCCTTTTTCTGTTTGTTTATCCTCACCATTTGCCTAAGTGGACAACCCTGCTTGTTTGCTTATTTTGTCCCTTTTTCTGTTTGTTTATCCTCACCATTTGCCTAAGTGGACAACCCTGCTTGTTTGCTTATTTTGTCCCTTTTTCTGTTTGTTTATCCTCACCATTTGCCTAAGTGGACAACCCTGCTTGTTTGCTTATTTTGTCCCTTTGTCTGTTTGTTTATCCTCACCATTTGCCTAAGTGGACAACCCTGCTTGTTTGCTTATTTTGTCCCTTTGTCTGTTTGTTTATCCTCACCATTTGCCTAAGTGGACAACCCTGCTTGTTTGCTTATTTTGTCCCTTTGTCTGTTTGTTTATCCTCACCATTTGCCTAAGTAGACAACCCTGCTTGTTTGCTTATTTTGTCCCTTTGTCTGTTTGTTTATCCTCACCATTTGCCTAAGTAGACAACCCTGCTTTCCCTCTTTTAGTGCTGAGGACTCTACCCTGAAGTTAACCCCGACAGTCATTATTTCTGTTTTAACAGACATTCACTTCTGAAGAAAGTTCGCAGTTTGCAGTTTGTTCTAAAGGAATTCATCGCGCTCGGAGAATCCCATATGCGTTCCATCCGAATCTGCGAGCAATTAATTATCAGGCAGACTCCCTGAGCCCGCGCAAAACTCTAAGAACTGGCCAGTTCCAAATAAAAGAACCGAGCAGTGGTCTCTCTGGGGCAATTCTGGACGAACAGGTTTGGGTCAGCAAGGAAGACATTTTGCTGATCACGTTCTTTATCCACAACAACGGACGCGCTCTTTTAATTAACCCCTTGACTCCCGCACCCTATCCACCTACTGCAAAAACTTAACCTCTTTGACTCCCTCA
>JAPXFY010000017.1:38759736-38762236 GCA_030674185.1 Monoplex corrugatus
CATTCGTTCCTTTATTTATTTATTCATTTATGTATTTATTTATTCATTTATTTGTTTATTTATTTATTGTAATTGATTGGTAGGTTGGTTAGTAGTTTTATTTCAGGCTTTTCTTTTTCTTTCTTTTCTTTTCTTTTCTTTTCTTTTCTTTTCTTTTCTTTTCTTTCTTCTTAGACAAGAGAGCAAATTTGTGTGCTATGTGTCCAGCGCCAATCTCCTACTCCCACCCCAGCTTGAAGCAATTATTTTTCAGTCGGTCAATTCATGAGTTCTTATTCTTATTGCTGCTTAAAGCACAGCCGATTGCGTAGAGCCCTATCAAGGCTATAACCATTTCAATACACACACAGTACTTCAACAGGGGATTTAAAAAAAAAAGAACTGAAAATCAAGTACGCATATCAATGCAATTGTGCACATAATCTAAGAGAATGCCCCTGGCGTTGACCACTTCGTCCAATTTATCACACAGGGGATTTAAAAAAACATATCTGAATACAAATTAAAACATGGTAATAATGAACACTAAAACATATATAAAAAAGGGCCTAAATTACCTAAATTTACTTCGGTATATCATATTTCCTTAGAGCCAAAAATGCACCTAATACATGTACCTAATTATCAGTCCTAAGAGAAAGTTGCGTAAGACTTTATTGAACACATACAATGAACGGACCAGCAAGGCAGAAAATGATAGGAAGAAATGACAGAAAGCAAAAGAGCAAAGCAGAAACAAAGAGAGTGACAGAAAAGAGGAAATTTTTAGCACAGAATTTCCACAAGTTGGGATACTATTTATACTGAAAGAGTCCTCGGCATCCCCACAGGGGGAATTCATCGGTTAGTTTATCAACCAGTTAGATCTAGTACAAATCAATCAGTTAATGGGTTTAAAATTTTAAGCCTTTTCAAACATAGTATGAATAACGAAGCTGCAGGTTTGTTATAACCGTTGTTGTTGTTGTTGTTTTTGTTGTTGTTGTTTCATTCAGTGATAGAAATCATTGTTGTTTGTACATTTTATTTGTACACTGTAATTCTTATTCTGTTGTTTTAATTAAGTGGATAGAAAACATTGCTGAAGGTAGATTCTGCTTTGATAAATCATGTAAACCCAATTTTCATAATGAAATAACAGTACACATATGTCAGTTTGAGAAATTGAAAACTTTAGGACGGACGCTTTTTAAGAATATTGAGGATAGAAAATTAACCTAGTGGAAATATTTTCACATCGTCAACCCCAGAATGGTATAAATTTTCTTTGAAAATGAAATGCTTTGATTTATGTCTGTAGTCAATAATTTTCATGAGCTTTTTATTCATTTCTGCGTATATTTTTCTATTTATGTATTATTCATTTATTTATTACTTTTTTGTTTTCTTTTACATTTTTACCTTATTCGTTTATGTATTTTCTAATAGATCTATGCCGTTTCAGTGTGTATCGTCGTGCAAATCATTACTTTGTTGTGATACTTAAAAAGAAATATTGCATGAGAGATTCTGAGTACATTGTTTTTATTTAACACTTGAAGTACCGATTGATATAGTTTTTTGGTCGTTTTGTTATTGTAATGGGACCCAAACTTTATTAACCCTTTGACTCCCGTTCCCTATCCACCAAATACAAAAACTTATCCCTTGGACTCCCTCGCCCTTTAGCTGGTGGAAAGGGTGAGAGAATCAGAGGAGTACGTTGTTGCTTTGCTCGGAGGGTTGACAATGCAGGATGCTGGTGGATAGGGTGCGTGAGTCAAAAGGTTAATTTATTGATTTTTAAAAACTATTTCCTTTGTTCCAAAATATTTTTGTTTTTGTTGTTGATGTTTTTTGTTTTGTTTTTGTTTTTGTTTTGTTTTTGTTTTTGTTTTTGGTCAGTGTATTGAAATTCTCGATCCATGGAGATGCATTATATAAGATGTAAAAATTATAAGATATAAAATAGATTTTACAAGGGTTTTATACAATATATATATATATGAATGTATGCATATATATATATATACATATATATATATACTATGAAGCTGAGTGAAAGTTAAAACACTGAGTAAAGTTGACACCGTCTAATTTGGTCTCAGAAATATTGGCGCGATATTGTTATGTCAGGATCTCTCTCTTTCACTTACTTTTTATTGAAATGCTGGAAATCTTTTAATAATATCTTGAACGGCATGTTCACGCGCTCAAAGAGTCACACAAGCGCTGTGTGAATCAGTTAACAGTACAACATTTGTTAACCTGACAATAAACATTTGTTAAATTGAATTGAATTGACTTGAATTGAATTAGTAACACCGAGAAACACTCTCTTTAAAATAAATAGGTAAACAAATAAATACATAAAATACATAAATAAGCACGTAAGTATATAAATGAAACAATAAATAGATAAGTAAGTGAATGAATGAATGAATAAATATATAAATAAGTGACTTGAATAAACAGATTTTAAAAGATCCTTGGTTTCTGAACAAAATTTTGATGTTGGTTT
>JAPXFY010000017.1:38797236-38802236 GCA_030674185.1 Monoplex corrugatus
ACACAACAAACACATACAAACAACACACATACACATACACACACACACACACAACACACACACACACACACACACACACACACACACACACACACATATTTGCAGAAGGGTGTACGTCATGCTTTGGAGTCGTGTCAAATTTCATTTGAAACTAGGAAAAAAAAACGTGACGGCTATATTTGTCTAAAAGCGTGCAAAGTTCCACCTCGATTTTTCCATTATATTTTTCTGTCAGGTATTTTGTTTGCAAGATATCTTGGCCAAATTTTACTCTTAGAATGGGCATAGTAGGCAGCAACTTTTATTTCTATTTCTGTCTTTTCTTCTTCTTCCTCTTCTTCTTCTTCTTCTTCTTCCTCTTCTTCTTCTTCTTCTTCTTCTTCTTCCTCTTCTTCTTCCTCTTCTTTTTCTTCTTCGTCTTCTTCTTCTCCTCCTCCTTCTCCTCCTCCTTCTCCTCTTCCTCCTCTTCCTCCTCCTCCCCCTCCTCCATCTCCTCCTCCTCCTCCTTCTTCTTTTTCTTCTTCTTCTCCATCTCTTTTTCTTTCTCCTCCTCACACTCCTCCTCCTTCTTCTTCTTCTCCTCTTCCTCGTCCTTCTTCCTTTCTCTTTTTTTTTCTTTCTTTCTTTGAGGCGTGAAGTTTAATGCATATAGTTATAATATTTTGTGTCTGACTGAAGGATCAATCGTTTTACACTAGTTAGATTCGAGAGCGAAATTTCGTTTTGAAATTCATCCGTGCTGTGTGTGTGTGTGTGTGTGTGTGTGTGTGTGTGTGTGTGTGTGTGTGTGTGTGTGTGTGTGTGTGTGTGTGTGTGTGTGTGTTGTGTGTGTGTGTGTGTGTGTGTGTGTGTGTGGGGGCGCGCGCGTTCCGAGGGTTAATTTTCGTTTGGTTGGTTGTTTGATTGCTTGGTTGGTTGTTTGGTTGGTCAGTTGGTTGGTTTATAAACATACTAATGTCTGAAGGTTGAATATACGTTGAAGAATGGATGACCATTTGGTTCATTTTCTCTTTTCTCTATTATTTTTCAGAGTGGACCCCGAGGGTGACCCCCTCCCCTCCCTCGACCCCAACTCCCCCTCTGCAGACAAACATGAACGGTGAGTAGTTTTCTTTATCGTTTATATTTGTTGTTAATATGCAATGTTGTTGGTTTTGAGTGGTTACATATAGGTATATATATATATATATATATGTATATATATATATAAATACACACATATATATGTACATATGTATATATGCATGTATATATACATATGTATATATATATATATATGTGTGTGTGTGTGTATGTGTGTGTGTTAGTTTGTGTGTGTGTGTGTGTGTGTGTGTGTGTGTGTGTGTGTGTGTGTGTGTGTGTGTGTGTGTGTGTGTGTTTATGTGTGTGTGTGCGTATGTGTGTGTTATTATTGTTGTTGTTGTTGTTGTTGTTGTTATTGTTGTTTTTGTCCTGTCTAGCAGGTGGCCGGTAACGGAATACTTCTGTTTATTTGTTTCGTCCGTCCGTCCGTCCGTCCGTTCGTTCGTTCGTTCGTACGTTTGTTTCGTTCGTTCGTTCGTTCGTTTGTTCGTTCGTTCGTTCGTACGTTTGTTTGTTCGTTCGTTTGTTCTTTTGTTTGTGTGTTTGTTTGTTTGTTTGTTTGTTTGTTTGTGTGTTTGTTTGTTTGTTTGTCAGCTGGGCACAATCTGCACAAGTTTGTATAGATTAATGAACTGTTTGAAGATAAACAATAATCGGTTCAAATAAAAAGAAAAAGAAGAAGGAGAAGAGGAAGAAGAAGACGAAGAGTGAAAAAAGAAAAGAAAAATGATCTTTACTAATCGTTCTTTGATTTAATGTCTTTTCACTCCGAGTGATATTAGATTTCAACTTCAATACATGCAACAATTCAAAATTTTTCACAACATACAAAGTAGATTCAATCTCATATGTAAAAAAGAATCCTATAAAAGGAAACATGCACATCCCTACTATATACACATACATACAAGCACATGCACACACACGCACACACACACACGCACACACACGCGCACACACGCTTGCGCGCACGCGCGCGCGCCACACACCACACACACACACACACACACACACACAATGTACAGGAAAAACTCCATACATCTACTACGCATGCATACTTAAGAATGCATCATGATTTATATATTGGATTGATTTTGGGAGGAAATTTGGTGCACATCTCATTGTTCTTGTATATTTGAAGGAGCGGAAACGTCTGCCCAATAGGAGGAATTCATTCTAATTTTAAAAGACATGAATATGGTCACAGAGAAATCATCCTAGCCTTACAACTAACAGTCTTCTGTCTTTCACACACAATCCTTCCAACGACACTGACTAACCTGCTCAAAATGTTCTTACACTGTACGTTCAGTCCACCATTGCAGCACACAATTGTCATTGTCATTTCTGATTAAAGGCCAGCCGACTGCGTAGAACCATATCAGGGCTATAACCGTTTCAAAACATATACAAGACTTCATCAGGAAAAGAAAATTAAGTACACATATCAATGCATTCGCGCACATGATCTAAGGAGATGCCCTGGCGTTAACCATTCCATCCAATTTATCACACAGAGGATTTAAAAAACAAACTTGAATACAAATTTAAACATAACTAAAGACACTAAAATAGATATAAAAGCGGACCTAAGTTACCTAGAATTGCTTCCGTATATTTCTTTTCTGTAGGGCCAAAAATGCACGTAATACATGTACCCAACTCTCAGTCCTAAGAGAAACTATGTAAGACTTTATTGAACACATACAGGTGAATGGACCAGCAAGGCAGAAATTGAATGGAAGAAATGACAGAAAGCAAAGGAACAAGGCAGAAACAAAAAGAGTGACAGAAAAAAGGAAATTTCCAGCACAGAATTTTCAGAAGGTGGGGATACTGTTTATACAGAAGAATCCCTGGCATTCCCACGGGGGAACTGCAGCACACAAAAGAATCGGTTAAACATCATCACCATCATCATGTCGAGCTTGCTCGGTGAAGTACACAAGACGCTGGACAGAGACGCCCAGGGTCACCTAGTTCAATCAGAGAACTACTGCTCACACTTGTATGGGGAGTGGCGACTGCAAGTGATTATCTAGCTAAAGAAAGCAATCTGTTAAACAGAGAATCAAAAACAAAAAAGCTAATGTCGCCATCTTAAATCACATTGCCATTGTTTTTCCCCTTTCGGAAAAGTAAATAAAAGAATACATTAACGCAGATAAATAAATACGCATTGGGGGAAAAAAAGAGGAGGGAAGGAAATTAATGGAAACGATATTGATGATAAAAACCGTCTGCTCCTGCTGTAGGTTTTGTTGACAACAATTATCCAAAACAAGTTTGACTGCCCGCGCCCAAGCAAAAACACAAACCAGAAGAACAAGAAAACCAATGTAAGCGCGTATCCAACGAGACAAAACAAAAACAAGCGCAAATTTTCGGCCAACTAGCCTTTGTCAAGCGCGAACGCACGGTCACAGACAGATCACAGACACCAAACAATGGATAATAAAAACGGGACTAAAAACTTCCCTGCCGCCTCGTCCAGTGGGTAAGAAAATGACAACAATTACATATAACAATAAAACTACTAATAAAAAACAAAACCCGCCATACATGCATGTAGGAGATTACTGCTGCTATGAAAGTGTGCATAATGAAACGCGCGTGCCAACCACGCTCCAGGCATCTTATTGGCTATCCCACGGATATAAATAGAACAGGTCTATATGTCTCTGGCTGAGCGGGCCTCAGTAGCTCTGTTGGTTGAGCGTCAGATTCACATGATAATGGTTGTGGGTTCGAATCCCGGGGTGCGCTACATTAACCCTTTGACTCCTGCACCCTGTCCACTAGCATCCTGCATTTTCAACCATGCTGACAAAGCAAAAACTTGACACTTTTTGCAGGAAGCCGGTGGATAGGATGAGGCGATCAAAGGGTTAAGTTTTTGCTATTGGTGGATAAGGTGCGAAAGTCAAAGGGTTAAAAATGGCCATTTCACTGGCCCATCTTAACATCATTGTTATTCTGGTGGTGTCAGTATACGATTACATAATGGGATGGTTATCCCCGTCGTGGCCATATCACCTGAGGTGTGGGTGTCAACGTAAAAACTGAACCGAAAATATCAGTCAAAGTCTACGCCAAACCACTACCAGACCAGAAAAATTACTACCCTCTAAAAGTGTTGTTCGTCCTTCGTTGTCGAAGAAGAAGACCACGACTTCAGTTTTGACTGGAGGATTGGCGATTGTGGATACCCTCTAAAAAGTAATCAAGACAAAACCAGCTGATCAGTTCAGAAGGCCCTAACTCCAAAAACGTCCGTCTTATAGAACTAGATGTTACGTACTGTCTAAACTAAATCAGGACGAAACGGGATGATTGAGTGGGCAGGCCTGCCACTTAACGAAAACCAGCAGCCCAGTTTTACCAGCCTATTCAAATATATGCAAAGTAGAGCCTTTTGACACGAGACAGACATAGCGTGTCACGCAGACCAGACATAACGCTACGTGAGACTTGTGGACAAAATGGCGATCGAGACGCGAAAAACAAAGGGAAGGAATTAGGTACAGCAGCGTGTCAACTTTTGCTGTGATGTAACGCGGGAGCCATATGCTATGCATGATATACTCGGTTAGAGCTCGGGTGCAGAGGGTGTGTGTGAGAGAGAGAGAGAGGGGGGGAGAGAGAGAGAGTGTTGTGTGTGTGTGTGTGTGTGTGTGTGTGTGTGTGTTGTGTGTGTGGTGTGTGTTGTGTGTTTGTGTCAGTGTGTGCGTTGTGGTGTGTGTGTGGTGTGTTGTGTGTGTGATGGAGAGAGTGTGTGTGTGTGTGTGTGTGTAGTGTGTGTGTGTGAATGTGTGTGTGTATGTGAGAGTGAGTGTGTGAGTGTGTGTGTGTGAGTGTGAGTGTGTGAGTGTGTGTGTGGTGTGTGTGTGTGGGGTGTGTGTGTGTGAATGTGAGAT
>JAPXFY010000017.1:38804736-38814736 GCA_030674185.1 Monoplex corrugatus
GTTCTATTTGTGTGTGTTTCTGTCGGCAAAAGTACGTTAAGCTGGGGAAAATAATAAAATACTTTTAAGAGGGGGAAATTGTTTAATATCTCTCTCTCTTCTCTCTCTCTCTCTCTCTCTCTCTCTCTTCTTTCTCTCTCTCTCTCTCTTTTTTTTTTTTTTTTTTTTTTTGGGGGGGGGTATGTTACTTTCTTTTGCAGTACTTCATTTATTCAGATATGGTTAATGATGGTTTTGTTGTCCCCAATACCCCAACAAAGGGTTAAAGGATTATACTTTGTGCTTTGTTTTCAACATGTGTGCTTTGTTTTCTACCTGCTTGTCTAATTTGTTTAATCGTTTTACTTCAGGGGAAGTGTGTTCTATTTCTGTCATGTTTTACCAGTATTTCAACCATTTGCGCTTGTGTCGACAAATCAAACGAACGTCATACTTTAAGACAGCACACAATAAAAGAATGAATGAATAAATAAATAAATGAATAAATAAATAAACAAACAAATAAATAACCTGACTCGTTTCAGTGGGTGGGGTATACACACACACACACACACACACACACCACACACACACACACTACTATATATATATATATATATATATATATATATGTGTGTGTGTGTGTGTGTGTGTGTGTACATATATATATATATATATATATATAAAAAGAAATATCGCTGCTCCTCGTAGACCTGATTGTTTATCATACGATGTACTGGGGGGTGTCCTTCTTTTTCTTTAATTTCTTTTTTCTTTTTTTTTTTTTTGTTGCCCACCTACGATTTATTTATTTATTCATTTGTTCATTCATTTATTTATTTTTATTTATTTTTATTTATTTATTTATCTATTTAGATCTATTTATTTATACATTTATTTTCTTTCTTTTTTTTATTCATTCATACATTTCTCGTTTCAAGTTTTACCTGCCGATGACCTTTGTTTTTATCTTCTTATTTATTTATTGGTCACATTTTTTAATTTACAAAAAAGAACTATTCTTCTCAATCAATCAATCATTTAGTTAGTTATTTGTTTATTTATTTATCTACCTATTGATTTGTTCATTGTTACTTTGGTTGTTTTTTGTTGTTGTTTTTTTCAAGCAAGTGACATTCGCCCACGAGTTTTACGCAATTGGTTAAATTAATAACGCGACCCTCGGCTGCACAGGTAGGACCACCTGACCGACAAACAGCAGTCCAATCTTAATTAACGCGGAAATCCACCCGTGTGCCGTATTGACACCATACCCGTTACGCGGATGCCACCCGTGTCAAAAAAATGCATGCAAGGTGTCATCGCAAACTGACTAAGCAGAACCAATCAGTAAACAAACAGACCCATACGGATTGCGTATACGGGAAGTATCGTCGAGTGGAGTCGGAGGGATGACACTTCATCAGACAATGTTGTTGTGCCGTTGTCTTGCGTCATGGCAAGTAGGAGGGAGTCTCATATTTGGCGTTCGCCAAGGATGTGTTCTCTAGACCACGGTTGAATGCGCCGTGCAGTTAGGTTGTGATTAATCAGATAAGTGGATGCATTCTGAAGGAGAAGGTGGGATTTCCGTTGGTTCTGAATGGATACAAGGTTCCCCGAAGAGTTTAAGACAGAGATCTTTAAGGTCCCAGTGGATGTGGATTATGTGCATGACTTCCAATAACATACCTGATTCCGGAAAAAGATAAACATTGAAATTTTTGTGTAGATCTGTTGGTTTATCAGCGTGACTTTGGATACATATGTGCCATATTCTTGGGAAAAAATGACAGGTGAGTACTTTCATGGGCTTTACTGATATTTTCAAATATATGCCAATTTTTTTTAAGTATTGACGAGTGAGATCTTTGTAAGCTTCGTTGATTATTTGTGTGACTTTGAACATACAAAATTCCAACGAAAAATTACCAGTTTTAAGGTGAGTGCGAGTCTTATAAGCTTAACGAGTTATTTATCTGATTTAAAAAGCAGATTTCTGAGAAAGGAATAACAAATTTGGGATTGTGAATTTCTCGGTTTTCTTTTTTTTTGGGGGGGAGGAGGGGGTGTTTGTTTGTTTGTTTGTTTGTTTGTTTTGGTTTTTGTTTGTTTTGTTTTTTGGAGAAGGGGTTCGTATATTTGTTTTTCTTTAGGCCTGCAGAATTTTGTTTCTGACTTCGAATAAAATACCGATTATAGACTTGTCACATTATCAAAGTGACTTTGAATATGTAATCCAATTCCGGAAAAGATTGACTGTTTTGGTCAGTGAGATCTTATAGATTTTTTAAAATTATCTTTGTGATTTGATCTATCTTTATACCGAAATTCCGAGAGTGACAACGTGGGGGAAGGGGAGGGGAGAGAAAGGTTCGTGACATTTTTGCAGGTCTGGTACATTATCTGTGTGACTGAATATTTACCAAATTCCTTGAAAACATTAATACTGGTTAGTCAGAACATGTATATACACCTGCCGAATCATTT
Organism: Monoplex corrugatus; assembly: GCA_030674185.1. NCBI lineage: Eukaryota > Metazoa > Mollusca > Gastropoda > Littorinimorpha > Ranellidae > Monoplex > Monoplex corrugatus. The sequence continues at coordinate 38,807,206 of JAPXFY010000017.1, forward strand.
GTTGGTTGTTTGATATATTGTATATTCCTAAAGCGTTTTGCTATGATTTCTTAAGCCGGAAAACTTATCGATAATAGTAATAGAAGTCATGACAATCATAATGAAAACTTTCTCCGTAGTATCATCTCTCTCTCTCTCTCTCTCTCTCTCTCTCTCTCCTCTCTCTCTCTCTCTCTCTCTCTCTCTCTCTCCTCTCCCTCTCTCTCTCTTTCTTTCTCTCTCTCTGTTTTGCTGCTGCTGCTGCTGCTGTTATAACAAGTGTTGTTGTTGTTGTTGTTGTTGTTGTTGTTGTTGTTTGTTGTGTTGTTTTAGTTTGTAATTTGTTTAAAGGAAATTCATTGGATTCGGACAGAGCATTCCTCGAAAAAGAAAACTGTCTCCGTTAATGCTCCAGTCATTCTAGTGGTGACAGGTTAGTATTTCATAGTTCCCATTCTCCCCCCTCCCCCTCCCCTATTTCAAGACCTTAAGGCTAATACGGTTTTGCGCAGGCTCAAGGAGTTTGGCAGATAACTACTGACAGATTTGGCTGAGCCCAGATGGAGTTGTCCAAGTAGACGATGAATCCCATTTGATGAAAACTCTAAAACTATTTTGACTTTAGTAAGTTTGCACGAACCAGAAAAACACGAAAATAGAATCAGAACGCGTATTTAGTACAACCAGACAAGACAGGCGCAAATTTTCGGCCAACTGGCCTTTGTCAAGCGTTAATGTACATGTAAGATCACAAACAAGCAAACACCAAATAAAAAAAAAATTAGGAGAAAAAGACTGAAACTGCCCTGCCACGTGAGAGAAGAGGACTCAAGTTTGCACGAACTGGCACGGGTGCAAATCACGCTCAAAAAAAAAACTAAAAAAACTGTGCATCAGGTCTCTAAGTTTATCCATCCGTGCACGGGTAGGCCTGCTTCACATTTTTTAGGGATTGGCAAAGGTAAAGCAGTTAGGGAGAGGAGATAGGCTTCGCCCTCATAATAACACTGGCTCAAATAGGATTGAGGTGTTTGCCACCTCACTACCGTACGGCCTCGGGATTATGGGACAACCGAGACAGGACGAATGGGGGCATCCCACGTATGGTTTCCCTCATAGCAATAACTGTTGGTAATCCATAGTTGTGTCTCTAACCCTTTGATCCCGCATCCTGTCCACCAGCATCCTGCATGTCAGCCATGCTAGCAAAGCAAGAACTTAACCCTTTGATTCCCTCACCCTATCCACCAGCCTGGTGGATAGGAAGAGGGAATCAAAAGGTTAAGTTTTTGCAGTTTGTAGATAATGTGCGGGAGTCAAAGGGTTAATAATACAACATCCAATTCAGTATCGCCGTATTGGCGCCAGTGCTGGGAAGGTTAGCACAGTTCAGATTTTACGGTTCGGAGTTTCTAGTTCGGAGTTTGTTCCAGTAGATTCATTGCAATCAAACAATTTCATATGCGCCAAAATTTCTTAGCAGTTATCTTACCGACCACTTCAGTGTGCACAAAACTCTAGATGAAAATGGGAACGGGATCTGTGAAACAATGACACCACCAGGAGGACTGGTGCATATTAAGGTGAGTGATGAGCTAGCCACCTTTCAGGTTGAGGGATCAGAGAGCGCTCGAAACATTGAGATCTTTGAGTCTACGGCACAGTCAAACGATACGGGCAGTCCGTCGATAAACTGTAGCCATCCTGAGAGTCGAACCCACGACCTCTGCGTCGTCAGCATAGGCACTCTAACAAACTGAAAAAAAAAACAAAAAACAAAACTAAACAAAACAAAACAAAAATCCGCGGGCCCTAAAATCACATGAAACTGTAAGTCAAGGTTAATTTTCAACGAATAAACAATCTGACAGCGAGTAAATCCCACCTTTCTTCTTTCCATCGTTTTTTTTTTCCCCCGTCTAATCTCTCTGTCTCACTCTCTCTGTCTGTCTGTCTCTCTCTCTCTCTCTCTCTCTCTCTCTCTCTCTCTCTCTCTCTCTCTCTCTCTCTCTTGGCTCTGTCTCTTTGACCTCTCTCTCTCTTTCTCTCTCTCTCTCTGTCTCTCTCTCTCTCTCTGTCTATCTATCTATCTATCTATCTATCTATCTCCCACTCTCTCTGTCTCTCTATATCTGTGTCTGTCTGTCTGCCTCTGTCTCTGTCTCTGTCTCCGTCTCTGTCTCTGTCTCTGTTTCTTTCTGTCTGTCTGTCTCTCTCTCTCTCTCTTTCTGTCTCTCTCTCTCTCCCTCTCTCTCTCTCTCTTCCTGCCCCCCCCTCTCTCTCTCTCTCTCTCTTTTTCTCTTTCTCTCTCACTCTCTCCCACTCATTTGTTATCGAGTAAGAAACTAGTAGCGTGTAACACAGTCGGCGCGCTACCTCCATAAGATGTCTGTGGCTACCACCTAGCTTACGAACAAGAGTTAGCCTATGTCTCTGTTCTGTCCATGTCCGCAATTAGACCAGTCAAAAATACCTGGCACGGCGTTGCTTAACTTTGGACGGCTCGTGCGTGATCCTGCATCGAAAATAAGCCAGCTACAAATCCGACCTTTACAATCGTAAATTCTTCTTGGAACAGATGTTCGGCTGAAATTTGGTTAAATTGAAATCGGTCCATTGCTTCGCCAGTAGGGATGATTAAGTAAATGAATAAATAATGCTGTAGTATTTTATGGACTTAGTTTTAATTGCAGTAGCCTCGAAGTATATGTCATGATGAAAATTCCCATCAGAGCGCTCGATCACTTTGAATTTACGAACAGTCGAGATAGTCTAACACATCTTCGCGCGCGCACACTCACGCACGCACGCACACACACACACACACACACACACACACACACACACACACACACACACACACACACACACACACACACACACACACACACACACACACACACCATGCGTCTGTTTAAATTTGTTGATAAAACAAAACGTAAAATGCAGTCTAGAAACGTGTAAAAATCGATCAGTGGCAGCACAGACACAGACACACACACACACACACACACAACACACACACACACACACACACACACAGAGAGAGAGAGAGGAGAGAGACAGACAGACAGACAGACACAGAGACAGACAGAGACACAGAGAGAGACAGAGACAGACAGACAGACAGACAGACAGAGAGCTAATAAACTACTCGTCTGTCGATAGACCGACTCCACGAAAGGATCAAAACTACGACGTCAGATTCGGCGATTCGTGTCGGGTTATGAACGTAGCGAAACCAGGTGGAGTGGTAACCCTAGTGGTTAAAGCGCCTGACTGGGTAACGAAAAGAGTTCCGCGTTCTGTTCCCCGTTAGGTAGGGATTTTTCTCTTCCTCTAGCCCCTCCCCAACGCCAACCCCATTCCGCTAAATCTTGAGAGGTAGTCTATCGGACAACAATAAATTGAGTTCCTGCGTGCAGCTTACACTTAAGATACTTTAAGTATATGTGATGAAGAAGTTGTCCATGGCAAAATTGTATGGAAAAAAATACATTTATGAAAAGTATTCCCATACAGAAAAAGAAAGAAAGGAAAAACGCGCTTTTCCTGATAAAGAGCTTCCGGAATTTCAGACGGAATTTCCGTCAGGACAAAATACGAACCAAATCAAAAATAAACACAATTAAAGTAAAATACAGGTATATACACAGCCTCAAGAATGCGAAATGATGGATGTGTGCCTTTCAAAGGTAAGGACAAACAAGCAGAGAAAGAAATAAGTTTTAAAAAAGATACCCAAAAGACCTTATTATTAGTCTCTACCGCTGCAAGACAGACATCCTTCCTTTCAGACATGCTTCCTTTCACGCTCTCGATGCTGAGGACTTGTACCTGCGTTTACTCTTCTTAAAAATGCTGTCCCTGGAAGTCATTGTCTGCTTGCAAATACAAGTATAAAGTAGGCACACAGACTCAGTGCCAAAACCACACGAAAAAAAAGGGGGGATTAAAATAAAAGAAAAGAATGAGAACGGAAAATAAGACAGATTAACTTCAGACTATGCTATGAAGTTCTCACCCCTATCGTACACTGCTGTATGTGTAGTACATTGGGTGTGAAAGCCATTGACAGGTTGTAGTAGCTGACTGTCAAGATGGCCACATCTCACCGTCCCTTAGCGTCAAAACAAACGACGCCTTGGCCTAGCGTCCCTTTTGATCTGCCTTCTCACCTGAGAGCCCCTATCAGATATCGGGCAAAAACTTAATCTCAGCGGAAGCAGACACTCTAAGAGCCGTGAAACCGCTGTGCTTCAAAATCCCTCTCCCGGCGGCGGAGGCGCATCCTTATTTACATAAATTGCACAAGCCTTCTTGTGATTGGATAAGATTAGTTTGTTGTTAGCCTCTGACCTTGTTCTATGGGGAACTGATAGGTCTTGTTTGTGTTGGTGATGGTCGGTCGTTGACTTGGGTTGGATGTGGATGGGGGGGGGGGGGAGTCGATCAGGACTTAAGAGTGTGTGATGCTGGCTGTCTAGCAGGTCGGTGGTGGTGGTAGTGGTGGTGACGTTGGCGGCTGCACAGTGTTGATATGACATGGAATTATTTGATAGGACATGGTGTAGAGTTGATAGGACACATGCTGGTATCACTTCTGATCTGCGGATCCTTTCAGGAGATTTTGGGAGGCAAAGTGGAGGTGGGAGGAAATGCAGTTGGGAGGTGGAGCGGGGGGATGGAGTAGGTGAGGGAAGAGAATTAAGGGTTTGTTTCTCACAAGTGTATTCTGGTTGAATGACAGTCATGAGTGCCAGATTAACAGGCTACTTTTTCCAGTGTTGTAAATGTTTATACCAACTTTGGATGGATGGATCAGAGCCACATTTCTGCTGCATAGATTTTTTCCTTTTTTTTTTCTTTCTTTATTTCTTTTCTTTTCTTTTCTTTTTTTTTTTTTTTTTTTTTTTGTCTTTTCTTGGTATCCAGGATTCTTAGTTTTAAATCTTTGGGAAGCTCCCTGTCTTTCCATACATTGTTTTAACTGGACCATTTTTCGTTTTACCACGCCGATTCTTGTTTTCATGTCTTTGGTGCAGGAACTGTCGTTACACATCTGAGAGGTGGGGGGGGGGTGGGGGGGGGGGGGGGCAAAGCATCAAGATAAACTGGGCACCGCCTCCCGCCCCCCCCCCCCTCCCATGAAGCTGGCACAGGATCAGTAATGAAGTCTCCGTCACGTCTTTTTGCCCAGCTTCCAGTTTTCATACTGAATCTACCGAACAGTGACATGGTTTACATGATCTTTAACGTCCGTAATTGATAGTCTGCGAGCGTTTACACATGAATTGGGATTCAGGCACTCGTAGGTCTGCACATAATTATGTTGACCTAGAAAATCGGAACTATCTCCACCCTGTACCCACTAGGTGGTAACAGTAACATGGTTTACATGATCTTTAACGTACGTAATTGATACTCTGCGAGCGTTTACACATGAACTGGGATTCAAGCACTTGTATGTATGCGCATATATTGACCTAGGAAATGAGAATATCTCCACCCTGTACCCTCCAGGTGGTACTCAGTAGAATCGACCTCAGAGCTTCCATTTATAGGTCTCACCGTCTAGCCACTTGGCCCGTCTATACGATTATAGTGGTATTACAGTGTGTTAAAAAAGCAGAACAGCTGCTGTGTTGTTGTTTACTGAGATGACGTTCAGTTATTACTGTGTGCCACAATGCAGACTTGATCAACGGATCAGACTCCGACAGCCACTAAAGCCAGTAACGAAAATGGGTCCACATACAAAAGCAACATCTGCACAGTCTCCCAACACTGTTAGTCTCTCAGATTAAACCTACTCGTCGTTCTTTACATATGGAATATTAAACATCACCCCGTTCTCTTCGTCGTTTATCCAGCACACTTCTGTATTCATTTTCCACGGAGCAACTGATCAGCTATTGTTTATCGATTACGCCTTCAGCGTTCACTTTTCACACAGAAGTAGCTCGGCGGCAACCAGAAAAGTCTGTGGGTGAGTGAATGAGCATGATCGGTCCCCCCTACTTGGTCACTGTCTGAAATCTCCAGTACTACTACTACTGTTCCCACGCAAAAAGCCGGGTGGATTAAAATTAATAAGTTGAACAAACCAAGGTGTAATGGAGGAGCATAATCCTTCAAAGAAGCCGCGCTACGAAGCGGTTGCTTGGTTCTTCACACCCCCGTGGTTAAGGCGGCTAACTACGGACGCGAAAAAGACCTGAGTGTTCGTTTAGATAGATACAGGGTTCGGATCTTTTAACGGGCGGCGATTCGTGTGAAGTGTGGGACGTGGAAAGTTTTGAAGATATTGATATGACATGAGAGCTGAAGATATCTGTATCGTCTCTGTATGATGAAGATTGGAGAATGTCTTCTGTGATAGAGATAGGAGGGTGTCAGTATCATGGATGTATTATGAAGACTGGAGATGCCTCTGTGATGAAGATAGCAGAGTGTCTGTGTCATGTTTGTATTATGAAGATTGAAGATGTCCCTGTGATGATGATAGGGAGGGGTATCATTGTCAGAAATGGGAGAGCCGTGACACTGATAGTGCATGATCCTCTAGCGTTGATGTTTTCGAGTTCAATCACAGCCCCGCGAGACAAAATTGGTCCATTTGCTGCCCACGTTTAAGTGATAATCATGCTGTTGATACAGCTGATTGCCGAATATCGAAGACTATCGAGATTATCAAGCATCCCTTTCCATTCAAAGACACAACCCGCGTGCCGCGTATTTGAGTTTTATGAAGGGTCGATGAATCTCAGTTTGTTTCATTTTCTTTTCCAACACTGTGTAACAGCGTTCTCGGAAGAAATCCAAATTCGTTGACACTACAGATGCCATATCATGAAAAACGATCCAAAATGATAATGACAAATTAATGCTACAAGTCTGCAAATAATCCCAATGCCATGGTGAGGTTCTGAGTTTGTAGGCTTTTCATTTTCATAAGTTATTGTCCACCTTCAAACACCTGTCACTGAAACATTCTGTGGCACACTGAAATGCATCTCTCCATTACTGATTCCATCCAATTTCAAGCCCCAGCCATCCCCATGGAAACTACTACAAATGCTATTAGCTTGATTAACCAGTATTTCTACCAGAGTAAGTCCAACTTTTATAAAGGCCAGTTCTCAATTTAGCTCTTTGTATCGATTCTATCTAAAAAAAATTATAAAGAAAGAAAAAAGAAAGAAATTAAAGCACGTGCAAATATAGATATAAAAAAGCGTATTAATGAGTAAGTAAATATACAAATGACGGAGGTCATGGGCTGATGGAATCTTTCAGACTATTAACTGCTCAATGGTCGTGGGTTTGAATGAACACATTTAAATCCGAGATCCTTCCAGAAGAAATTTTGAATGACGTTATTCCATACTATCCCCACAGCTTTTCCTTCCTTTCTTTCTTCCTGTTCCTGTTCATTTTTTCCTGTTCGTCATCCTGGTTATTCCTTGCTCTTCCCTTCCTCTTCCCGTTCTTCCCACCTCTTCCCCACTCTTTACATCCTCCACTTCATTCAGGCATTTAGAAGGTTTGC
>JAPXFY010000017.1:38822236-38824736 GCA_030674185.1 Monoplex corrugatus
AGTAAAGCTGTACGAGACGAGACCAAACTCATTGCAGCTTGAGATTTATTGGAATTCTCTATGAAAAAAAAAGAATAATTACGACATATCAAATAAAGCCATCAGCAAAAGTGGTGAAGGTTGTGTTTGCAATAAAAATGCAAACCGCACACACTGTTCATCTGTCCTTGTCCCCGTGTCTTATCAGCTGCAGGTGTGGTGCAGGCGGTCAGCAAAACACAAACAAAGCACGTTCCATAGTGAACCACTACAGTCCCCAACAGGCACAATGTCATGCATGCACGTTCTTCTGGGCCAAGATAGAACACACGGACTGGTTATATAGCTACAGGCGCCATCATGCAGGGCAGCAGTTTTATGTCATTCATTACGGCACTGGCAGAACGTTTGGCCCGCTCCTCTGTGGTTTTGTGGCTCTTTTCAAACCTACAGGTTCTTAACTGACCAGATTTTCCTGGAAAACCAGCCGTTTGAGGCACATCGACACACCTGAAAGGAAGAAGTAACCTGTGGAGAATCGAATTTGATCTCACCTCAAACCGTGAATTTGTAACGAAAACTTCGGTCAATAAGAATATCAAAATTTCGCCAGCGTTTCTTTTTAAGCATTATAGTAGATTCCATGATTAGTTTCCCTACTGCATGTGATGTGGCACATGTACATGTAGAGTGATCCGCGAGCCATGATATTAGAAACTGTAGCGAACTTTTATCACAATATGATTAGTGCAGTCATCAGTTTATGACCCGTCAAGTCGCAATGTCCTTGACGTTATCTCAGGCGAGAAAACTGTACTCCTGAAATAAGATAAATCTCATTTCTGTACTCTAAGACTGTGCTTTGCAAAAATACGGTCTAGGTTCAAACTGAATACAGGAAAATGGCAGGGACTGGCAAGACGGCGCCATGTTATCATGCATCGGAATGAAAGTTTCGTACTCTGCAATCTCAAATACAGTTGGACGAGTTTTGTTTCGTTCTTTGCACATCCTTTGATACGCTGATATGACTATTGCTGCTATAATGAAAACAATCTGCGGACAGTTCAGTACAAACCTTTCGTATTGAAATAAATCGGCTTTTCCCCCAAATCAAATGTCAGATGTTTTAAGGTATTGGTTTGTGTTAAAGTATACTGTAGTAGTTTGTGCTGCTTTAAAATTACGGTGTCCGAGACTAGTTTGTTTGTGCTGCTTTAAAATTACGGTGTCCGAGATTAGTTTGTTTGTGCTGCTTTAAAATTACGGTGTCCGAGACTAGTTTGTTTGTGCTGCTTTAAAATTACGGTGTCCGAGACTAGTTTGTTTGTGCTGCTTTAAAATTACGGTGTCCGAGACTAGTTTGTTTGTGCTGCTTTAAAATTACGGTGTCCGAGACTAGTTTGTTTGTGCTGCTTTAAAATTACGGTGTCCGAGACTAGTTTGTTTGTGCTGCTTTAAAATTACAGTGTCCAAGATCTTTTATTAAGATGACCGTCTCCAGTTTCTGTTGACAAAAAGCAGACTCAGCGGGCGTTTTTACTGGGAGCCAAGTTCTAATTTCATCTAGTTCATTTAGTTGAGTGTATATGCATATGCATATATAGAGCAAGGGACATGGAATCATTCGCGCGTTGTGCCACTTTCTTGGACAAACTTGCTGAATCAGAAAGCTGTGTTGGCCATGTGTGGATGCCGTGGACAGAACGAGGGGGGTTAAGTAAGATGGGTTTTCTTGTGGCTGCGGAGATAAGCTGTGGTCACTGGAGATTGCCAATAAGGTCACCACGTCTCTCATTGCTGTGGCCATTGATGTATGAAAGTAAGTACACTAGTTTCTTCTTGTACACTCGCTTTAATCTACTCCACACAAAAATTGACTTGTTATCTCTCAATATCGTGTATTATGTAATGTTATGTAACGTTACTAAAACTTTCTTATAGCTATGTGTTTGTTTGGGTTCAAATTGGGGGAAAAAATTCTTGGATATAGAATTGCTGTTCCGTGTGTTCGTACGCCGAGTAAGCCAGCTGTGTTCTTGCTGGTAATGGGATCTTCAGATAAAGATAGCGATAGTTTCGAGGTCGCAATACTTTGTCGGAACATTTTTATTGCAGTACAGCTCTGTTATAGTATATGTGTATTATATTAGAGAATACATAAAGAAAACAAAAGTAATGTGATAGTGAAGAACGTCCGCACGCAATATCAAAGTATATACTCGTTTGTCCCTTCTAAACAATGAAACATCGTCTTGTCAAACATCAAAACAATATATTGTCGTATAAACCATTAAAGAATAGCTGCTGGTAGCTAGTTCGAGAACGTAAAGAAGTAAATAAAAACTTTTACTCTGAAAACATCGTTGATTCACCTAGTATTGAAGAACATGTTGGTTTTGTTTGTTTGGTTGGTTGTTTGTTTGGTTGGTTGTTTGGTTGGTTGGTTGGTTGGTTGTTTGGTTGGTTGGTTGGTTTCTTTGTTGTTGTTTTTTTGTTTTTTTCTCTTTGTCACAAATAA
>JAPXFY010000017.1:38829736-38832236 GCA_030674185.1 Monoplex corrugatus
TCTCTCTCTCTTCTTCTTCTCTTCTCTCTTCTCTTCTTCTTCTTCTTCTTCTTCTTCTTCTTCTTCTTCTTCTTCTTTTTTTCTTCTCTATCATCTCATCTTCTTCTTAATGTGTGTGCGGCGCGACACCTCGCGCGTGTGTGTGTGTGTGTGTGTGTATACGTGTACATGCGCAAAGGAGGAAGTTGTGTGATGATAATAGGAAAGGAAGGGTTAGAGTAATAGGTGATGATGATTATTATCGTTGTTGTTTTCGTTGTTGTTTTTCCACATCCTACTTCCCGATATGAACTGGGGTTTTTGTTGTTGTTGTTGATGGGTTTTTTTTAATTTGCTTTAATCATCATGTATATAAAATGGGGCTAGGGGTGGTGTTTTGTTGCTGTTGCTGATGATCGCCATTATTTTATTCTCTGTTCTGTAGTTTTTATTTGTCCTTCTTCTCCTTCTTCTTCTTCCCTTCATTCCCTTCTCCTCCTCCTCCTCCTCTCTTCTTCTTCTTCTTCTCTTCTCTCTCCTTCTTCTTCTTCTTCTTTTTCCTCCGTTCTCTCTCTTCTTCTTCTTTCTTTCTTTCTTTCTTTCTTTCTTCTTTCTTCTTCTTCTTTCTTTCTTTCTTCTTCTTCTTCTTTCTTTGTCTTCTTTCTTTGTTTTCTTTTGTCCTTTTTAGGTGGTTTTAGTCATATGCATGCGTCCCCACACGTGCATAGTTTACGATGAAAGAAAATTCTGTTTACGTTCAGGGTCAGTACAAGTTCGTATACAACCTGAAATAATAGTAACAACGATAATGGTGATCTAAATGCTAGTCCTTCGGATAAGACGATAAATTGAGATCCTCTGCGTAGCACTGACTCAGTGCATATTAAAGACACCACCCATCAAAGGGGTTACCCCTGGAAAAAAAATTTCTGTAGCAAAATCTACTATCATAGATTAACCCTTTTACTCTTGCACAATATCCACCAGCATACTGCATTGTCAACCATGCTACGAAAGCAAAAACTTAACTCTTTGACTTCCTGCAGGAAGCTGGTGGATAGAATGAGGGAGTCAAAAGATTAAGTTTTTGCAGTTGGTGGACAGGATGCGGGAGTCAAAGGGTGAACAGAAATACACGCATACAGAAACAAGAGAAAAATGTGGGTGGCTCTGCACAGCGGCAACACGCTGTACCGGCAAAATCAGCTCGATTTTCACATGATAATCGACTGTGCCTCACCCCCATCCAAAAAGAAAAGCAAAGAAAGGAATGATCTGAAATGATCCATGATCCTCATGGGTAAATAAGAAATACACTCATACAAAAAAAAAAAAAAAACAACGAAAGGGGCGAAGGAAAGCAATGGGCGTCACAGGACTGTGCACAGGACTGCCACAGCGCACTCTACCCAGCAAGAGCAGCTCGAATTTCACATGGCAAATGTGTTCTGATAAAACAAACAAAACCAAAAAAGAAAAGAAAAGGATCCAAAGTGATCCGTGATCCTAGTGGATAAAAAGAAATACACGCTTAGAAAAAAAATATTTTAAAAAAACCGGCGGGTGCGGGGATGTAAAAGAAAGGAAAGATGTCAAATGATTCAATGTCCTTGTGGATAAACAGAAAGTTACACATACAAAGAAAGAAAGAAAAAGAAGGGGAAAAAAACGAAAGAAAAAGAAAAACACGGGGCATGGGGGAGAAGGAATGATCCAAAATAATATGTGATCCAAGTGGGTAAAGAGAAATAAATGCTTATTCAAAAAAGAAAAAAATAGGGGGGGGGGGGGAGGGAAGATAAAAGAGAGGACTGACGCCAAATGATTCAAAATCCTTGTGGATAAATAGAAATTTACACATACCCTTCCCCCCCCCCCCCCAAAAAAAAATCAAAAATACAGGGCAGGAGGGAGAAAGGAATGATCCAAAATGATCCATGATCCTCGCGGATAAATAAAAACACATGCATACAAAACAAAAATGGTGGGGGTGAGGGAGAAGTTGGTGTCACTGCACAGCCGCGACGCATTCTACCTGGCAAGAGTAGCTCGACTTTTGCACAATTTTAGAAGAAGAAAAAAAAAGGAAAAGAAAGTAATGTTCCAAAGTGATCTGTGATCAGAGTGGGTAAACAGAAATACACGTTTATGAAAAAAGGGATAAGATAAAAAAAAAAAAGGACAGATGCCAAATGATTTAAAATCCTTGTAGATAAACAGAAATTTAGACATACCAAAAACTTTTTTTTTAAAAACAAAAAAAACCTAAACAACAACAACAACAAAATACGGAGCATGGGGAAGAAAGGAATGGTCCAAAAAGATCCATGATACTCGAGTTTAAATAAAAATACACGCATACAGGAAAAATGAGGGGTGAGAGGGGGGGGGGGGTTTGGGTCACAACACTGCTCTAACGCACTCTACCCGGCCAGAGCAGCTTGACTCTTATATGATTCAAAAAGAAAAGAAAAAAAGGAATGATCCGAAAGGATCCATGATACTCGTGGGTAACAGAAAT
>JAPXFY010000017.1:38839736-38842236 GCA_030674185.1 Monoplex corrugatus
TGCGCACCAGTCGCCGTGGTGTAGTGCGGTTAGCGCAACAGACTACCGATTGGAAGGTTGTGGGTTTGAATCTCTATGAGTCCCTTCCAAAAATTGTTGTGGGATTTTTTTGGCTGCGACCGGCTCCTATTTCAAGCTGAGAATGCTACGGGTTCTTTTGGAAGACTGGGACCACACAGTCGAGTCTTATCTACTTCACGGATGCGTCACTGAGGGTGTTGCTCAAATTTTCTGACCAACATGGCAGGTGTCTGTATCTCTCGAGCCTGATTGACTCCAGGATATATTATGATAGTAAGTGTACAGTACGGCCCTGTCACGCCACTCTCAATCCTAGATGGAACTTCATAACATCATGATCATCATCTTTATCGTCATCATCATCATTGCATCGTAAAAACTCTGCCAGCTTCTATGGCCATTAAGGCGGCGTGGAAAATGGGACCCCCCACCCCCCCCCCCCCAAAAACAAAAAAAACAAAAAAAAACAAGGTGACCACAAATGTATTCTCCATAAGTTCGAAGATCCTTAACTTGAGTTAAATCTCAAGTTTGCTGAAGATAGAATTGCAGGGCTCGGGTGATTCTGTGTGTACCACACCTCAGAATGGCATGCGCTGGAAGGTAAGAAAGTAACCATGGCATTTCAGTAAGCTAACTGCACATAAACTTTTCACGCTGACAAGATCTTGAGGAAATTTACAAGTAATTGACACTCATACGTGCTTTTAGACCAAAAATAAATAAATAAATAAGATAAGATAAAGAGGTGTCTATGGGATGAACGAATCTATGAAATCATGAAGGCATTGTAGCATCAAAGAATTTAACGAACAAGAGAAAAGCAATCAGAACATTCTATAGAACGATCAGGCTTCATCAGTTTGCTCAGGGTTGTGTATATGTATGTATGCGTGCGTGGATGCATGCGCGCGTACGCGCGCGCGTGCGCGTGTGTGTATGTGTGTGTGTGTTTCTTTGCAAACATGTCCGTTTCTAGGCACATCGCATCAAGAGCCTCTCTTACTTGTATTCCCAATCACCTCTTAGTATGTCAAGTACTCAAGTACTATGTTGATCAGTTATGTCTGTCTCTTTCTCTGTCTGTCTGTCTGTCTGTGTTTATCTGTCTCTCTGTCTGTCTCTCTGTCTCTCTCTATCCCTCTCTCTGTCCCTCTGTCCCCCTCTCTCTCTCTCTGTTCGTGTTTGTCTATCTGTCTATCTCTGTCTCTGTGTCTGTCTGCTTCTCTCTCTCTTTGTCTGTCTCTGTCTCTCTATCTCTCTGTCTCTGTCTCTGTCTCTTCTTTTCTCTCTCTCTCTGTCTCTCTTCCTCTCTCTCTCTCTTCCTCTCTTCTCTCTGTGTGTCTGTGTTTGTCTGTCTCTCTCTCTGTCTGCCCCTGTCTCTCTCTCTGTCTCTCTCTCTGTCTCTCTGTCTCTCTCTCTGTCTCTGTCAGTCTGTCTGTCTCTCTCTGTCTGTCTTCTGTCCTCTCTCTCTCTCCTCTCTCTCTCTCTCTCTCTCTCTCTCTCTCTCTCTCTGAGTCTTGATCTATCAGTGTACTCACCTTTGGTGATTGTAGTCTTTGCCAGCTATGTATATGCGCAATGACTGGTTTGAAAAATGGCTTTAAAGTTTCAGACTCTGTCTTTCTCGGTTTGTTTGTTTGTTTGTTTGTTTGTTTGTTTGTTTGTTTGTTTGTTATCTTGTTATTATCATAAAACGAATCTTTTATCTTTAGCTTCCGCCTTCCAACTCAACCTTCTTTTTTATGTTGTGACAGTGGTTTTGGCCAGTGTGAGTGTTGAGGTTTGACTCTCTCTGTGTCTGTCACTCTCTCTCTCTCTCTCTCTCTCTCTCTCTCTCCTCTCTCTCTCTCTCTCTCTCTCTCTCCTGTCTTTATAATCTCTCTCCCTGTCCATCTCTCTATCTCGTTTTTCTCTCTCTCTCTCTCTCTCTCTCTCTCTCTCTCTCTCTCTCTCTCTCTCTCTTTGTGTCCATTTCTCTCTGTCTCTCTTTCTTTCTTTCTTTCTTTCTCTCTCTCTCTCTCTCTCTCTCTCTCTCTTTGTGTCCATTTCTCTCTGTTTCTCTTTCCTCTCTTTCTTTCTTTCTCTCTCTCTCTCTCTCTCTTTCTGTCTGTCTCTCTCACAGAAACGCGCGCACACACACACGCACACACACACACACACGCACACACACACACACACACACATATATATATATATATATATATATATACATATATATATATGTGTGTGTGTGTGTGTGTGTGTGTATGTATGTATGTATGTATGTATGTATGTATGTATACATATACATAGATGTATATATATTTGCACACATACACTCACACGTACATACATATACACATACATGTCCCACCCCCTGGATGCCCTAGCCCCAGGTTGTCGTTGAAGTGTATCCGTTACCCCTAATCTGTGCCTAGAGTCATGGAGTGTACAGTTTGCCCACGGACAGCTCGGCCCCTCCACAAGCTGCTTTAAT
>JAPXFY010000017.1:38847236-38849736 GCA_030674185.1 Monoplex corrugatus
ATTCAAGAAGATGAAAAGCGTTCTTACCGACAAATGCCTATCAATTAACATCAGGAATAGAGTTCTTGAATGTTACATAGAACTGATACTGTTATAAGGTCGTGAGGCGTGGACAGTCAACAAGCAAAGCCAGAACAAGATTGAGGCAGCCAAAATGTGGTTTCTAAGAAGAATGTTGAGAGTTCCAATGACAGCAAAGAAAAAAAAAACGAGACAGTCTTGATGGAGGCAGACACAAGAAGATAATTGACAAAGAAGATCAGGAAAAGACAAGCAATATTTACAGGCCATTTTATGAGGAAAGGGGAATTAGAGCACCTGGTCACAACAGGAAAACCGGAAGGAAGAGCACCAGGTAGACCCAGGGAGAAAAAAATTGGACGAACTTGCAGGGTGACTGAGGACACAGAGGGTGGAAGATGTACTTGCAGCGACAAGGGATAGATGCATATGGAGGGCCATGATCGCCGACGCCATGCGGCTGGGCACATGATGATGATTGTTATTATATTTTAACTGGAATTTCAACCCGTATACAATATAGATATTTGCCAGGGTAACTCCACACACGCCAGTTCGACTGTGAGTCCTTTAGCTCCCGCATCCTATCCACCGACTGCAATAACTTAACCCTTTGACTCCCTCACCCTATCCACCAGCTTCCTGCAGGAAGCTGGTGGATAGGGTGAGGGAGTCAAAGGGTTAAGTTTTTGCTTTGCAAGCATGGTTGGCAATACAGGAAGCTGGTGGAGAGGATGCAGGAGTCAAAGTGTTATGAGGGTGAATGGAGATGAGAATGGAATAAATCTTCTGTCTTCTTTACGTTTAGCTGTGTCGAAGAAGGTTCACTCAGTCTGCAAGGCAAGAGCCTTTGACGAAATCGCATCTGAACATTGTCTTTCTTTCTTCGTTGCCTTTCATATGACGATCGATGTGCACAGAGAGAGAGAGATACAGACAGACAGAGATAGACAGACAGACACAGAGGGACAGAAGGAGAGAAAGAGAGAGACCGAGACAGAGAGGCAGAGAGACAGACAGACAGACAGACACATAGAGAGACAGTCAGAGAGAGACAGACAGATAGACAGAGACAGAGAGACGGAGAGACAGACAGGCAGACAGACAGACAGACAAACAGAGAGGCAGACAGAGAAAAAAAGAGAGACAGAGACAGAGACAGACAGACAGAGAGAGAGAGAAAGATGGAAGAAGGGGACAGGACGTCAGAAACTAAGGGGGCGTAATTTAGCTAATTTCTCTTTAGTTGCCTCCCGTCATCATCTGGCTTGGTGAACTGTGCCAGTGGTGGTCACCGCGCTTTCAAGGCAAGCAAGTGTGCTGGTCTGCATTTTGTGGGATGGAGAGTAGGGAAGATGCAGATGATGTGAAAAAGGGGTAGACAAAAGGCAAAAAGGGAGAGATTAGTATCGTGTTTATGTTGTATTTTTAGGAGGTTGGAGGGAAACGGATTTTTTTTTCCTTAGCGAAAATGGATGTGAATTTTATTGTCTAATACACAGAGTACAATAACTTGTAACATTATGCAATGTACTTTGAGAATGTAGTCTGTCCCCAAAGACAAGGAAGACAAGAATCAGTTTAAATATTTAAAGACTGACCTGTTTACCCAGGCCGTCTGTTGCTGATATCATAATTACTCCCCCGAGTTTGTGTATATTCTCATTTGAAACTATTGATCATGTAGTCAATCACACATGCACACACACACACACACACACACACACACACACACACACACATACACACACACACACACACACACACACACACACACACACACACACACACACACACACACACACACACACACACATACATATATAGCCGTCTAATATCACTCATAGTGAAAAGACGTTAAATCAAGGAACGAACGATACATACATACATACATACACACACACACACACACACACACACACAATATATATATAATATATATACATATATACATATATATTATATATATGTATGTATATATATATGTCTGTTTGTGTCTGTCTCTCTGCATGTGTCTTTAATTAGTAGTATTCATTTGTGTGTGTGTATGAGTGCATTTTTTATATACATATATATATATGTGTGTGTGTGTGTGTGTGTGTGTGTGTGTGTGTGTGTGTGTTGTGTGTGTGTGTGTGTGTCTATTGTGTTTGGTATATCAGCTTCTGTAGGTATCACAGTGTGTGTCTTGTAAATGTTTAATGCACAGTGAGTCCAAATAAATTTGAAGACTAGCGCTATACTAAAATTATTTATTATCGTCAAAACGATTACTTGTGCTGCTCAAAAAATCTGTAATGAAAGTAAACGCTTTTTAGAAGACATTTATTTCATTATTTGAATTCAACTTCATGATCTAGCAATGAACGAGAGAGAGAGACAGACAGACAGACAGACAGACAGAGTGTGTGTGTGTGTCTCTCACCGTCTGTAGTTTCAGTGCTAGTTAAGAAGACACCACTCAAAACTTTCTTAATAT
>JAPXFY010000017.1:38854736-38859736 GCA_030674185.1 Monoplex corrugatus
TATCCCCTTACTCCTTTAATAACAGTCATAAGAATTCCTTTTCAGAGATTTTACCGAAAAGTAAACATCAAAGAAAATGTATCAACGACCCAGCACCACGACTCAGATCAAACACCGTGTGTACATCAAAGCTGCAGATTCAAAAGAAACATCCCCTGTATGTAACGGGACATCACTCTAAAGCCCTAGTTTCCGCGACCGTCTTTTTGCGCTCCCCTTGATAAATCAGCAATGGCGGGTGGTTATCGTTGGCTTCGATAACACTGGGATAGGGGAGGCAATAGGGTACTGATTTATCGCTGTGGTCTTTTGCCGTTCCCGGGGCGTTTTTCACCGTGAAAGTGGCACACGCGAGCGAGCCTGAAGAGTTATTGGTCCTGGGGGAGAAGTTGTTGTCAGTGGTTATCGCTTGCTGATTGTGCTGCAAATTGGTGGCGAGGGTTGATAGTGGCGCTTGTCGCGAAGAGGTTAATAGTCTGGCTTGCAGATTTAATGAACTTGACGGGGCTCATTCACTGATCTGGAACTGATGTAGGCAACAGAATCACCCTTGCTCTCCCTGCTCTTCCTTTGTTTTACCGCTGCGCTGCTGCCATTTCTTAGTCCGGGTCTGCTGGGTCGTTACACTGATGTTGACAAAGGACTGGTCCTCATTACTGAAAGACATTCGCAACCGAACAAACAAAAAATCGGAATGGGAAGGGACGAGGACCAAAAACCAAGCTATGGAAGTGGTGGGGAAAGCTGAATTAAGAAAAAAAAGGGTATGTGCGTATTTTTCCATAAAATACGACTGTCAGTTCATAAACTTGGTTCTGTGTTAGAATGTTCACTTTATACAAATTTCTCCAATACCCAAAGCCTGATACCTTACTGCCCCAGACAGCTAACGTCCTTGATATACAAACTAAGGTTTAACTCTTGCAAAACAAAATATACACAAAATGTATGTATTCGTTCAAAAGCATTATCTGTCCACTATCTCCTCTTTGAATGTCCTATCTTACTTACGACATATAGAAATAACAATCTCGATTTTTCAAGTACTGACTCTAGAGATATCCTTTACAACAAAAATTATTATATTTTTTCGGTACCGGTAGTCCAGCTGATTCTCAGATCCCCTGTTGGCAGATTGTTATGAAGAGTTAATTGATTGTTGTCTGTTATTATTTGACACTGTTAATTCATTGTTCTGAATTATTAATTGTAATTGTTCCCCTTCTTACATTCAAACTTCCACTACCCCTCCCCATCCCCCACCCTCCCACCTCTTTTTTCCCTCTGTGTGTGTGTGTGTGTGTGTGTGTGTGGTGTGTGTATGTGTGTGTGTGTGTGTGTGGTGTGTGTGTGTGTGTGTGTGTGTGTGTGTGTGTGTGTGTGTGTGTGTGTGTGTGTGTGTGTGTGTGTGTCTAAAATCACTATTGTGAACAGACATTAGATAAAAGATTCCATTCCATTTCCATTCCAGTTTTTAAAAGTCTTCAGATGTGTTCTGATTAATTTCCCTTTTCAACTTTGCCTGATATCATCCTGTAAACTGGCTTTCCTCTATAGGTTGTGCCAGTGTAAAACTTGGGATGCGGACAATGTCCCGGAACCGGTCAGTTGAAAAGTGATGCTTGGATGCAAGAAACAGCTCACTGTGCCTAGAGAGCATTAGTGTCAACGCCCAGTCTTGCTCCTCTATATCCAGAACGTTTTATTTGCTTTTCCACCCGACCGCAACTGCCGCCACCCACTCCAGAACAGCTTATTTTCTTTGTAGGAGATAAGATCGAGAGACTGATAGTAGAGTGTACACTGATGGTGAGTATCGGAGATACATCTCGGAAAAGCAAGCTCCAGGAGCTGATACATAAGGATCTGTATGAGCTGACAGAGTTTGACACCAACAGCACTCAGCACCTCGTGTCAGAATAAAACAGTAGTGCACAAAAGACAGAAACCCACGCTTCCTGAATATCTTATTTAACTTATAAGACTAAAAAGATATTCAGGAAGCGTGGGTTTCTTATTTAGCAAACGTTCAACTGCTTCACTGCTCTCTCTCTCTCCTCTCTCTCTCTCTCTCTCTCTCTCTCTCTCTCTCTCTCTCTCTCTCTCTCTCTCTCTCTCTCTCTCTATCTCTCTCTCTATCTATCTATCTATCTATCTCTCTTACTCTAAACTATTTCGACACCAGAACCGTCAAGGCGTTTCTTAGCTCAGAGTTTACAGCTTATTCAATAGGAATTCATTACACTCGGATAATTCCATACACGATCAATATTGTCTGTCATCTGTTATCTGGCAGACTCCTTGAGTCTGCACAAAACCCTATGCACTGACAAAAGTCTTGATACGGAGAGGGTAGAGAAGAAAATCTGTGTAACACTGTACTGACACCACCAAAATGATCGGAACATTACTGGGCAGCGAACAGGCCAGCGTTTCTTAGAGACTATGTTTTGTTGGGTCAATCTGCAGTGTTGAAAGCGTATTCTCCATCGGTAGACTTTCTGAAACTGCTTGTCCCCCGGAGGCCAAATTTTCAAAGCGAAGACCAATACAAATTCGATCAAGTACGTGCTACTCGATTTTGAATTAAAAAAAAAACAATCAATCGCATTTGCCGATCACACTTTTAACTTCCCAAACGGTTTTTCCTGTGGCGTTTCAATCGTCGCGGCAGAACGTACGGTTTCCTACAGCAAACGTCTGCAAAAGTCGCAGAGCTAATAAACGCGCTGTTGAACTTGTGAATCCGTTGTTTACAATTTGAAAAGCCTCTCTCCTCGCTCTCTTCACTCTGTAACACACAGAAGGCTTTAAGTCTTAGCACAGAGAGGGTGATGACTGCTGGAGTGTGCCCATCAAGACACCATCACGATCTGTCTGTCACTCACCTTTCTCTTGGCATCTTACAGACCTCTGTGAGAAAGAGAGAGAGAGTGAGTGTGTGTGTGAGAGAGAGAGAGAGAGAGAGAGAGAGACAGAGGGAGAGAGAGAGAGAGAGAGGCTGAGAGATAAATAAACCTGATCACGTATTCGAGACAGAGCGGAGGATCGTTTCGATAAATGTTCCTCCTGATGAGTTTTTCAGACCTGCTGGTTTGGGGAGCTCTCAAGTCGAGGCTTGTTAACGCGCTGCTGTCATCGCCACATTGCTGATAACCAACGACTTTCCGTTTAGACAAAGTTGAGGAGATAAGTGTCTGTTTAGCTTTTCTTTTTTTTTTTGCAAAGACAGGTTGTTTGGCTTTTTTTTTTTTTCTGCTCGAAGCTGCTAACTTCTCTCTTGTTGTGCGGGTGTGTTTTTTGTTTTTTGTTGTTATTGTTGTGTGTGTGTGTGTGTGTGTGTGTGTGTGTGTGTGTGTGTGTGTGTGTGTGTGTGTGTGTGTGTGTGTGTGTGTGTGTGTGTGTGTGTGTGTGTGTGTGTGTTAGATCTATTTTTCCCTCCCCTTCTTCTTCTTGTAGTTTTTCTTCTTGTGCGTCTTTCTCTTTTTGTCTCCTTTACCTTCTTTTGCCTTCTTCTTCTTCTCCTTCTTCTCCTCCTCCTCCTCCTCCTCCTTCTTTTTCTTCTTCTTCTTCTCTTCCTCCTTCTCCTCCTTATCCTTCTCCTCCTCCTCCTCCTCCTTCTCCTTCTCCTTCCTCTTCTTCTTCTTCTTCTTATTCTTCTTCTTCTTCTTCTTCTTCTTCTCCTCCTCCTCCTCCTTCTCCTTCTTCTTCTTCTTCTTCTTCTTCTTCTTCTTCTCTTCTTCTTCTTCTTCTTGTGGTTTTGACTTCTTTTTCGTATTTTTCAATATTTTTTTTATTTTGCTCCTTCTCTCAATGTCATTCGCTGTCTTTTCGAAGCTGATGATTTTTCTCTTCAGATTTTTTTAACCCATCTTTTCCGATGTCTTCTTTTTGTTCTTCTTCTGTCGGTGCTTTATCTTTTTCTTCTGTTCCTTCAAAGACATGTTGTTTATTTTCTGTCCCAAGCTGCTGATGTCTCTCGTGTGGTTTTTACACAACCTATCCAGGTCTCTTTTTTCTTTTCTTCTCCTTCTCCTTCTCTTCACCATAATCACCATCGCCTTTCCCATATCTCCTCTCCTCCTCGTTCTTTGAAAGAATGCGCAATAGCGGAGGGAAAGTGAAGACGTGAGAAATTTAACGACAGACTGATTCTGCTGTTGTCTTCATTACCGTTTGACGATGAATATTTCCGTAAATCATTGCCCTTTAAAACGAGACAGTCTTGATGGAGGCGGACACAAGAAGATCATTCATAAGGAAGATTATGAAAAGACAGGCAACATTAGTAGGCCATTTTATGAGGAAAGGGGAATTGGAGCACCTGGTCACAACAGGAAAGCTGGAGGAAAAGAGAGCACCAGGTAGACCCAGGGAGAAAATATTGGACGGATTTGCAGTGTGGCTGAGAACAGAGAGGGTGGAAGATGCGCTAGCGCTCGAGGCAACAAGAGATAGAAACAGATGGAAGGCCATGATCGCCAACGCCATTCGGCAAGGCACCTGATGATAATGATGATGATGATGATGATGATGATGATTGCCCTTTAAGATACAATACCATCAATATCTTTGAAATGTATCAGGAAAAAGCAAAGTAGCCAACAGATATCAGTCACCGTTGTAACTAAACAATGGATGTGTCTTCACTTAGAGCGCAGAATTTGAAATATATCGGGAACAGCGAAGTAGCCGACAGATATTAACCCTTTGACTCCCACACCCTATCCATCAACAACAGAAACTTAACCCTTTGACTCACTCATCCTATCCACCAGCTTACTGCAGAAAGCTGATGGATAGGGTGAGAGAGTCAAAGGGTTATGTTTTTGCTTTGCTAGTTACAGACTGAAGTACATATATGGGCCTGTTTCTACGTGGGTCCTTTCTGCGATACTAGCATGGTTGACGATGCAGAATGCTGGTGGACAGGGTGCGGGAGTCAAAGGGTTAATCATCATTGTTACTAAACAATAGATGTGTCTACACCAAGAGCGCAG
>JAPXFY010000017.1:38864736-38867236 GCA_030674185.1 Monoplex corrugatus
TCACAAAGTTTCGCGAATGATAATCATTTGGATAAAACTCAGAGATCCAGAAAGTGTATATACGACAGACGTGTACATGGACATTATTTTGGATTTCTTATGCGTTTCTTGGGCGTGCTTTTTTTTTTCAACCATCAATTCCACTTTTTTTTTTTCAACCATCAACTCCACTTTTTTTTTTTCAACCATCAACTCCACTTTTTTTTTTCAACCATCAACTCCACTTTTTTTTTTTCAACCGACATACCTGGAAACTATCTGCAGTTTACTGAAGGCTTTCGGAATCTCTTTTCTCCCTTTTTTTGTGTATTGCTAACTACACTTTCTTGTCACTGTGTCAGCTAAGTCAAGTCAGTTTATTATCATTATTATTATTCAAAGCCCAGCCACTGAAGTCAGTTTATAACAGGAAATAGTGTAATGTAGGTGGCGCTTGCAATACAGGCCTCCCACGTAAATTCTACCCAACTGCCATCTTTGACACAGCATTTCAGACAAGAAAAAAAAAACAAATCATTTTCCGTAAAATGTTGTTTTTATTTCTTTCTTCTTTTATCTATTTGATTGTATACTGTACCATGGCGGGTGTTGCTGCGAAAACTGGATGACGGTCAGACGCGAGCTGTAAGGCCTGGAGAGAAGAGAAGTTGTCATTATCAAATACGGCTTAGTACGTGTCAGAAAGGCCTACTTGTCGTACGTGCATGTCCTGTACCGAGAGTGTCATGAAGGAGAAAATTACCCAGAGTTGCAAGAGGGAGATAATCCCCAGAAACGATCACTGATTCCAAAAAAAAATATTCAAGAAAGTTTAATTATTTTAAATCTCAAAACGCTCATTGATTCCATAAAAAAAATTCAAGAAACATAGTAACTTTGATTCTCAAAACGCTCATTGATTCCATAAAAAAAATCAAGAAATTTAATCAATTTGATCCTCGAAACGCTCATTGGTTCCTTAAAAAAATTAAGAATTTTAATAATTTTTACTTTTGAAACGCCCATTGATTCCTTGAAAAATTCAAGAAATTTAATAATTTTGATTTTCGAAACGCTCATTGATTCCTTAAAAAAAATTCAAGAAATTTAATAATTTTGATTCTCGACTCACCAGGAAACTGACTATGCTCCAAGCATACATATTGACATTCATGTTTTTCTTTCTTTCTTTCTTGTGTGTTGCTACTGTATCACTCTTAGCTTTTCGTCCTTTCCGTTCTATTTTTCTCTTGCTTTTTTCTTGTCCTATCCCCAACCCTTTCTGTGTGAAAAGCCACAAGTGTGCAGAAGAAAGAAGTTATTAGCGTGTGGAAGGGGTTTAATCCGGAACGACTGGGCGCACTGAATAGGGGACACACAAGCTGTGTCATGGATCGTCTTGTTTCACTTTTCGCAGCCGCTGGAGACGGAGGATTGTAGGCACAGATTTGAAGAAGACAGAAGAGCAGAGACATGGACAAAGAGACTGCTGGCAAGAAAACAGTTTTGCTGATGATATTAGATTCAGTCTGAGTCCTAGTGACTGCCAACTTTCAAACAAACAGAAACCAGAAATACGTGAAAATAGGAGAGTAACTGTTGGTATATTTGCCAGTTTTCAAGCAAACAGAAACCAGAAATACATGTACGTGAAACTGTAGATATAGTTTTATGTCCTAGGCCCCGAGAGAATGAAAATAGCCAAAAACAAAAAACAAAAGAAAGGCATCCCTGTCTTTTAAAGCACAAAGATAGAATCAGACCGCGTATGTAACTGAGGAAACAAGACAAGCACAAAAATTCGCTCAACTGGCCTTTGTTAAGGGTACACAAAAGACAACATAAAAACTTCTTTGGGTTTTTAAAGACAAAAAAAAAAACGGAAACTTTTCTCTGATAGACCGATTCCATTCGTGGAGGTGGAGAAGATCATTGTATCGCTTGATCGACGCTAACAGCCAACCTATAGTTGCGCAAAACGTCTCTGAAGGTCAAAAGTCTACGCGGGTCGAACTAAAGGTGATAATTTGATTTCTACGACACACGTGCCACCATCAGTTTATCAGCGATGTTCAGTATGATCTAAAAATAGCTCGTATCCATCTTATCCGAAATCTGTCACTGGTTATCTAGCAGACTTTTCTGAGCCTGTGCAGAACCTTATGCGCTGGCACAGTGTTGAAATGAAAGCAGGTAGATGAGGAGGGAGACTAATGAAACACTAAACTGACACCAACAGAATGACTGAACTAGCATTAATTTTAAGATGGGCAGCGAAGTTTTTACGTTAGGGGCTCAGATCAAACACGAGACATCAGATCTTTGGCCGATAGCTCTGTCGACAGAGCACGCAACTCTTCTGCTTTGTATTAGAGTTCAAGCATTTAGATTTCATGCATTTGTGTTTGACTGAACGTTGTATTCAGAACTAAACGACCTCCTAGTAGTAGAGTGAGTGACTGGGCAGTTGTCAA
The DNA here is from genome assembly GCA_030674185.1 of Monoplex corrugatus. Taxonomy (NCBI): domain Eukaryota; kingdom Metazoa; phylum Mollusca; class Gastropoda; order Littorinimorpha; family Ranellidae; genus Monoplex; species Monoplex corrugatus. Next base: position 38,867,190 of record JAPXFY010000017.1, read on the forward strand.
AAACCGGTCCTTTCAGATTTGTTTTTAAATTGTTATTTAGAAATTGT
>JAPXFY010000017.1:38874736-38884736 GCA_030674185.1 Monoplex corrugatus
AAGGCAAGAAGGCTATTTGGTCTTCTAGGGGAGGGGCCTGGGAAATCAACATATCTGCCCATTTTTTTTTATACCGAAGCAACCAGGCAAATGCCCTGCTCTTCGCGATTTTCAACTGCCGTGGGATCTTTAGCGTGCACAGGCCAGAAGTCACACGGGTCTGGCTCGTTTTTCGGCTCTTTTCGAAGGACTAGATGTTCGCTTCGATTTTCCGGTCAAACTGCGGAGAAAGGTGAAGGCCTCAACGCTGAGCGAACCCTGGAACCTCGACTTTAGTTATTGGCAGGCGAACGTGTGAACCATTCTGCCACTTTTCTCCCACTCAACTTATCGATCGGTTGAGCAACAGTCAGTGTCAGTATCACTACTATCTATGATGTTTTGGGTTTTGGTCCTCAACAATTGCTGACCAGTATATTCCACCAGGTAATATAACGCTTCTATGATGTGTTGGGTCTTGGTCCTGTACAATTGCTGACTGGTATATTCCACCAGATAATATATCGCTTGTGTGATATTTTGGGTCTTGGTCCTCCACAATTGCTGACCAGTATATTCCACCAGATAATATAACGCTTCTATGATGTGTTGGGTCTTGGTCCTGTACAATTGCTGACTGGTATATTCCACCAGATAATATATCGCTTGTGTGATGTTTTGGGTCTTGGTCCTCAACAATTGCTGACCAGTATATTCCGCCAGATAACTTATCGCTGCCACGCACCTTACGCATCCATGCCACGCACCACACCACGCCCACACATACACACCTGGGCCATGTCTTGTCCGTTCCCGTCACATGTCCCTACCATCCACCGCTCGTTCATTGTATTTATTTATGTCAGTAAATACATTCCTGATGGTACTGCAGTTTTGTTGCTGCTGTTGTCATTGTTATTGGTTGTTGTTGTTGTTGTTATTGTTGTTGTTTGTTGTTACTGTAGTTGTTACTGTTGTTGTTGTTGTTGTTGTTATTGTTGTTGCTTTGTTGTTTTGTTGTCGTTTTATGGTTTTGTTGTTGTTGTTGTTGTTTTGTTGTCGTTTTATGGTTTTGTTGTTGTTGTTGTTTTGTTGTTGTTTGTGTTGTTGTAGTCGTCGTCCCGTTGTCGTTGTCGTTGTTGTCTTGTTGTTTTAGCGTTCCTATTGTTCGGATACGTGTATGCACGTTGTTTTGTTCACACTATGCAGATTACACATTGCTGCATAGTCTTCATACTCTGTCTTCGACGAGTGTGCACACTGGGTGTTTACTTGTTTCAAAATCCAGACAGTGACATTCCTGAGATGTTGCAGCCGATAAGCCGCGGCACTGGTCAACGCGCCGTATGGTGTACCGTGTGGGCTATGGAGGAAGAACGCTTATTTATATTTTTATTTATTTAATTTTTTTGAAAAATGCTCAATGATGACAAGGTGGCATCAGTCGGATATTTAATGTACATATATTAAAGAACCCAAAACCGCTGAAAACAATTATGTGGACGCTCTGAAGAGGTGCCAGTGTCTTTCTGCCGGACTACATGACTTACAGGATCTTTAACGTACATAATTGATATTCTGCATGCGTATACACACGAAGGGGCAGGGTTAGGCCCTGGCAGGTCTGCATACACGTTGACAGTGGAGACCAGACAAATGTTCACCCTTTACCCACAGGTGGAGGTGTCCAGGAGGATTGAACCCAGGACTTTCCGATTGGAAGTCCGATGTTTTCCCACTCGACCCTCGTGGCCGTCAAATTTTGGTTCAGCACTGTGACAGAATGATAACTTTTGTCATGCAGCGTTATTTTTTCCTTCTAGAATTTAAAAACCTGACGTAGACAGTTTAAGATATTAGAAGCAAATAAAACAAAAACAAATGGTAAAACCAAAAACAAACAAAACAAAACAAGAACAAAATGAAACGAAATAAAAACACACAAACAAAAAAGACACGCCAGTTAACAACAAAATGTTAGTCTTTGTTTAACTGGAAATTTGTTTTAACAACAAAGTAATTGGCGATTCTTTCAGAAATTGCATTCTTTCTTTCTTTAATATTTCAATGACTTTTTTCACAATGATCTGTATGTGCTGTTGAACAGTTCATGATATCATACACATCTCTTTTTTTACAATAATTTGCATGCGATGTTATAAAAAGCATGTTATCATTTCAGCAACTAACATTTTACTGACTTATGCAAATACAGTTTTAATGGAACATTACGTATACAGATATTGACTACAAAAGAAAGTCATTTGTTACTAAACAGGATGAAAAGTTTTACGAAATCTATAACATTCCATTTGTCACGACAATGTAAACACATGAATCCGATTGAAATAATGAAACTGACATTAAACAACCTGCCTTTTAGATTTAAAAAAAATACATTAAAATATCCACTACTTGGCATGTCAAAAAAAAAAGGGTATATTTAAAATTTCCACCACGTATCACATCCCCACTGTATACTTTTCCTGTATTTATGATGACGCTTCTGGCCATTTTGGCTCTGTTGATTGAGCCATAGTCTCAAGATTTGATGTCTAGCATTCAATTCCAGCCTGCAACTGAACGGGCCGGTTTACTATCCAAATGAATGCTCAGGTGGTGTCAGTTTCGTGATTCTTTGGTCCCACTCTATACCATCACCACCCGTTCTCATTTCAAGACCTTGTCAGCGCATATGATTTTACAAGCAAAATCAGTGAAGTTACCATGCCATTGCTGACAGGTTTGGGCGGAACGTGTATGGAAATGCCTGAGTGCAGTGACTCACTCTCGAAGGAAAAAAACAAACTTGAACGAACTCCAAACTCCAGAATGAGTTTCAGTTTCAGTTTCTCAAGATGACGTCTCCGCGCTCGGAATGAATTCCATACTGCACTAACGTCACAGGTGCCATGTGTATGGTGATCATGGCACAAGCCTTAAGACTGCACATAAACCGTGAGCTGGCCAGGTCCTGAGGCCCTACCTAGACTATGTTTGACCTAGTCTATGTTTTATACTGGTATTTTATCAGCCTACCACAGGAATAACCTTGGTTACATAAAAATGACATGTGTATCTGTGTATCTTTCTTTCAAAAAAGAAACATATATATAAAGTACATAAATGAATACTTAAAGGTCTGAATCACAACACAACTAGCTATTCTGTAAAAAATGAACAGGACACAGGCAACATTCCAGCGTATATCATGAAGTTTATTATCGTGGTTACCCGTGACTCGTCGTTCTTTGTTCAGGCAGGCGGTAGGGAGGTAGGACAGAGAGAAATACACGATAGAGGCACCTGACAATTTGTCTGCCCCTCCGCCCCCAGACTTAGGGGGACTGGGAGACCCCCTCAGGAGCTCAGTGACAACTGTGCTGACACGTGGCGCGGTGGTGGGTCTTTAAATCCAGGTGCATGATGATTAGGTCTGTGTGTATGGCGGCCCAGTGATGTCACGAAAGGAAGAAGTTGATTGTCACAGGAAAATAATGTTGTCACAGGAAAATAAATTTTTATCTGCTACTTAATGTTCAATATCTATTGTTCAGCGGCGGAAAACTTCATCTCTTCTCTAACAGACTCCATTGCAGGTTTTGTAAGGCAAGCGTTATGTGACACACCTCGTCTTAGTTTTGCAGTGGTTTGCCATGATCTCGCAAGTAGAGTAAAGAATGCTCCGCTGCGTATTTCCATGAATTGTATGTGTTAAATAATCACTCTTTGGATGTATTCTCAGACTTACCTGATGCTCAAGTACAACGCATTGCTTAAATATAGGGATTACATCAAGCTGCTGTGTATATTGAAAATGTGCATCTGTGTGCTCTGAAAAAAGAAATTAGGGATAAACATAAAAACACCAAATGATTTGATTTGTGGAGACATGAGTAGTTACCCCATTTATCTGAATTGTGTATATGTTGTTGTACACGCTGAAAATGTTGAGACAAATGAAAATAGACCGCCTCCAAAAGCATAGAAGATGTTGCTGAATTAAAGTCAAAAGATAAAACTACGTGGGATATCAGGAATATGTGATTTATTGTACCAGTATGCGTTTTTTTCATTTCTTTGGTTAAACTAAGGTGTTAACTAGACTCTTTTTTCCCAACAATTTCATAAAAGACATTGAATGTAGATGGAAAAACGGGGAAGACCATGTACAGAACAGTAACAGATTTTCATTCTGCAAAATATTTAAATCGTCTAGAAAGTACGAAAATACCTTTCAGTAGACATTGACAGACATATACAGCGTATACTGATGAAGTTTAGATTTGGAAAAATAATGTTGCTGTACATCTTAATCGCTATAAAAGAATGTTCCTGAAAATGTACTTACTTTAATTTTTTATGTCTATTATGCAGGAATGGAAAAGAAGATGAAGTACACTTTTTGCTTCTTTGTCTTCTTTCTTATGTTCGACATTCATCGTAAATTTTTTGAAAGCCCATATTTTTTTTGTGTTGGTGTACTATTGGCAAATCAGAATGAAACAATGTCTAGGAATTTTTGTGTGCATGTAAAACTATTAAACTACGAGTAAAATATGCTTATTTATTGAAAATCGTTATTTTTATTATTCTGTGTCTTTGTTGTAATTATTTGCACGTCTATGTGATATTATTGCAGTTATGGTTTTGTTGTATTATTATATCTCCCCTTCAGCAGAGGCTGTGGCCTGTAACTAAATGCCCACCCCCCTCTCTCTTTCTCTCTCTCTCTCGCTCTCTCTCTCTCCCTCTCTCTCGCTCTCTCTCTCTCTCACTCTCTTATCTCTCTCGCTCTCTCTCTCTCTCTCGCTCTCTCTCTCTCTCTCGCTCGCTCTCTTTCTTTCTCTCACTCACTCACTCACTCACTCTCTCTGTCTCTGCCTGTCTGTCTGTCTGTCTCTGTCTGCTCTGTCTGTCTCGTCTCTTGTCTCTGTCTCTCTTCTGTCTCTCTCTCTCTCTGTCTTCTCTCTCTCTCTCTCTCTCTCTCTCTCTCTCTCTGAGACAATCTGTCGTCATTGTTTACTACTTATATTACTATATTCTGCTTTTACTTTTAGGTGAGATCTTTATATCTATGTATATAGACAAGCAAAGCCTGTGTTAAGACGGATGTTTATGGTATAATGTTCATTTTAGATATTGTGAGGATTGATTTGCATTGTCCAGTGATGGCTGCTGAAAGAAATGAGAAAGTCATTCTGATAAGCGTTGGTGCCTGGACTGGTTTACCACACTGGGATGCACTTTTTCCCTTCCTCCCCGGCCCTGCCCCTTCCCTGACTTACGTTATTTCAATAAAGGGGAAACTGAGTCAGGTCAATCTGACGGCGTGCGTGCTCTGTGTGTGTGTGTGTGTGTGCCTGTATGCGTGAGTGCGTGAATGTGTTTGTACGTGTGTGTATATGAGTGTGTGTATGTGTGTTTATGCGTGCGCACATATGTGTGTGTGTGTGTGTGTGGTGTGTGTGTGTATGTGTGTGTGTGTGTGTGTGTGTGTGTGTGTGTGTGTGTGTGTGTGTGTGTGTGTGTGTGTGTGTGTGTGTGCGTGTGTGTGACAGACCGACAGATAGTAAAAGAAACAGAGAAAACTCAAGACTAATGCTGGAACAAAAACCTTCGATCCAACCAACGTACGACGTGCACAGAAAAGATTAAACAAGATGGCCAGACCATACTGACAATTTTCCTTTCATCCTTGCTTTGTGTGGTTTGTTGGTTTGTGTGGTTTATTGGTCTGTTGGTTATTTTTTTAAAACTGAATTGAATGAGTGAAAGAGTGTTATGATTTTCTTACTGAAATGACTGAGTGAACTGTTGTTGTTTTTTTGGTGCTTTTATTTATTTATTTATTTATTTATTTGTTTGTTTGTTTGTGTGATTGTTTGTGTGTTTGTTTGTGTGTTTGTTTGTGTGTTTGTTTATTTATATTATTTATTTATTTATTGATGAAGGTGTGCAAGCTTTTATTCCATGTTTTATATACGGTGCTTGTAAGGGACAAGCTGTTAATGTGGTAATGCACATTGTAAGATAAAGCCATTATTCCAGGTAATAAATAACGCATTCTGTACCTTTCAGGAGAAAGTTATTACTTCAGATTATAAACGTATTTGTGCCTTTTAGGACAATGATTTTTTTCAAGTGATACGCTTTAAGTATAATTCAAGAAAAGGTTTTATTTCGGGTGATAAATGCGTTGTGTGCCACGTGGGAAAAAATATTTCATTCCAGGCAAGTAATAACACATGCCGTACCATTTAGGAAAAAAAACCTCTGGTAAATAATGCAAGTAATGCACATTGTAAGAATAAGGAAAAAAATAATATTTCGGTTAATAAATGCGTTCTGTACCATTTAAAGCAAATGATAACACATACTGACCACTTAGGAAAAAAATAATTTCACGTAATATACGCATACTGTTTTGGAAAAATCATTTTAGATAATAAATGCATTCTATGACACTTAGGAAAAAATTGGTTTCAGGTAATAAATGCATATAGTACCATCGGAGGGGGGAGGGCAGGGGGGAAACATTCTGTAGGTTACCACAAGGGAATGAATGAACGAATGTTATACCAATTATACAAACAGATAAATGAACTGAAACAAGTGGGAGTGTATGCAGCTTAGTGGTTATACCTCCTGATACACAAGAATCCCAGGTTCGAATCACGAATCGGGTCTGGATTTTCGTATCCTCTTCACGTGAACTGCAGTGGTTTAGGTACCTGTCTTTTTCGGATAAGAAGATAACTTTAGGTCCCGTGTGGAGCAGACAGTCAGCGCATGTTAAAGGCCCTTACAGCAGTAAAAGAGATATCCCTGACAAAGTTTATGCTGTCGCAAAATCAACTTTAATACGCAAAAAGAAATGCAGACAATTGCAAAAAAGAAGAAAATATGGGTGGCACTGTGCTGCAGCGACTCGCTCTTCCCCAGGATGAACAACCCAAATGTCACATGACATTCCATACAAAAGCAACCCAGATTTCACGTGGCAATCCATGGATGAACAACCCAAATGTCACATTACTATCCATACAAAAGCAACCCAGATTTCATGTGGCAATCCATGAAAGAACAACCCAAATGTCACGTGCCAATCCATGGAAGAACAACCCAAAAGTCACGTGACAATCCATGGAAGAACAACCCATATTTCACGTGCCAATCCACGGAAGACCAACTCAAATGTCACATGACTATCCATACAAAAGCAACCCAAATGTCACGTGGTAATCCATGGAAGAACAACCCAAATGTCACGTGCCAATCCATGGAAGAGCAACCCGTATTTCACGTGCCAATCCATGGAAGAGCAACCCGTATTTCACGTGCCAATCCATGGAAGAGCAACCCGTATTTCACGTGCCAATCTATGGAAGAGCAACCCGTATTTCACGTGCCAATCCATGGAAGAGCAACCCGTATTTCACGTGCCAATCCATGGAAGAACAACCCAAATGTCACATGACAATCCATTGACATAAAAAGAAAGAAATCGATGTATAGAGAGAGGTATGAATGAGCAATTATTATTGTTTTGTTCGCAAACCGACAAAAAGGCAGACGCACGCACGCAGAAAGAGAGACAGAGTGAAAGAGGGAGAGAGACAGACAGACACACAGACACAGACGCAGACACAGTCAGAAACGCCACGTGTCCATCTAAACGAGTGTCTCCCTTTTTTTTTAAAAAAGAATCTCCTTTTATGAAAAAAAAAAAGTGAGGCTGAAAAATTGGAGATTGCAAACTAAATCGATCCAAAGAAGGAAACGAAATGTACATTTAAGATAACAGGGAAAGCAAACATCCCTGGAAGAAGAGCAAGCGGAACAGAAATTCGAATATTTCTTCAGGGAGGTTGTTTGGACGGACGGGGGAAGAAGATGGGGGGAGGGGGGGAGGAGTGGGGAAGGAGTCTGGGGGAGAAGGGAGGTAGAGTGGGAGATAGAATCAGAATCGGACAAAGGGAGATGAATATCATTGGCTCGGTTTGAACGATCCGCAAAATTGCGAAAACAATCGTCGGTTTTCATTTATTTGTGAGAAATGTGTACACTCCTTCTCCGTTTTTTGTTTTGTCTTTGTTTTGTGTTGTGTTGTGTTGTGTTGTGTTGTGTTGTGTTGTGTTGTGTTGTGTTGTGTTGTGTTGTGTTGTGTTGTGTTGTGTTGTGTGTGTTGTGTTGTGTTGTGTTGTGTTGTGTTGTTTTACCCCCCGCCAATCTCTATTTTCTAACCCGAACTCTTTGACCTTTATCTTAACTCTTAGACTCCCGAACCCTGTCCACCAGCATACTGCATTGTCCACTAAGCTAGCGACGCAAAAACTTAACCCTTTGACTCCCTCACCCTATCCACCAGCTTCCTGCAGGGTTAAGTTTTAGCAGTTGGTGGATAGGGTGCATTAGTCAAAGGGTTAATTTCCATCTTAACTTCGGAATTTGAAAAAATGTATTGAATATGAACAAATAATGAAAAAAGAGATGAAAACGAAAAGCAAGCCTATTGATACTGATACATTTAGGTTGGAGGAAGTAAATCATGCATAACGATAGTTATAAATGAACTGAACAGAAATGAATGAATCAATGAATCAATGAAGAAAGGAAGGAAGGAAGGAAGGAGTTTGTTGACATGAAGAGTATTGACAAAGCGCGCTTCTAGGAAAAGATATTGCAAAACGTCTGTGGTGTCGAGTTTATTGGAAAATCAAGTTGACCTTTAAGAAAAATCATAGGCTAGGTAGGAGGACCTCAGGACCTGGCCAGCTAACGGGTTTGTTTGTATGCTTGGGGCTTGTGCCATAATCGTTCTAGAACTCCTCTATCACATGGTGCCTGTGACTTTGGTGCGTATGGAATTCATTCCGAACGCGGAGACGTCATCTTGAGAAACTGAAACTGAAACTAGAGTTAAAAGAGTTTGTTGGAGAGAGTTTATCGCATTCGGGCAGTTCCATATGAGCTCAGTAAAAAAAAATCTGCCATTTCCCGGCACAAAACCCTATGCGCTGGAGTATATAAAAAATGAATGTAAAATATTTTCAGACGCTCCTGAGAAAGAGCTGTTCACACTCTACCTGCAAAACACATTGATGTGAGACACTTTTGTGTTGTCCTTGTTGGCCGCAGAGCTGTAGTATAATCCAAACTTAGGCTTTCACAACTCCTGACTCCTGAACAGTCCACAACTTTGACCAATACTGATTGATTGATTTGGTTCAGTTTTTACGTCGACACCCACCTCAGGTGATATGGCCGACGGGGATAACCATCCCAGGGAAGTGGGGGGAAGGGGGACCTTTCTTATCCTACACTGACACAACCAGAACAACAATGATGTTAAGATGGGACAGTGAGATGGCCAGTTTTAATGTAGCGCACCCCGGGATTCGAACCCACAACCATTAGCATGTGAATCCGACGCTCATTTGATCAATATTCGGTAAAGGTCCACTTATAAAAAGCTGAGTTGAGGAAAAAAAAAATCTTGTTCACGCATTTTTGTCGCGTCTACAAACAAACACACACACACACAACACACACACACACACACACACACACACACACAAAACACATACACACACACGTGCGCGCGCGCGCACAACACACACACACACACACACAACACACACGTACACACTCACACACACACACACGCGCGCACCCCATAACACAACACACACACGCACACACATGTACACACACATATACACACGCACACACTACACATGCACACACACATACACACGCACACACACATACACACGCACACACACATACAACGGACCCATACATTCACACACAGAGACAGACAGACAGAAAGACGGAGAAACACACACACACATACACAGACACACGTGCACACACACATACACACTCTCTCTCTGTCTCTCTCTCTGTCTCTCTCTCTCTCTCTCTCTCTCTCTCTCTCTCTCTCTCTCTCTCTCTCTCTGCCTGCCTGTCTGCCTGCCTGTCTGTCTGCCTGTCTGTCTGTCTCTGTCTGTCTGTC
>JAPXFY010000017.1:38887236-38889736 GCA_030674185.1 Monoplex corrugatus
TTCAGTAACTAATCTATTCATATTTTTCGTTTGATCGATTGTTTGTCTTTTTATTTATATCATTCAGTCAGTCAACCATTGTGTCCATTCATTTAGTAAAGTTTTATTATTTATCTAGTCATCTGTTGATATCATTCAGTATCTAAGTCATACACTTGTTTATTCATACACTACTACTTTCCTTCATTCTTTTTTTCTTTCTTTCTTTATTTGTTTATTCATTTATTGTTTGTTTTGTTTGTTTGTTTAAATATTTATTAATCTATCGGTCTATCTGTCTGTCTGTCTGTCTGTCTGTCTGTCTGTCTGTCTGTCTATCTGTCTGTTTATTTACTTATTTAGTATTTGTCCCTTTCTGTCCGTGGCTTACGGAGTGATCTGAGGATGCTTTAATTTGTAAGTTCATGTTACTAAAAAGTCTGCCTTAACTCTGATAGACGAGAGGTGTCACTCAGTAGTTGAGTGGCTAGCTAGATCTTGGATTCGATCCTCTGATTCGGGACACGGAAATAAGGAATAGGGACCCTTCATCCTCAAGGTCATTTTGACACAAGCAGGAACGTTACTTTCCTTGGATATTGTTATTGTTATTAATGTTTAAAGCCCAGCCGACTGTGTAGAGCCATATCAAGGCGATAACCGCTTCAAAACAGTCAAAACTTCAACAAGAAAAAAAAAACGAAAAAATTAAGTACACATATCAATGCATTCGTGCACATAATCGAAGGACATGCCCCTGGCGTGACCATTCCGTCTAATTTATCGCACAGGGAATTTAAAAACACACCTGAATACAAATAAAAAATTAAACATACTTAAGGACACTAAAACATACATAAAAAAGGGCCTAAATTACCTAAAATTGCTTCCGCATATCTCACCTCCCTAGAGCCAAAAATGCGCTTAATACTAATGTACTAAATTCTCCATCCTAAGAAAAAGTACGTAAGACATTATCGAACACATACAGGTGAATGGACCAGCAAGGCAGAAAATGATAGGAAGAAATGACAGAAAGCAAAGGAACAAGGCAGAAACAAAAAGAGTGACAGAAAAGACGAAATTTCTAGCACAGAATTTCCAGAAGGTGGGGATACTAATTATACTGAAAGAGCCCCCGGCATTCTCACGGGGGAAGATTCCGAGGACATGGAAACGTAGGCCAAAGTGTCCTGTGACATTGGTATCACTGGCTTGTACTTTTTCGCGTTAAAAATGTTAGCTGCGAGACAACTAACTATCTGCACCATTTCTCGCGTTCAAATTGAGCCGTCAAACATCGAAGCGTACCGATTATCGCGTTAAACCGTTGGGTCTCTTGAACAATAACCGTACGTTCATGGCGTTAAACTGTCAGGACCCCACCTCAAATCCGTCCCCCCAGAGAGACCTTGCCCGGAACGGAAGTGGTCTGGGCACGAGGCTGACACGTCTCCCGAGATAAGATGGCGTCCAAACTGTCACTGCTATGGCTCTTCTCGCATCCCGCCAGATAACTCTAACGACTCTGCCAGACTCATGTCTCGAATTATCGAGAGTGATGTCCTCCTGTCTTTCGTGGGGGTTATCTCTCCTTGTAAGTCAGCGTTGTCTCCCTTGCTCACGTGATGAAGAGAGTATGATTTTTTTTTTCGGGGGCGGTAAAGCCAGTATGGTGGATTCATCAGCGTTTTTACTGGCCGAAAATTCGACAGAATTATAAAATATCATTATGATTATCACAAATCGTTGTTGTAAAACGCTGTTCTCAGGTGAACTCATCGCATATTATACAAAATCAGATTTTTCGTGGAGCGCGGAGAACTCAAGCAGTTAGACGAGTTGACCACATTCTGCCGTGTTGTTTCAAAGTCTGCATCTTTGGTGGGCGGTGAATGGTTGGCTGTTTTCTTGATTCCCATAAACCAGTTACTGTCATGCCTTACAGGATCTTTAACGGCGGTGAATGGTTGGCTGTTTTCTTGATTCCCATAAACCAGTTACTGTCATGCCTTACAGGATCTTTAACGGCGGTGAATGGTTGGCTGTTTTCTTGATTCCCATAAACCAGTTACTGTCATGCCTTACAGGATCTTTAACGGCGGTGAATGGTTGGCTGTTTTCATGATTCCCATAAACCAGTTACTGTCATGCCTTACAGGATCTTTAACGTGCGTATTTGAGATTCCGCATGTACATGTATATACACACGAAGGAACTGGGCCGGGTAAGTGTACACACATGTTGACATGGGAGATCGGAACAGTCGCTACATTTACCCACCAGGTGGAGGTGTCTTGGCGAATCGAACCCAGGACCATTCGATTGGAAGTCCACTGTTTACCCACGTGACCATCCATCAAATTAGCTTATGTTTTATTGTTGTTGTTGTTGTTGTTGTTGTTGTTGTTGTTGTTGTTGTTGTTGTTTGTTCTTGTTGTTGCTATTGTTGTTATTTTCGTTTTAGAGGAGAATGTTTTAATGGAGGAAAGATGGACAGATGATAACAAATGTCTTTTTG
>JAPXFY010000017.1:38897236-38909736 GCA_030674185.1 Monoplex corrugatus
GAGAATGTTTTGGGAAGATGTTGCAGCAAACAATAGAAGGATCGCACTTTAACGTACAAATAATCATACACACAGTTCAATACTGAAAGTGGTTGTCTGATTACTTTTTCTGAAGATTAAGAACTCTGCGAAGTTTATCTTAGCGTTGCCCGCCCATCTCTCTCTCTCTCTCTCTCTCTCTCTCTCTCTCTCTCTCTCTCTCTCTCTCTCTCTCTCTCTCTCTCTCTCTCTCTCTCTCTTCTCTCTCTCTCTCTCTCTCTCTCTCTCTCTCTCTCTCTCTCTCTCTCTCTCTCTCTCTCTCTCGCCATCGAACATCATCGTATCCATCCTGGGCAAGCCCCAGACTGTGCCCTCACCTACAAGACACAAGCAGAGAATCTTAGATACAAGTCCCTACCCTCACCCCACGCCCCGTCAGAAGACAAGCGACAAGCATATCGGCATGTGTCTGTATGCAAATCGTACCCAATGACCTCCCTTTGAAGTGGTGTATGACGTCACGGGGGATGAGGCTGGAAGAGTTTCACCCCCTTGGAGACAGAGACCACCCATTATTAGCAGACCTGATCCGGCGATAGGGGGACGATAAAGCATGTTCCCTGACTGTTGCCGCCTGTGTTGTCAGTCCCCGTGTAGTTTTGCGAATCGTGTCTAATCACCTTTACCTGAACATCTCTCTACAAAGTTTCTCCGGTACTGGTTTGAGAAGCCAGATGTCTTGTCGATGCTGGAAGCAAATTCTGTAGCGGAGCGGGCTCCTTGATTTCACCGAAGATGACTGGTATAGTGAGCATACCTTGGGCATACCTAAGACCTTTACTCTCAATGCTCCTTCTTCGTCTTCAGTATTCCCCCGTGAGGATGCGGGGGAGGGAGGGGGAGGCTCTTTCAGTATAGATAGTATCCCCACCTTCTATGAATTCATTCTGTGCCAGAAATTTCCTCTGTTCTGTCACTCTTTTTGTTTCTGCCTCGTTCCTTTGCTTTCTATCATTTCTTCCTATCATTTTCTGTCTTGCTGGTCCATTCACGTGTATGTGTTCAATAAAGTCTTACGTACTTTCTGTTATGATTGATAATAGGGTACATATATCAGGTGCATTTTTGGGCTTTAGGGAAATGAGATATGCTGAAGCAATTTTAGGTAATTCAGACCTGTTTTTATATATGTTTGGGTGTCTTTAGATATGTTTAGATTTGTACTCAGGTATGTTTTTAAATCCCCTGTGCGATAAATTGGACGAGTGGTCAGCGCCAGGGGCATGTCCTCAGATTATGTGCACGAATGCATTGATATGTGTACTTAATTTTATGTTCCTTTTTCTATTTTTTTTCCCTTTTTCCTCTTCGTTGAAGTACTCTGTGTGTGTGTGTGTGTGTGTGTGTGTGTGTGTGTGTGTGTGTGTGTGTGTGTGTGTGTGTGTGTGTGTGTGTGTGTGTGTGTGTGTGTGTGTGTGTTGAAACAGTTATAGCCCTGATATGGCTCAACGCAGTCGGCTGGGCTTTAAGCAACAATAACAACAATAACAGTCGTCTTCAGTACTGAGATGGCTTGTGTGGCCCATTCAGCTTGGCTATGAAACAGTAGGAACTGATCTCTTTATTCATCGCCTCTTTCTTTCTGGTCTTATCCGTCTGTGGCAGTTATCTGTTAAGTTATACAGTTGGTTGTTTCTTTCATCGGTTTCTTTTCATTTTACTTTGTCTTCAGGTTTAAGTCAAATCTTAACTGTCGTTGGCATCTATCTTTATGTAAAATTCCTGCCCCTCGTTAGCACATGACTCTTTTCTTCTTCTTCTTTTTCTTCTTCTTCTTTTTTTATTCTTCTTCTTTCTTCTTCTTCTTCTTCTTCTTTCTTCTTCTTCTTCTTCTTTTTTCCTCTTCTTCTTCTTCTTCTTTTTCGTCTTCTTCTTTTTTTATTCTTCTTCTTCTTCTTCTTCTTCTTTCTTCTTCTTCTTCTTCTTCTTCTTCTTCCTCTTCTTCTTCTTCTTCTTTTTCCTTTTCCTTCTTCTTCTTCTTCTTCTTCTTCTTCTTCTCCTCTCTTTGCCGCTGTTGTTCTTTTGAGGGTGTCAGTATATTGTGCATAAGTGCACGTGTAAGCATACACGCGTGCAAAAGTGAGTAAGTTTGTATATAGGAGGAAGAGCTGGTGGGATGGTAGGTTTCAAAATATTGATCAGGTATAAGTTATTGATATTTGATCAGGTGTACGGGTATGCATGACATGATGTGCAGGTGAGGGATTGTTGGCAGTATAGTGCATATACTTATTGACCTAAACTGTACATTTCATTGTAACCAATTCGCACCTATGACGGACTGTGTAAAAAAAATACCTGATGTTTACTTAGGTGATTTCAACATTTAGCTTGGTGACTGCCGGCGTTCCAGCAAAATGAACCAGGAAAACACAAAGAACAGAATAAAGAATGCGTATTTAAATAATAAAACAAAGACAGGAGCAAATTTTTGGCCTAACTGGCTTTTGTCAAGCGTTTACAGAACGCTGCAAAGAATAAATGCACAACACACTGCAAAAGGAAAAACATCAGAGAACTTCACAAACGTGCCGTTGAGCAGGAGAAAATACTACTACTACTACTACTACTACTATAATAATAATAATAATAATAATAATAATAATAATAATGATAATAATAATAATTACAATATTCATTTGGCGCCAAATTTTGACAATTTCGATCAAAGCACACCCACACCCCAGACATACGAATACGATCAACTCAGACTACTTTATCATAACACGCGAAAGCGCGGTTATCAGTTAGATTTTTGGTACTACGAGTCACACAAGAGGTGCTTAACAAACGATGGTACCGTATTCGCCGTTTTGCTGCAAAATTATAGGTCTACATTTTGAAATATTGATAAACATGTCAAATCCACTAGTTATTCTTCAAACTAGGTTTCGTATTCATTCACAAAGTTTGCAAACTGAAATATTTATTCGGACACAAAAAAAGTTTTCTTTTTCTTATTCCTTCTCCTCTCTCTCTCTCTCTCTCTCTCTCTCCTCTCTCTCTCTCTCTCTCTCTCTCTCTCTCTCTCTCTCTCTCTCTCTTCTTTTTCGTACACGGTTGAAAAACGCACTCGTATGGAAAACGAATTCTTTCTCGCCAGTTGATGCAAAATGAAATACGCACTCGTACGGAAAACGAACCTGAATTAATCTCTAATAACTGTCACGATAACTTTTGTCTGGGCCCTGCAACACAAAAAGATTTTGTCGTACGTACGACAGAGTTTACGAGGTGTTGCGTTGTGTGGCCCCTTATCAAGTGCACAGGGAGTGCAGAATAGCTTTGTTGTGAAACCGGAACAACCCAACGAGTTATTTCCCTTCAGAGTCCCAAAGGTCTGTGCGACGGAAGGTCAGACAGCAAAGAAGGAAAATGGCCGCCAATTACGAGGTGTTAAACGGTCAGAGATAAACGTGATGCACTAAATAAGCCAGGTGTGAAACAGTTTAAGTCGAGGTTAAGGATTCAGTTTTAAGGCATGCTTTTTACCTTCTGCGTAGATTCTTCTATTTTCAGGAACTAGTTTGTGTAAATGGTGTGTAAAAATTCCTCTGTTAGTGATTCCTTCTTCCCGTAAGAATGTAACGGAGTTTGAAATGAAACCTGGTTTGATCAAAATTATAACTTATTCATAACAACAGCAGCAACAGTTTTTTTTAGTAATGATCACAAGTATTTATATTACCATTTGGAGACGATGCTATGGACCATCACACTTGCCGATTCCATTTGTTTTCATCTTAATTTGAAAACATTATCCTTGTAAAGAGTTCTGGTGGTATTAATGTTAAATGGTATCTATGATTTGATATTAAATGGTATTTATGATCTCAGAGACATGCAGACATTAATTTTAAGCGTCACAGACTATTGTACAACTTAATAGTAATGTCTTCGATAATTTTGTCTTTCTCTATTGCCACAAAAATAGAGTGGGACGAAGGAAAGAGAGCAGAAGGAAGATGAAGGACAGGAAAGGACAAGCAGTATGAGACTTACACACAAACAAACAAACAGAAAAAAAGGAGTTACTGAAAGTATTAAAGAAACTAGGTAATGTGTATAAGTTACTCACTTCTTATATCATTGGCGTATGTAGGGCAGCAACGAAGGTTCTTCACTTCTGTCTGTTCTACGCCAGCCTTTGTATGGTAATACTACAGGGATGTTTCAGGATACTCGGGTCTCCTTCTACTGTTCGTTGCCAGGTGTTTGGGGAGTAACTGAACTGAAGGTGTGGGAGTCCTAGCCTAAGAGCCCCTACGGCCGGAAGACAAAAGAATGAAAACCAGAAAATGAAAATTCCTTTGTAATAGGAGATTGAGAACTAGAACAATAACAAGCTACAGAAGAAAGAGAAGAGGAGGAGAAAGAAGAATAACAAGCAGAACAAGAACAAAAGAAAGTAGGACCAGAAAGACGAAGACAAGAAAAGAATGCATCGAAGAAGAATAACAAGTGAAAGAAGAAAGAAAGAAAGAAAGAAAGAAAGAAAACGACGAAAGAAGAAAGAAGACCAAGAAGAAGAACAACAGCAAGAACAAGACCATAAAGAAGACAACAACAGAAAAGAAACAAGGAAGGAAGGAAGGAAAGAAAGAAAGAACCATACGCCAATGGAGAGATGAAGCTTCAACCGCATTTGGATGAAAGGAGCGAGAACCATTAACAACACTAACAAGACCACTTTCCATTGACTGGCCTTGCTGTCATCACACGCCTCATCACCATTCCTTTCCCCCCTCCCCTCGGCCTCTGCCGGCATCGCAGCAGGGGGGGTGAGGGGGTCCTCCCAGGCCTGTGAGGCTGAGAATTATTTTCAGGAATACCCCTGGGGACTAATCATGTGCACGCGCTTGCTCACCTAGGAGGACGCACGTGCTTGCCAGTTTGGCGGCGGTTGGTTGGCTGGTTTCGGCCTTGCTCGTGCGTGTACTGAACGACGTGGGGTTCTGGTTAAATTATTTGATTTCCACTACCACAACCGTTCGTTCATTTTCTTCAGGCGTGGTTGTCTTAAATTTAGTTTTGTTCTGGTTTTTAGGGTTTTATAATGCTTTTTAACAAAATGGTCCGTAAACTCATCTGGTCAGAGCTTTATGCTCATGAAGCGAGGGTTACAGAAAATTCAGTCCCAGCCCGACCTCCGTGAGAATGCCGAGGGCTCTGTCAGTATAAATAGTATCCACATCTTCTGGTAATTCTGTGCTAGAAAATTCCTATATTCTGGTACTCTCTTTGTTTCTGCCTCGTACCTTTGCTTTCTGTCATTTCTTCCTATCATTTTCTGCCTTGCTGGTCCATTCGCCTGTATGTGTTCAATAAAATCAGTACTTTCTCTTAGTGTTGATAATTGGGTTACATGTAGTAAGTGCATTTTTAGCTCTAGGGAAATGTGAAACGTGTAAACAATTTTAGGTAATTTGGCTCGTTTTTCTTTGTTTTAGCGTCCTTATTTATGTTTAAATTTGTATTTAAGTATGTTTTTAAATCCCCTGTGTGATTGATTGGACGGAGTAGTCAGCGCCAGCAGCATCTGCTTAGATTATGTGCGCGACTACATTGATATGTGTACTTAATTTTCTTTTCCTTTTTTCTTGCCCCCTTGTTGAAGTATGTATATGTTTTGAAACTGCTATAGGTCTAATATGGCTGTACGACTGGGCTTTCAACAAAAATAACAATAACAAATCCCAGCCGGCGATAGAAAAACCGACCTCTTTGGTGCCAACTTTCATGCTCAAATCATTCTCGTGATGCCAGCTTAGTGTAACATACGTCTCCCTCGTTCCTCTCCCGTTCCAAACCCTTGCCAACAAAATATCATAGCAAACAATGATTAAAGTCTTCGTGAAAATGGAATAATGTATTATGAAGCGTTTCAGGCAGTAGGGAAGATAAAAGAATGATGTTTTGTGCTAATGCGGGATGACTGCAGCATTAGACGGTTCTTCTGGTGGTTAGTTGGTTTATTTGTTTGGTAGTTGGTTGTTTGATGTCGTGGGATCTTTGTTTTTTGTTCATTTGTATTTTGTTCATTTGTATTGGATATTTGTTGTTTTTGTTTTCTGGGTAAGGAGGGGTATATGCTTTTTGGTTAGTTAAATGGATACTAGACGTCTATTTAAGGTATCGTTTGTGGCATGCTGCAGCTGCAGTGTGTGTGTGTGTGTGTGTGTGGTGGTCTTCGATTTAATGTCTATTCACTAAAGTGATTTTAGACCAAGAGTGATATTAGACGATGTCTGTCTGTCTGTCTGTCTGTCTGTCTGTCTGTCTATCTGTCTGCCTGTCTGTCTGTCTGTCTGTCTGTCACTGTGTATCTGTGTCTGCGTATCTTGTCTGTCGTCTGTCTGTCTGTCTGTCTGTCTGTCTGTCTGCGTGTCTGTGTCTGTGTCTGTGTCTGTGTCTACGTCTGTAAGTGTCTGTAAGTCTGTATCTTTCTATAACGGCGCGTGAAAGAGAGACCCTAAGCACACAAAAAAAGAGAAAAGAAAAAAAAAAAAAAAGAAAACGCCAACAGAAAAAACAAGAGTTTGTGTTTATGTTGTTTGTGCTATGATATATAGACATACCTCCCCAACCCCCCCCCCCCAAAAAAAAAAACCCAACAACCCCCTCCCGCAACCCCCACCCCCACCCCATAACCAAATTATCCAGCGTGTGGTCTAGACATGGGAGAGCTGTATCAAGCCGCCCGAATAACAAGAACGGGGGTGGGATGGGGGGTGGGGGTGAGGGAAACAGAATCAAGCTTTTCTCTCTCTTCCCTGATAACGGGGTGCGGCTCCCTACCCATCTACATCCAAAGCAAACAAAACTGCGTGGGAGACCCAGAGGGGGTTGTGGGGGACCCAGCGAGACTCGAACCTATACCCCTTGTCCTGTTTCCCCCCCCCCTACTCCCCACCCCTCACCCCCCCCCCCCCACCCCCCTCCCATCAGATGTGTGGCGGGAAAAGAGTGACGGGCTGTCTTGTCTGTCTTTGGCCGGGGGAAGATCTGAGGAAGGGGGGGGGGGGTGTTACGATAGGTGTTTGGGGAGATTTTTATCCGGCCTGTGTCAAGTTTGCCCGGTGATGTCGGGCTGGTATACAGTATAGTTTAGTATGGTATGGCTGAACCAGCAAGCGTTTGTCTGTGTGTGGATGAGGGCTCTTGTATATGTGTGTGTGTGGGGGGGGGGTGCTTGTGTGTGTGTGTGTGTGTGTGTGTGTGTGTGTGTGTGTATGTATATGTAAATGTATATATGTGTGTGTCTGTATGTGTGTGTATGTGTGTGTGTTGTGTGTATGCGTGTGTGTGTGTGTGTGTGCGCGTGTATGTGTGTGAGTGTATGTGCGTGTGTGTGTGTGTGTGTTTGTGTGTGTGTGGTGTGTATGTGTCTGTGTGTATGTGTGTGTATGTGCGTGCGTGTGTGTGTATATGTGTGTGTGTGCGTGCGTGTGTGTACGTGTGAGTGTATGTATATGTGTGTGTGTGTGTGTGTGTGTGTGTGTGTGTGTGTGTGTGTGTGTGTGTGTGTGTGTGTGTGTGAATTCCTTCCTTCCTCCGAAGGCAACTATCATTATAATGATCATCTCCAGCAGCTTCTCCTGGTAGTCCCAACTCGGATTTTTAGTCGCAGTTGAGAAGTAGTAAAGGGACAAGGGAAAAGATGAAAGTTATTCCGGTAATGGGAAATGGTTGGATTGAGTTTCGTTGGTGTAACTGTCGGAACAGTGCAGTCCCAGCATGGTGGTTAGTGAGTTGGTTTGGTTGGTTGGTTGGTTGGTTGGTTGGTTGGTTGGTTGGTTGGTTGGTAAGCTTCTTTCCTTTTATATCTCTACTGTTCTCTGTTAATCCGTCTCTCCCTTCCCTTCTCTCTCTCTCCCTCTTTCTTTCTTTCTCTTTCTCTCTCTCTCTCTCTTTCTTCTCTCTCTCTCTCTCTTTCTCTCTCTTCCTCTCTCTCTCTCTCTCTCTCTCTCTCTTTCTCTCTCTCTCTTTCTCTCTCTCTCTTCCTCTCTCTCTCTCTCTCTCTCTCTCTCTCTCTCTCTCTCTCTCTCTCTCTCTCGTTTGTTCACTCGCTTCCCTGTATAAGAACATACATGGATGTTGTAAGAATCTTCTGGTGTAACACCCGTGCGCACGCGCACATTTCCCTTCTTCATTTCGCCTTTAGTATGGTCCTTTTTCTTCTGACTGATTGAATGATTTGGTTTAGTTTTTACGTCGGCATTCACCTCAGGTGATATGGTCGACGGGTTTAACCATCCCAGGGAAGTGGGGAAAGGGGGAAGTTATCTAACCCTATACTGACACCACCAGAACAACAATGATGTTAAGATGGGACAGTGAGAAGGCCAGTTTTAAAGTAGCGCACCCTTGGGATTCGAACCCACAACCTTTAGCATGTGAATCCGACGCTCAACCAACTGAGCTACCGAGAACCCGCCCTTTGTCTTTGTCTAATGGTCAAACAAAGCCCATAACATTGTTTGTTTACCGTGGTCAGCGCTTCTGCTTTGTCCTGTTTTCATGTGCTCGACCATCCGCACGCCTTTCTGTCCTCACCCCTTGTTCGCACCATCAGGCCCAAAAGGTCCTACTGATC
The DNA here is from genome assembly GCA_030674185.1 of Monoplex corrugatus. Taxonomy (NCBI): domain Eukaryota; kingdom Metazoa; phylum Mollusca; class Gastropoda; order Littorinimorpha; family Ranellidae; genus Monoplex; species Monoplex corrugatus. The sequence continues at coordinate 38,905,872 of JAPXFY010000017.1, forward strand.
CCTAAGGGTCTACTTAATGACTCCCACCTTTCGTCGAAGACACTGAGATCCACACGACGTTTCAAAACATTGAAGAACAGTCACAGGGACCCTCGCGATGTCGGGGAAAATATCTCCGCCTGTTATGTTTAGCGAGCAACACAATCCTCACAATGACTCTCCCGCCAGTCCTAAGGGGCAGGTAATCGCACAGAAAACGGGGAAGAAGTGTCTGCGAGAATGCGCTTTCCCTCGCAATTCAGGCACTTGGGAGTGGAAGGGGGGAGGGGGGGGGATTGAGGGGGAAAACCCCCAAACGGACCTTCCAGGGGCTGCTGATGAGAGAAGCTTTTCCACGAGGTTGGCAGAAAATTAACAAACAAGAGGAGCTTCAGAAACAACAAGGTTGGGCCCCGAAAAGAAGAATTGGGGAGAGTACCATTACCTGAGCTTGGCGGTGTGTTTAATCAAGGTCCAGGGCGATAAAAGGTGTCGGTTACCAACAAGGCGACTAAAGCCTATCGGGTTACCGGACCCATGTTTATTTCTGACCACCACTACCACTACTACTAACCAACCAGTGTTTCACTCTGTGTGTGAGCTTGGGTCTTGTCTTTCTACGACAGCCCTGCACTATGTGTGGTATGAACGGACCGCGGGGCCAAGCGTGAGGTGTGCCGCCGGCCGCCGATCGAGACTTGAAAGGCCTCGCTGAGTTGGTTGGTCAATAGGGAGAGGGAAGGAGTGGAGGGAGGAAGGGGAGGAGGTGCAAGTTTGCTTGGCATTGACCTGCCATTGTCCAGAGGTTATGATCTCATATGGGAGAAGCCAAGAGAGATGGGGGCGGTGGGGAGACGGGGGGGGGAGGGGAGGGTGGATGGAAGAGACAGAGAGGCACACAGAGACAGTGTGAGAGAACTGGGATGGGGTACCATTTGTCATTCTGAAAATTAGGGTCGGTCCTCTAGACTTGCAAAGGCTTGTCAGATGGTCTTTTTTATATATAGGTTAGTACAAAGTATGATTCAGATTACCTGAAAACAAACCAAAAAAAAAAAAACTCTTCTTCATTCAGCAATTTCGGAGAAAGGCGTTTAACTTTCAGAGAGAATAATTTTTTTTTCAAAAGTAAAACAGTTTTAGCATGTTTCATTCAGAAACGTGTGAAATTAGACTATATTTTTAGTGAAAAAATTATTTTGGTGTTTAGCAAAACTTCAGGCACTTAACGATAGCTGTCGAAAAAAGTCCGCAAAAGTGTGTTGTAAAAGCATGTTGTTTAAATTTTAGGGATGGAATCTGTTCAGTGGCCCTTGTGGAGTGATGATATATGCGTGTTACGGTTTAAATCCTGCATCCATCCTGTCCTGGTTTGAGAGGTTTCCTGGTTAAAGAGTTTTCCATTCTCTTCTGCTTCTTCTTTTCTCTATCTCTCTCTGTCTCTGTCTGTCTGTCTCTCTCTCTCTCTCTCTCTCTCTCTCTCTCTCTCTCTCTCTCTCTCTCTCTCTGTCTCTCTCAGTCTCTGTTTCTCTCTGTCTCTCTCAGTCTCTGTTTCTCTCTGTCTCTCTCTGTCTCTCTCTGTCTCTCTCTGTCTCTGTCTGTCTGTCTGTCTCTCTCTCTCAGTCTCTGTCTCTCTCTGTCTCTGTCTGTCTGTCTGTCTCTCTCTCTCAGTCTCTGTCTCTCTCTGTCTCTGTCTCTGTCTGTCTCTCTGTCTCTCTCTCTCTCTCTGTCTCTAGCTCTCTCTGTTTCTCTGTCTCTCTGTTTCTCTGTCTCTCTGTCTCTGTCTCTCTGTGTCTCTGTCTCTGTCTCTGTCTCTCTCTCTCTCTCTGTCTCGCTCTCTCCCTCTCTCTCTCTCTCTCTCTCTCTCTCTCTCTCTCTTTCTCTGTGTGTACCTCGTCTTCTGCGCTGTTTCAAAGGCATTGATCTCATGTTGCTCATTCTGGCTCTCAAATGCACCACCAAAACCAAGTCCATTCAGTCTTCTACTGCCTGTGCCAGGAAGTCCACGAGAGAGTCAACAATGTCGATCTGCGATGGGTCCACTCATCAAAGGAGACTCTGCACTGCCTATGGACTTCAACAGCGTCTGTTCACCCATCGTACTTAAGACACTGCCTACTAGGCCCCTTAGAAACGATATTAATCGCTCAGTCTCGGAACCAGACTGATTGAGCGGTCTCCCCCCCCCCCCACCTCCATTCCCCCCATCTCCAGTCTGCTTTCTTGTGTCTCTGTCAGTCTGGTCAGTGACCTGGCTGTCGGTTAGCGGGCAAGAAGGATTGATGGATGGAAAGAGGGATGGTTGTCTGTCTGTGTGACTGGTCTTCTGGTTCAGCGGTCTTGTTGGATGTTGAATGGTCACCACAGTATCCAGATTGTATCATCGAGGAGTTCTTGGCTGCTTGCTGGTGGATCTGTACAGATCTACTCTGAGTCACGTGTCCAGCACAAGGAAGTTGCGATCAGATGCTCAGCTTGAATAATCAGGACCCTCCCCCCCCCCCCTTTGGTGGTACAGTGACTGAAATCAAATGATATGTACGAACACGTCTGCCTCCTGTCACTTCCACTGTGTCACCGTGCAGAGGCTGACCAGACCTCACAGCGTGTTCAGGGAGCAGTTAGAGATCAGGATCGGCTTCGGTCGATAACCGGCTAAATATCCATATAAACTGCACATTTAAATTGATCCCTTCACCATCTTGCCCCTGCGGTCAAGAGGACCGACCAGTTTAACTCATATTGCATGACGAGGTTCGGTTTCGATCGGTAACCGGCTCAACATCCACACGAACCGCAAATTCACACTGACCCCTTCACCAGCTTGCCCGTGCAGTCAAGAGAACGACACACAGTTGAATTCATGTTCCAGCGATGTCGCCGCTATCAAGTGTAGCAACCAGGCATATGGCCTACTACAATTCTTCTGGCCACCCAGCTCCATGGCAATCGGCACGAAATGGCACAAAAAAAAACCCAACCAAATTCATCGCCAGATGCGGCATGACGATATAGCGGACCAACAGAAGAATGAAAAGAAGAACAGCATGTAATTCAAGACTTCGGATACCTTCGTGGAAAGGATCTGGCTTATGCCTGCTGGTTTACAACAGAAATTGAACGAGTGAAGGCATTTCAGAAAACCACCATGTTCGTCTTAAGGACTAACCTCTAAATGTCGTAGCGAACGAGAGAAAGGCGGTGGTTGAAAAAGTGCATACTGAAACGTGAGGTATCAGACCTGCAGGCGGCTATTAACAAACCATGAAACCATGTAGTATAACTTCACTGTCTACATGGTCATCTACATCAGACGGTCATGGCGATCGCCCGTCGAGGCTTCTTCAGGGTGGAGCATCGCCGAGTCCTGGGCTTCACCAGGAAACACCTCAGCAACTGGAGGTCCCTCAAGTCCGTCTTTTCGTGCCTGGGGAAGCAGGAGGAAAGCTACTGGTTAATTTAACTCTGACCACCAAGCTTCATGGCAGTCACAAAAACTAGAGAAAAAATAGTGACAGATGTGGCCTGACGATGTACTTGGCGAACAAAGGAAGAAAAAGAAGAAAGTGTGTGGTCCAAGTTAGAGACGTAAAGAGCAACTGAACTGTAAGGGAAAGAACTCGTTATGCATTATGCAACATAGCATCAAGATTGTTGACCTGTATCGAAGTGAACAAGAAACACCACGAGGGTGCGGATGGGACCCGGAACACCAATGCCTTACCACTCCCGGACAATCACCTTCCAAGCTCCCGACGCTACTCGATAGTCATTTCATCAAACAAAAGGGGGGGGGGGAGCTGTGCATGTGTTGCATGACCCATTCGGACCTACTCATCAGTTACCTTGTTTATTCCAGAGCAGCTGAACTGTAGGGGAAAGGACT
>JAPXFY010000017.1:38914736-38922236 GCA_030674185.1 Monoplex corrugatus
TTTTGTATACGCTCGACAAAGGCCAGCTGGCTGAAAAGAATTTGTGCTTGTCTTTGTTTTTTTATATGAAAAACGCGTTATGATTCTCTTTCTGTTGTTTTTTTTTCTGCTTCACACTCTCTGTGTTTGTAAAATAGTACTCTGTTTTTACACTATTATATTTGCAAAGCAACTGCTTTTCTTTTCATCTTTTAAATCTTATATGAAAAGTAAAGGTATGACACATTTTTATGTTTCGTGTTGTCTGTTTTGATTTACGTACTCCATACACAATCATTGTGCAGACTACGTAATCAACAAGTGATTTGTAGACCTCACATTCTGTAAAGAACACACAATTTCATACAAGCTACAAGCTGTAAATTCCAGTAAAGTGCACACTCTGTATGTGAATTGTGGAATGTAACGTGTTCGTTTTTCACAGCCTTTTCATTTAGGGGCTTTGGACTAATTTCTGAAAAATCCACTTTTTTTGTTTGTTTTTTTTTTTTGTTTTTTGTTTTTTGTTTGTTTGTTTGTTTTGTTTTGTTTTGTTTTTGTTTTTTGTTTTTGCTTTTGTTTTTTGAAGTATAATTTTCGTTAAGTATGATTTATGCTTTGTTACGGAAATCCAAGCGTTGTGACACACAGAAATATAGGGTTCAATCCTGCCTATGTACCTCCCGTCTGATGGGTAAAAGGTGATGATTTTCCCCGTCTCCTAGGTCAACATGTATGCAGACTTGGTCTTGCCTAACATCCTTCATATGCATTGCACACGCAGACCATCATGCATATACGCACGTTAGAGATCTTGCAAAGTCACATCAGCGTGTGGTGGTGGCTTATGGAAACATGAGAAAAGAACACCAAACATGCTCGCCCTTCGAAGACGGGTATATGTATGCAGACTCTGCAGCAACATACCGCCTGCACAGTGTGGACGACACAACGTGCATACACACATCCGAGAAAATTCGGAACGCTAAAGAAAAAAAATTAATAATGAAAAACAAAACAAACAAAAAAACTAGACACGTCATGTTCCCTTCCATCCACTGATCAACATGATCTGAAGTTGTGAAAGTCTGAATCAAACTTGATTGCCCCTCCCCCCTCCTCTCTCTCTCCCTCCACATACAACACAAGTACACACTTGCGCCTAGATGAACATGAATTCCTACGTTGGAACATGGTTATACTCCAGATAATGTATATTTTTCCGATTTTACCTTTCTAGAGAAAGAGCATGTCATATGGGTGTCAGTCTCTTGGAGCAGTCTGTAGCAATACTGGCCAACTGAGTGATCATCCTTTTTCAGCGGCTTCCAAGTCTTGATGAAGGTTGATCTACCAATCCTTCTTCAAGCCTGGCTAACATCCAACCCATCCTACGACATCGTTCTATCGATCTCTTGCCCTCTGCTCAAAGAGGAAGGAAGTGGGGAGGTGTGGAAGGGGTATATGTGAAGAGGGTAGGGGTAGGGGAGAGAAGGTGTAGTGGGAAGGAAGAAAGCAAGAGAGGGATTGAGGGGGGTGGGTGAGAGGTGGGGGGGGGGGGGGGGGCGTAGCAAACAGCCAGGCCCAATCTCATGAATAGATAATTGCAAAGCGCGGTAATTCTGCAACAGACGAGCGGCCCCTATGCGGAGTCACGTCCCTTGGCCGAATGGAGAAGGACAGATAAACGAGCATGACGTCTCGTGCGGGAGACTGCTGCTTCTGGGTTTCACGTGCTGACCTCTGACCCCGCTGCCTGTGACCCCCGGCAGACTGGAGGCTGCAGGGTGTGAGGCAGTGATGTTGACCTCCAGGATGTCAGTACCTAGGGACCTGGACGTTTGTTTTGCTGATACCGCTTGACGGTGAAGCGACCATGACATTACTTCAGATTTTGGAAATGAGAATGCTACTTTCTCCATAGCCGTTGAAACGAGTGTTTAGCCCCCCCACCAGCTTCCCTTCTATAACGCTGTTGTTTATTGCTATCGTTGTAAGGAGTTTAGGGCAAAAAACACTTGTTTGACGGGGGCTTCTCCTTTGATACCCTCTGCTATCTGGCTCTGCCCAGAGTTTCGTGCTGCCTTCTATATTGCAGGCCTACTACTAGACCACATTCGGATCTCGGTATTCATTCTCAAATTACTCCAGGTCTTTTCTTTATATCAGTTCACTCTGAAGTGACCTTAAAGACTTAAAAATGATTTTCCGTGGCACCATATGAAAACTCAATAATTGTCGTCAGTGATCAACGAGTCGAAACGTGGGGATTAGTTAAAAAAAAAAATCAATGCGCATACAGTCATCTGACTCATTAAGTATCTGTAGCACATCTGGGGTTGAAGTTTAGCGGTTGTTCAAGAGGAGAATCATCGCACCTGGGTGATTCCATATGCGCTCCTCTGCTAGTGATGTAGCTTCTCAAACAGTGTAAAAAAAAATACAGTTCACATTTCAAACCAGAATTTTTAAGTACTGTTTTTGCAAATTAGACTTACTCCTTTCCACAGGCTAGAAAAGAAAATATTGTTGACTGTTATATAGCTTCAGTTGCCAACTTAAAAAAAAAAAGGTTCAGAGTTTTAGGAATTATGTGCTAAGAATCCAAGAATTAGTTTTAGCAAAGATCGTTTGTTGTCACAAAGGTCATTTGTTGTCATATTAACATCAACAGCAAAATGAAAAGTAGAGATACAGGGATATGGGTGAGGGGGGGGGGGGGGGTAGACAAACTGAAATAAAAAAAAAAAGAAGAAAAGAAAGACAGATTAACATGCAAATTCTACAGATAGATTAGCACACAAATCCTACAAATAGATTAACACACAAATCCAACAAATAGATTAACACAAAATCCTTCAGATAAACACACAAATCCTACAGATAAATTAACACACAAATCCTTCAGATAGATTAACACACAAATCCTTCAGCTAGATTTACACACAAATCCTTCAGATAAACACACAAATCCTTCAGACAGATTAACACACAAATCCTACAAATAGATTAACACACAAATCTTACAGACAGATTAACACACAAATCATACAGACAGATTAACACACAAATCATACAGACAGATTAACACACAAATCCTTCAGACAGATTAACACACAAATCTAAAATTTAAACCAAATATTACAGATAGATTACACCTATCCACAACATAGATTAAAACAAAATTTACAGACAGTTAACAACAAATCTACAGTGCCAATTAACACACAAACATACAGATTCAAGATTAAAAAATCGTCAGACAGATTAACCAAAATCCTTCAGAAATTAACACACAATCCTACAAATAGATTAACACAAATCATACGTATATTAACACACAATCTACAAATGATTAACACACATATACAGATGATTAACACACATCATACAGACAGATTACACACAAATTTTACAATAGATAACACACAAATCTACAAATAGATTAACACAAACTTACAATGATTAACACAAATCTTACAAATAGATTACACACAAATCTTACAAATAGATTAACACACAAATCTTACAAATAGATTAACACACAAATCTTCAAATAGATTAACACACAAATCATACAGATAGATTAACACACAAATCTTACAGATAGATTAACACACAAATCATTCAGATAGATTAACACACAAATCTTACAGACAGATTAACACACAAATCTACAGACAGATTAACACACAAATCATACAGACAGATTAACACACAAATCCTTCAGACAGATTAACACACAAATCTTCAGACAGATTAACACACAAATCATACAAATAGATTAACACACAAATCATACAGATAGATTAACACACAAATCCTACAAATAGATTAACACACAAATCATACAGATAGATTAACACACAAATCTACAGATAGATTAACACACAAATCCTACAAATAGATTAACACACAAATCTTACAATAGATTAACACACAAATCTTACAAAAGATTAACACACAAATCTTACAAATAGATTAACACACAAATCTTACAAATAGATTAACACACAAATCTTACAAATAGATTAACACACAAATCTTACAAATAGATTAACACACAAATCATACAGATAGATTAACACACAAATCTTACAGATAGATTAACACACAAATCTTACAAATAGATTAACACACAAATCTTACAGATAGATTAACACACAAATCATACAGATAGATTAACACACAAATCTTACAGATAGATTAACACACAAATCTTACAGATAGATTAACACACAAATCTTACAAATAGATTAACACACAAATCTTACAGATAGATTAACACACAAATCATACAGATAGATTAACACACAAATCTTACAAATAGATTAACACACAAATCTTACAGATAGATTAACACACAAATCATACAGATAGATTAACACAAAATCTTACAGATAGATTTACACACAAATCTTACAAATAGATTAACACACAAATCTTACAGATAGATTAACACACAAATCCTACAGATAGATTAACACACAAATCTTACAGATAGATTAACACACAAATCTTACAGATAGATTAACACACAAATCTTACAGATAGATTAACACACAAATCTTACAAATAGATTAACACACAAATCTTACAGATAGATTAACACACAAATCTTACAGATAGATTAACACACAAATCTTACAAATAGATTAACACACAAATCTTAAGATAGTTTAACACACAAATCCTACAGATAGATTAACACACAAATCCTACAGATAGATTAAAACACAAATCCTACAGACAAGTTAACACACAAATCCTACAGATAAGTTAACACACAAATCCTACCGATACGTTAACACACAAATCCTACCGATAAGTTAACACACAAATCCTACAGATAGATTAAAACACAAATCCTACCGATAAGTTAACACACAAATCCTACAGATAAGTTAACACACAAATCCTACAGATAAAATTAACACACAAATCCTACAGATAAGTTAACACACAAATCCTACAGATAAGTTAACACACAAAGCCCTCTCGCGACTAGATCATTTAGAAGATTGACGACTGAAGGAATTTATATTGTTTCTCTCCTCTGTCTCTTTCTCGTCCTCTTTAATTAGACAGATTGGTCCAGTACGTTTGACGTATATGTACATAGGTTTGGTTTTGTACAGCCAACCCAATTTATAGGGAAACGTTTTTGTTTTTGTTTTTGTTTGTTTTGTGTTTGTTTTGTTTTGTTTTGTTCTTGTTTGTTTCCTTTTGTTTTTGTTATTATTGTTTTTTTACACATTCCTATATGACTTTATATTTTTCATATGTAAAGATCATCATCATCATCAACACAACAACAACAACAACATCATTATCATCATCAAATTTTTTTTTACAATTAGTAGAGTTATTGTTGTTGTTGTTGTTCTGTTTTTGTTTTCGGATTTCTTGTTGTTGTTGTTTTTGTTGTTGTTTTTGTTGTTGTTGTTGTTGTGTTGTTGTTTTCCAAGATGATCTTTTGTATTCTCGAGATCACTGTGATAGTGAACGTGGAACGTTCTTTCAGTAACTGTGATTATAGTAACAGACTGAAATGGCATTTCTTATATTTTCATTGCCTCCTGGAAATACTGGCGAAAAGTAACTGCTGAAATAGCCTAGTTATATGATGGACATTTAAACCATTGTTAAAAATGTATTGATCCAATTACACTAAGAAGGACCAGTATATTATCAATTCTAAATTTGTACGTTCTAGTGTGTACGCGACAGTGCGCTTGATGCAGACTAGATGCAGTTGTTTGTGAGATGCAGATCAATCTGATATGTACGATAGCGGCAGCAACCATCTCACTGTCACACAAATGGGGAAAAAAAGCACAAAATATCTAGATACATCTGTTTTTCTGATTTATAGAAAGACATACTTCTTTGGATACTTTATAAAAGTCGAGATGAAAATATGTAAGTCGAATTGAGACAGACGAAATAAGTAAAAAATGTTCCTTTAGAAATGTACCTCTATGGCGGGACAAACCCGGTGCACCAGTGCTTTTGGTATTTCATTTAAAAAAATCGTTAACGAAAGAGAACTGTGTGTACACTTATATGAGTGGGTGCATGTTAAATTGTCCAGAGGGAGAGAATAATTTATTTCCCTAGAAGGGAAATGCCATGCTACAATCCGGAATAATGGCCACTGCATCTCCTGTTGTTAAACTTACGCCTCCATCTTACTCCATCCACCTCAAAATGTATATAAGATAAAAATCCTGACACAAGAAACAAAAATGACACACCCACAAAAAAAAACTGCATCATGAATTTGAATCTTATATAAACAAAGACTGAAAGAATTGAAGGGAAATAAACTCCATACTAATCTGGAAAATTAACATACGGTGCATAAAAACAAACAACAGATATGCATGCAGAATCAAACTTGAAAAACAAAGGAAGGAAACATCGACAAACTGCATATTGAATCTGAACAGTTTCTTAACTCCATTTCGCCAGAAAGGAGGGGAAGGGGAATCAGTGTCCAGAAACATAACAAACAAACAAAAAACAGTATATTGAAGTTGGCATCATAGGAAGCGGACGGAATTCAGGATGAAATGAAACAGAAAAGAAAAGAAAGGAAATAAGAAAAGAAAGAAGAGGATGGCGGTGAGTGAGTGAGTGACACTAATTCGTGGGTAATCCTTCCCATTGACACTCACTTGTCCCAGCCCCTTGTCCTTCAGTCAGCTGACGAGAGGCCTGGTGAAGAACGTTATCTCTACATACACATTCTGCAAGCCCTCGACAAGCCCGCAGCCACTGACACGGGATTTGCCTCCCTTGCTGTCGGCCAAGGGCGCGTAATTGTCCGGAAGTCACATTACGAATCATGCCCGTGCATATCTAACGAGGCTTCCGGTTAACAGTCGCAAGATTTCCTGATCAATCTATCCTAAAAATGGAAATTGGGAACGGTTGTATGTTGTTCTTTTTATAAGATGATTTTTCAAAGAAAACAGAAAAACCAATATGCTCGCTTTTTTGGCTGTTGTTGTTGTTGTTGACGTTGTTGTTGTTGTCGTCGTCGTTGTTCTTCTTCTTCTTCTTCTTGTTCTTGCTGTTCTTGTTCTTGTTTGGGGTGGGTGAGATTTTAGGTTTGTTTTTTACAGTTTTGTTTTTGTACGTGTTGAATGTGCATATGAATGCTTTCGTGTCAAAATATGTTTTGTTCCCCAGATGATGTAGAGTAGCAAATATTCTCGAAAGGACAAACAAAGCTGTAGATGCCCCATAGCCGTTTTAACGCTTTCGTTCCCTTACCTTATCTACCAGCTTTCGGGAATGAAAAGTGTTAAAAATTAACTTCGGTAAGGAATTGTCTAAGTGCTATAAATCCTTGTAGAAAAAGAAGAACACCTCCAAACTTCAAACCCTGAAGGAGGAAAAGCACAATGTTGGTACCTCTGTATCGTTCTGTATAGGATGTAGGTCCTATATCCCACCCATTTCGACTTAGCCGGTGCACAGTTTTATGTGAGCTTAAAAACCCCTGTCCAGTAC
>JAPXFY010000017.1:38934736-38937236 GCA_030674185.1 Monoplex corrugatus
TTCCCCGTACACCCGCCTGGTGCAGCTGTTTTGATGGCAAGATTTGTTTGTTTGTTTGTTTGTTTGTTTGTTTGTTTGTTTGTTTGTTTGTTTGTTTCAAAAGAAAATGCCAAAGTCACAAGCTATCAGAGCAGATCAGTGCAGGACGGGACAGGAACACGTTTCTTGGCCACTACGTTCTGTTGGGTCAGTTACGAAACTAAGAAACGAACTTGTTCATAAATAGGCGTAGTTTGTTTTATTTTTGGTTGGTTGGTTGGTTGGTTGTGGTTGGTTGTTGGCTGGTTAGCTGGTTGGTTGGTTGGTTGGTTGGTTGGTTGATTGGTTGGTTGGACGGTTGCTCGCTTGCTTGCTTGCTTGGGTTCCCTTCCCTTTTCTTTCTTTCTTGTAGGATTAAGTAGGACCTCAGGAGCTGGCCAGCTCATGGGTTTATGTGCAGGCTTAAGACTTGTGCCATGATCACCATCACACGGCACCTGTGACGTTAGCGCATGTGGAATACATTCCGAGAGCGGAGACGTCATCTTGAGGAATTGAAATTACGTTCCCTCCCCCTTTCTTTCTTTCTTCCCTTTCTAATCTCTTTTTAAACAATTATAGTTAAAGATGGCGATATTACGTTATTGACCTTTTGGACACAGGAATCAGAGTTCGTTCTCCCTGTCTATGAATCTGTGTTTTTGCCAAGCGAAATGCCGGGCTGACTGCTGAAGCAGTGTCGTCTGTCTGTTGTGCCTGTCAGTTCTTCTGTCTGTCAGCCATTTAAGAACAGCACAGAGAACTTCCTGCAGGAAGCTGGTGGATAGCGTGAGGGAGTGAAAGGGTTAAGCTTTTGCTTTGCTGTCATGGTTGTCAAATGCAGGATGTTGGCAGATAGGGTGAGGGAGTCAAAGGGTTAATGCTGTCATTGTTCTGGTGATGTCAAGATTAGTGTTTTTAAGTCCTGTTGTCCCGCTCTTTCCTCCCTCTCCCCAACCATTTTTAGACTTTACCAGGGCATAGGGTTTTGCGCGAGCTCAGAGAGTCATCCAAGATATCTGTTGATAGATTTCGATGGAGCATACACTAAACAGTGCGTTTACGATTAACTCCCCTTTTTGTTAGACTTTCCCGGGGCATGGGATTTTGCGCAAGCTCAAGGAGTCTGCCAAGATATCTGTTAATAGATTTCGATGGAGCATACATGAAACAGCTCGAATACGATTAACTCCCTTTTCTAGACTTTACCAGGGCATAGGATTTTGAGCAATTCAAGGAGTCTGTCAGATATCTGTTGTTAGATTTCGATAAAGCATACATGGGACAGTACGAATACGATTATCTCCCTTTTTTTAGACTTTACCAGTGCATAGGATTTTGCACAAGCTCGAGGAATCTGCGAAGATATCTGTTGTTAGATTTCGATGGAGTTCACACTAAACTTGTCCCAATACGATTAACTTCCTTTTGGACAGTCTCCGAGCTCCGAATTCTTGGCGCAGTGAATTGTTTTTGTAACACGATCCAAAGTCCCAAGACGCAAACAGAAGACTGTTGATGATGATGGCCAATCACTGTGGAGGTGTTAGTGGGGCGCCGAGGGGAGCGCTAACGAGCGAGATAAGGCTGGCAGGGGGTCTTTGATGCTTTGCACGTGTTGTACGTTACAAACGCCGCGACGGCCCCTCTCGAGCCATCTCACTTTCAAACACTGCATCGCTGTATTCTTGATGAGCGGAGTTAATTGTTCACCCGAAACCGTTAAATGAGCAATAATTGGTTCGTTGTTTGGTTGTGTGTGGAGTGGGAGAGAGAAAGAATTTCCATTGAGAATAGAAATTCTGAAAGAATGGAAAACTGAGAATGGAAATTCCCTGAGGCGGAAAAGTTTGTGTAAATGTATTTGATGTATTACCTACCGTGCGTATGTTTGAATTTTTTTTTAATTTTTGATAATCCAATTCTCTCACCTTGAAAAAAATTTGATAATCCAATTCCTACCTCCTCTTCTCCCACCTTGAAAAAATTTGATAATCCAATTGCTACCTCATCTACTCTCACCTTGAAAATTTTTTGATAATCCAATCCCTACCTCCTCTTCTCTCACCTTGAAAAATGTTTGATAATCCAATTCCTACCTCCTCTTATCTCACCTTGAAAAAATGTTTTGATAATCCAGTTCCTACCTCCTCTTCTCTCACCTGAAAAATTTTGATAATCCAATTCCTACCTCCTCTTCTCTCACCTTGAAAAAAAAATTTTTATAATCCAATTCCTATCTCCTCTTCTCTCACCTCTACCATTCCTGTAATACATATCCTCTCCCCCAAAACAAACAAACAAACAAAATGAGAAAATAGGACTTTTGCAAGGAATAAAGCTACATTGGACGAATCCAGTCAGTATTATTTGAAAGGTAACTTTTTGTTATTTTCAAAAGCGAGGAATGAAATAAGTAATTTTAGGAGTACCACTGTTCTTTTACAAGATTGTATTGCTTTCACCGTAGTATTGTTATCGT
>JAPXFY010000017.1:38942236-38947236 GCA_030674185.1 Monoplex corrugatus
CTCTCTCTCTCTTTTCTCTGGATCACTGTCTGTCTGTCTCTCTGTCTGTCTCTCTCTCTCTCTCTCTCTCTCTCTCTCTCTCTTCTGGTCACTGTCTGTCTGTCTCTCTTCTGTCTTCTCTCTCTCTCTCTCTCTCTCTCTCTCTCTCTCTCTCTCTCTCTCTCTCCTCCCTCTCTCTCTCTCTCTCTCTCTCTCTCTCTCTTTCTTTCTCTCTCTCTCTCTCCTATTTTCGACATTTTCTCCCATTCTCTGTTTGTTCTCCACTCCCGTTCATGAATGGATTTCCATGTGGACCCCTCTCTTTCCCCTTCCCCCCTCCCCATATTCCACATCACTCATCCAACCTTCACCCACATCCCCCCCACCCCTTTCCATCCTTCTCATTATCACTACCACCCACCACAACTGCCACACGATAAAAAAAGAATATGATAATGATAAAAGACACCCCCTTCCCCTTCGTCTTGTTTGACATTCTGACCCCCATTTCATCACATTATTACTCACATTGAATTCTTTTAACCCTTTGGCTCCCACACCCTATCCACCAGTATCCTGCATTGCCAACCATGCTAGCAAAGTAAAAACGTAACCCTTTGATTCCCTCACCCTTCCCACCAGCTTCCTGCAAGAAGCTGGTGGAAAGGGTGAGGGAATCAAAGGGTTACGTTTTTGCAGTTGATAGATAGGATTTTGAGTCAAAGGGTTAACGGAGGGAGGTGCTTGCCATCTCGTTCTCTCTGTCTTGTCTTTCTGTACTGCACTCGTTTTCTCTCTGTGTGTTTTTTTCTTTCTCTTCCTTTTCTTCTTTTTTTTTTTTTTTGACTGTATTTTACTTCTTTCTCTTTCTTTGTCTCCCTCCTTTCCATCCAAAAGCAAGTTTATTTTTCTTAAGCAAACTAGCAACAGAAAAACTGGTATTTTTACCTCAAGGGGGTTTATCGGCTGCTTTTTCTGCCCCGTAGCGCCTCTCCCTCTCTCCTGTGTCCCCTTCCTCCTCCTCCGCCTCCTCTCCTCCTATCACACACACACACACACACACACACACACACACATACACACACACACACATACACACTCACACACAGAGAAAGAGAGAGAGAGGGAGTTTTCTTTCCGATGACCTTATTGATTGTAGTTTTCGCAATGGCACTAGTATGAGAAATTCATTTCTGCACGCTAAATTGTTTTGATTCGTGGAACTAGGAGAAAAAAAAATGCATTGAGATAAGGTTTGTTTCATAATCATTATTTTTATGAATTGCAGATCTGACATTATTGTTTGGCATACTAAATCCACAAATAAACAAACATGTCTTGTCAGCTTTGTTGATTATTCATTTTTAACAAATGCCGAGGCAAATACTTTAATTGAGCGAAGCATAATCCGTTGCATACAAGACTTCAAATTCAACATGCATGGACATTATCCCGATCTTCTACAAAGGATCTTATACATGTGCCACCAGTGCATACAAGAATTCAAATTCAACATGCATGGAAATTATCGCGATCTTCTACAAAAGATCTTATATATGTGCCATCAGTTAGAAAAATGTATAAAGAATAAGTGGAAATATTTCGAATAAAGCTTTGTGAAAATAGTTATATCATACGTCAAGAATAGATAAGAGATTATGTTCAAAATTCGTCTGAAACTGAGGTAGATATGGCAGCCATTTTGTCTGAAAATGTGTAAAGGTCATGTCATTTTTGCTTTATATTCTTCTGTATGGTGTTTTGTGGTAAAATTTTTTTTTTCGAGTTTGCATTTATAAATGTGCATTTTTTTGTAGAAGGATTATCAAATCAGATATTAAATCTGTGTTCGTGTTTTCATCTACACCAAATATGGTTGTTTTCATTCGGTGTTTTATACTTGCACTACACAGTCGACACATTTTGACTATACTATACTTCAACGCTTTCACAAAATCTTTTAATGCAAACATTGCCAAAATATATAATCAAACAGAAGTCACAAAAAAAGTTAAGTCCCATTTCTTTCAGAATGGCATTAGTTCATAGAATTCTATGCACAGTACATAGTTTAAATTCTTTTTAACTTCTTGTATTTTATGAATTTTCATTAATGCCATTCTTCATGGAATGTTTGTTCCCAATTTGTCCACGCGTTTGATAAGGAACATGGAAATGCATGATCTGATGTTAAAATGTCATAGTATGATTATATTCCTTTAGACATGGAATAAATTGCTTTCAGTGCTGTAGAAATATCCTGTGCGCATTCATTTGATAAGTTCGTTTTTGTTTCCTGTATTTCTCATCCGACATTCTGCATCCATTTCAAACAAGAAAATTAATATCTGCATCGTATTTTGTGTTAAATTGATCAAGTGTCATAAACACCCATTTTCATTTTTCAAAAATACGTGCAATACAGTGAATTCCTTTTTCAAATGAACTTCTAAATTTCGCCACATTATTTCTGGTCATTATCTTTTTTTCACTAGAATAGGGTCAGTATGCGTTCTTAGTATAATGTGAGTGTGTGAAAGTCTATGCAAAAGATGTAGTATATATGGCATCGTGATTTTAGTCTCTCACATTCCGCAATAGAAGAGAAAAATTGACAAGAACATTAACTCTTTGACTCCCGCACCGTGTCCACCAGCATTCTTCTATGTCAACCATGCTAGCAAAGCAAAAACTTAACCCTTCACCCTTTCTGCAGGAAGCTGGTGGATAGAGTGAGGGAGTCAAAGGGTTAAATTGGTCGAATTTTTACAGATACTGACCTATCCAAACATAAGTGCCAGCACATGCATATAGAAAATTACACAAAACACACTCATGCACAAAAGACGTTTGCACACACGTATGCACATACATACGCATATGTGTGCACGCAAGCGCGCAAAACAAACTCATCTTTTAAGACGTTTCTTTTTCTAGAAATACATGTATGTTCAGGTCTACAAAAATGATTTTTAACTCTCAAAAAGGGAGATTATTGGAACAGCTATTGGAACAGGGAGACAATTTTGTTTTGCTTGCATTTCGTTTGTTTGCCGTTTTGTTTTTACTCCCCAGATTGTGTGTTTACAATTATTGTCTTAACGGTTGATCCTTTTTGTCTAAGATTTAATCGACACAGCGCTTGGATGAATGATTAATGTAGGCTACTTCTTGTTCCAAGTACAAACGTATTTATGACCGGGTTGTGGTTTTTGACGTGGTGTAAGCCCTGATATGACTCTAGTAGTCGGCTGGGCTATAAGCAATATGAACTTGAACTTGAACGTATTTATGCCTTTATAACATTGTGTGCAGTGGCATTCACTCAGATTGTCTTTAATATTCATCTCCCGTCACTTGGATAATGTTTTTACTGGAACAAAAGTATTATTTCGAATCAGTTTTAAGACGGGAATCTGTAATTTTTAACCCACCCTTACTTGCTTCAGTATTCATCTAGCGTATTTACCTCTTTCATCCTCATCTATTATCTTCTTTTTACAAGAAAACAAACCGACAAACCAGTGTGGGATGGTGTTTTTTTTTTGTTTGTTTGTTTTGCTTTTTGTTTGTTTTGTTGGGTTTTTTTTTTTTTTGGGGGGGGGGGGTGTTTGTTTGTTGTTTTTTTTGTTGTTGTTTTTTTTGTTTTGTTTTGTTTTGTTTTTTTCCTCTGACCGGCTTCTATTCGGAGTTCAGTGTGCTGTGAGCTCTTTGGAAAGACTAGGTCCACATAGTCGAATTTCGTCCACTTTACGGTGACGCCATTGAGGGTGTTGTTCAAATTTCTTGACCAACACTGCAGGCGTCTGTATTCCTCGGGCCTGGCTGATGCTAAGATATGTTCTGAAAGGAAGGATAAAGTACAGCCTTGTCACACAGTCCCAGACCAGAATGGAACTTCACAGCATCATGATCATGGTCCCCATCGTCATGTATCGTCACAATATTGTGAATAATTGTTCCAGACTTTACGACTAGAAAAATGTTGCAGAAATGGGACTGTCAAAAGAAAAACGATAATAAGAACGACTACGTAATTTCATCAAGGAAAAATTAACGACAGGTGCAAATATCAACAAGCACAAACATTCCACTTTGCATAAAAAAAACCATGATTTGACGTTATGAAATATTCTCATTACATATGTTTATCATTCCTTTTGTCCTGAACAAGTCATTTTCATTTCGCCAGATTTTTTTTTTTTTTTTTTTTTGTCTCAAAAAGTTGTGATGCTGTTTTCCTAAACTACACAAGTCTTGGCAGGTAACTGACTACAAAATCCCAACCAACGAGCGTTGGCATCGATCTTATCAGCGGAG
Source organism: Monoplex corrugatus (assembly GCA_030674185.1). NCBI lineage: Eukaryota > Metazoa > Mollusca > Gastropoda > Littorinimorpha > Ranellidae > Monoplex > Monoplex corrugatus. Next base: position 38,946,536 of record JAPXFY010000017.1, read on the forward strand.
GCCGACAGTTATTCCCAAAACACGACGCCAGGCTTGCAAGACAGCTGTCGTGGGATGTTTACCTGACAAAGACTGGCCCCTAGCGTGCACTTTTGTGGGGGGACGGGGAGGAGACGAGGGGGACTGGGTGGTAGAAGCGTGCGAGAGAGTGTGAAACAGAGAGATGGGGGAGGTGGAGGAGTGAGAAAGAGACAGAGACAGAGAGACAGACAGAGGTAGAGAGACATAGACAGGGACAGACAGAGACACAGAGAGAGTAGGCAATGACAAGGACAATGACAAAACTGTTTATTGTACTTTGAGGAGAGAGACAGACAGAGAGAGAGAGAGAGAGAGTAGGAGAAAGAGAGCAGAGGAGAGAAGAGAGAAAAGAGCGAGAGAGAGAGAGAGAGAGGGAGAGAGAGAGGGGAGGCCGAGAGAAGAGAGAGAGTAGGCAATGAAAGGACAATGACATAACTATTTGTGCCTGAGAGAGACAGAAAGTAGGAGAGAGAGAGAGAGAGAGCGTGGAAGCGAGGGAGAGAGAGAGAGAGAAGGGAAGAAGAGCGAGCGTGGGAGCGAGAGAGACAGAGAGAAATGGAGTAGACAGACAGACAGACAGAGAGAAGAGGAGAGGGGAACAAGAGAGAGAGAGAGACAGAGACACAGAGAGAGAGCCTATGGGGGAGGGGGGTGTGAGTGTCAGGCAGAAGGTCAAACAT
>JAPXFY010000017.1:38954736-38962236 GCA_030674185.1 Monoplex corrugatus
GTGTGCACAAGGGGAGTCACTCTGCGATCACCAGCAGCTGAACAAGCCGACGGACAATCGATCACATTTCAGCGACCAATAGTTCCCGAATCTTCTCTGCCCACCTCCTCTCTTTTCTGCGGGCTTTTCTCTCTTTCTCTTTCTCTTGCTCTGTTGTCTCTAGTTAGATTTGATGTCCGGCGACACCAGCGTCGAACGAGTCTAGATTATGTCTAGAATTATGTCTGAGCATTCCTTTTGGTATCTGTCTTCCTGCGTACTGAGTGCTAACCTGTGATAGAAGTCTTCAGATTCCTAGAGGTGTTTTGTGCCTCAACTTCTAAAAGTGTTAAAACATAAGGTTTTAGGTTGTGTGTCCTGAATTTGAATTTACATTTCAATTCTTACTATACAAAGAACTAAAATACTGACTGGCTCACATTGCTGTTAAATAATGCTTACACTGTGGATGAAACCTTGTCGTTGGTAGAGAAGCTTGCGTGCAACTATGATCCATTGAGCTAAGCCGTCGGGAGTCTAGTACTCCTGGTATAGGGGTAGGGTCTCCCATGGCGGAAAGGTCACTGGTGAGTTGCCAGACTAATATCATCCGTTTCCACTGCCTTGTGGATAGCTGATGGATAAGTAAAGGCTAAGGGAAACAACCCCTACAGAAAATTCGGAGCGGAGCCCAGTTAGGCGGTTTCTTGTTCAAACTCTGTCAAGTCTCCGGCAAAATCCTGGACCCAGAATCATCTCCAGCCGTCTTGACCATGTCTTGCCACTGGATCCAGGTGATCCTGAACGAGAGAGTGTGGATGATGCTGCGCAAGTTATCTACACTTTAATCAAAATCTCAGCTCATGTCATGGCTTCATACTCATACAATCGAAGACAATAGTTACATCGTGGAAGTCACTAACCCAAACATCAGGCTATTTACAGTCATATTAGTCATCTTTACTGGCACGTCATCTACTGATTTAGCCAATTAGGTTTGGTGACTGTTTCTAGTTTAACCCTTTGACTCCCGCACCCTATCCACCACCTGCAACAACTTAACCCTTTGACTTCCTCACCCTATCCACCAACGTTGCAGGAAGCTGGTGGATAGTGTGAGGGAATCAAAGGGTTCAGATTTTGCTTTGCTAGCATGGTTGACAATGCAGGATGCTGGTGGACAATGTGCGAGGGTCAAAGGGTTAAGACTAAATGTGACCATGTAAATGTCAGCAGTCCTCACTGCATTTAAGAAATCGTTCAACATTTCCTTTTATGTATGGGGAGGGAAAAATGGGTCGCATGTAGGTAAGGAAGGTATACGTTCAGATAATTACCTAAAAAAAAACCGGAAACGACCGAGGACAAGTGTTTTCCAATCAGCTAACTGAATTCGAACAATTCCAGTCCAGAAACTGTTTAGGGTAAGGGTAGGTTATGACCGTCTGCTTAATCAAGATACCAAGCCATCCTAATTCGTCTTGATAACAGGATCACTCCGCCACCCGTGAGCTATGACTGTGTGACCTGACAGGGGAGGCAAGGCATTTAAGTCTTTTTCTAAACTGCCCTCCTGTCTCTTCAGCTTCTGGCGCAGGACAGCGAGGGTCTCTTTTGTGTGCGGCCCTGCTTCCCCCACAGATGTCGCTTTGGCCTCCCCAAACTTGGCCCCGGCCATTCTGCGGCCGATTGTTGGCCGCTTTGAGGAGCCGGACAAGAGTGGACAAACTTGTGTCAAGATCGTTTCACGAGGGAATTGATGTGCCGGGGCCGCCGAGGCCCGCTTTTAAGAAATCAGAAAGCGGTTTGAAAAAAAAAAAAAAAAAAGACGAAGGAAGTGACAGAAAGCGAAGGGGGGCGGGAGAGGGTGGAGGGTGAGAAAACTAGGGGGGAAGGGAGGAAGGAGAGAGAAAGAGGAAGGCGGGGGTGGAGAGGAGGGGGGGCAAAAGCGAGAGGAAGGAAGGAAGGAAGAAAAAAGCAGAAGAAGAGAAAGGAGATGGAGAAAGGGCAAAGCTTGATTGATTCATGGATTGGTTGCGCAGCTGATGAGTTTGAAGAGACTCTTGCAGGGACGGGGAGAGAGTGCTTGCCTGGGAAAGACACTGTCAATCTCCCGGCAAACTCTTGTGCAATGATTGCTTCCAGAAATAATTTGACATATAAGAAGCCAAAAATTGAAAGGAGGGAGATCAAAATAAAAAAGACTGTATAACAGAGAGAAAGGAAAGTGAGGGAGGGAGCAAGAGAGAGAGAGAGAGTGGGGGGGAGAGAGACAGAGAGAGAGACACAGAGAGAGCAAACAGAAAATAATCGATCTATTGAGGCAGAAAGCCCGTGTTGTCCTTGTGTTGATTATTTTAATTCATACTCCGCCATTGACTCGCACTCAACCCGTTCTTCAACCTCCACCCACCCACCCCCCACCCCCCACCCCCCACCCCCACCCCCCACCCCCACCCTGCCCCTTTCTCCACCCACTTCTATTTTTCCATTTTACCGGCTGTTTATTTTCATTATCCTTTGCGTTCCTTTCTATTATTGTTTGGAAATGAATAAGATAGTTTTGCTGAATCAATCGCTGATATTCAGGATAATATCAGTATTTTTGCTTTAGCTTTTCAGGTTCAACAGAATTCGTCCCAGAAGATAATGATGGCGTTGGTAATGTGCCCGGCCGGTGATAGATCTAGTTATTGATAGAGAATAACTAAAATAAATGAATTGTTATTGTTATTTTTTGTTTAAAGCCCAGCCGACTGCGTGGAGCCATATCAGGGCTATAACCGTTTCAGAACATACACAATATTTCAACAGGAAAAAAAATGGAAGAGAAAATTAAGCACGCATATCAATGCATTCGCGAACATAATCTAAGGAAATGCCGCTGGCGTTGACCACTCCATCCAATCTATCACACAAAGGATTTGAAAAACGTTCATGAAAACAAATAAACATAACTAAGGACACAAAAAACGTATATAAAACAGGCATAAATTACTTAATATTGCTTCCGCATATCTCATTTCCCTTAGAGCCGAAAATGCACTTAATACATGTACCCAATTATCAATCCTAAGAGAAAAATATATAAGACTTTATCGAACAAATACAGGTGAATGGACCAGCAAGGCAGAAAATGGTAGGAAGAAATGACAGAAAGCAAAGGAACAAGGCAGAAACAGTGATAGAAAAGAGGAATTTTCTATCACACGATTTCCACAAGGTGGGTTACTGTTTGTACTTGAAAGAGCCGCCGGCATCCCCCGTGGGAAAAATAAATGAATACACCAGTGACCGTGGTGTAGTGGTCAACGCAGCGGACTATCGACTGAAATGTTGTGAGTTCGAATCCCCACCAGTCTATTCAATTATGGGATTTTTTCTCACTAGCCGGCTCCTACCAGGAATTGAGCAGGTGTCTGTATCTCTCGGGCTTGGTTGACGCCAGGATATATTATGATAGTAAGCATAGAGTACAGCTCTGTCACGCAATCTCAAGCTTAGCTGGAACTTCACGGCATCTTGATTATCATCCTCATCGTCATCATCATCATTGCATGGTAAAAATTGTGCCATCTTCTGTGACCATTAAGTTGGCATAGAAAATGGGAGTGGGGTGTGGTGGGGAGAGGGAGATGAGGTCAAAGCAAATTTCCCTGTATGGGATGGTCCCTTGAAAAAAATAAATGAATGAGTAAATACACAAAGAAAGATACAAATCGATCAAAATTATATTCATCAGGAATAACTGACCATTTTTCGTATTTTCTCAGAATTATTGATGTAGGAAAGTGTGTGTATTTTTCTTGAGATTGTTCTCTTTGTATCAGCAGATAAGAATTTGGAATAAAGAAATTATTCAGTTTTTGGAGTGTGGAGACTGTTTATTTTAGAAAAATGTAGATTTCAGGTATAAAGATTTTGAGGCCGTCCCATCAGATTAGCAACATTGAGACATTTCAAACTCTGGCTTCTGACAACTGTCTTTGATAATTGATTTCAAATTTAAAGATGATTCAACACAAGGATTAGATAGTTTTCTCGGTTACTAATTTCGGAATTAGATATAATTCAGAACATGGTTTTTTACACTCTGACATAACTAATCTCGAATTTAAAGAATTTAGAGATACTTCAGTATGTAATTTCTGGTTTTGTTTGTTTGTTTGTTTGTTTGTTTGTTTGTTTGTTTGTTTGTTTTGTTTTGTTTTGTTTGTTTGTTTTGTTTGTTTGTTATAGATATTGTTAATTTAGATAGCATGAAAAAGATGAAAACGTGGCATGTAGCACTTTGTCTTATACTCAAGTGAGAAATATCGAGATCATTTTAAACATGATTTTACGGCTGTCTTTGATACTATTACTAGACTATAAATTACAAATTCAGAGATAACCCGAAACGAAATGTGGCACCTATCTTGGCTTTTGGTTTTAACCCTTTGACTCCCGCACACGATCCACTTACTGCAAAAACTTAACCCTTTGACTTCTTCACCCTATCCACCAGCTCCATGCATGAAGTTGGTGGATAGGATGAGGAAGTCAAAAGGTTAAAGGTCTGCTTTGCTGGCGTGGTTGACAGTGCAGGATGCTGGTGGACAGGGCTGCCAGAGTCAAAGGGTTAAAAATGTGGAAATGACCTTTGAAGAACTTGCTTCGTGAGACCTGACGTGTATGTCCCCGTGTGTTTCAGCGAGGTCATGAATAAGGACTGTCAGATCCAGCTGGAGCAGACCATGTCCTCCAAAGACCTGTCCCCCTACTCCGCCATGTCGGACCGCGCCCGCAGCGGCAGCGGCAGCGCGAGCGGAGGCAAGTCCAGGCCGTCCCGCGCCAAGGCCCGCCGCTCCCCTACCCCCAGTTCTCCGGCACCGAGACCCCAGAGACCGCCAGCCAAGAGTTCCCGGACAAGACTTTCCAGGATTACATGTCCACCTCGTCGTCGTCGATGGCGGGCGCCGACGTGTCCACGGGGGTGGGGACTTACTCGAGTATGATGTACGGGGCGCACGCCACGGACGGGATGGACCGTTACAGCGCTCTGTATTCCACGCCCTACCCCCACCCGGGAGTTGCCATGTACAGAGACGCTGCTTGTGTGTATTCCTACCCGGCCGCTGCCGCTGCTCATCAACGCTACCTCGATGACCGCTCTCCGTACCGCGGCTACGAGGAACGTTACTTCCCGGCCAGGGACCCCGCGGCCTATCCCGGCTACCTCTCCTCGAACGCCACCATCCAGAGCGCTGCCGTGGCCGCGACCAATTCCAGACTGTGCCAGGAGGCCGCTTTGCATAGAGAGGCTGCGGGGAGTGGTGGGGGTCAGGGGGTGCTGGTGGGGGGACAGTCGTCTTACAGCAGTGACTTCAGGTCGGCCAGTCAGTGTTCCAGGTCCAGTTCTCGGGACAACACGCCCTACGTCACTCAGTCCACGTACGCGGCGCCCTACAGCAACCGCTCCGAGTCCTCGGCCTCCGAGGTGGACGTGTGCAGTGAGGAGTACGAGAAGCAGCGACAGTCGGGGGCGGGTCAGAACACTGGCGGGCTCCGTGGCTCTGAACGCTCCACCGCCTCGTCTAAGTTCGACCCCATGATGGAGAGCGGTATGAGCAAGGAAGAGAGCGCTTACAAAAACAAGGAGACGCCTTCTGTGCTGCAGACCATGTCCCCTACCCACCACCATCAAACTCAGCAACATCACCATCAACAACAACAACAGCAACAACAACAACAACACACGCAGAGAGAGTCCAGCGTGCCACATCCAGTCATCATGAGGCGGCGTTCCACCACCGCCACCAGCGCCTACACCACCCCAGCCACCTCCACCACCGACAACCGCATCATCACCAACGGAACCACAGCAAACGGTGCTGGCAGCGGCAGCGCGAACAACACGAGCGGCGCCGGCGGTGCCGCGGACTACAACGCCAACGCCAGCACCGCCATAACCGCCAACACCTACGGCTACAAATCCCCCTCCACCCTCACCACCTCCGGAAGCGTGGTGCCCGCAGGCGCGGAGCTCAGGTCAGGCTCTACAGGCTCAGGCACGCCAGGCTCTGTGCAGAGCATGCCCATCAAGCCCGCAGCGCTGCCCAGCACGACATCCACCAGCAACAACGGCACGAACAGCAACAACACCAGCAACGGCAGCAGCAGCAACATCAACCTGAGCAACGCTGTCCACAACATGAACGGCAGCAGCAACAACAACACTCTCAACATGTGCGCCGCCGGGGCAGGACTAGGCGTCAGCGGGGCGTGTGCGGGGGTGGGGGGCATGGGGGCCGGCGGTGGGGGTATGGGCACCATGATGCCCACGGCCGCCGACTCGTATTTCTCCAACGACAAACTGGGCACCATGCGCATGGCGGGCATGGGATGGGCATGGGCATGGGCATGGGCATGGCGAGCACACAGGACTACAGCCAGTGCCTGAAGGCAGCAGCCTACGGTTACGACAACTACTCCCCTGCTGCCTCCATCTATGGCACGGCCGCTGCCGCTAGCTTGCAGACCCAGCGTCCCTACCCTGTCATGCCGCAGCCCGGCTACACGAGCGTCATCGTGGATCCACACGCGCAGCAATACCACGTGACTAACGGTTACGCTGTGCATTGATCTTTTCCAATCTCCCCCCTCTGTTGGTTTTTTTTTTTTTTTTTTTTGTGTTTGTTCCCACAAGTAAGGGGGAGATTGATTGTTCTTTCTTTAAACAGTCACTCTGTTTGACGCATTTGGGAATCGTACTATGGACTTTTTCCCATTGTCCATGTGGAAATGACAAAATTGTGCCACCAAGTTTTCCCTGTTGTGTCGGCAACTGGATTTTCAATATACTTACTTGTGTGACAAAAAAGATTGTGTCGCTATTTCATTTCGTTTTGTTTTTTGTCCAGAAACGACTTTTTAGTCAATTTCTATGACAAGAAGATTGTGCCACCAAGGTTTTTGTTGTGTTTTTTTTTCATCCCGAGTTGTGTCGGCAACTTGTTTTTCAATATCAATTTGTGACTGAAATGTTATGCCACCAATTTTTTTCTCTCTCTGTCTGTTTTCAACCAGTTCTGTCGACAATTTGTCTTCAATCTGTTTGTGTGACAGAAAATGTGTGTCTCGCCAGCCTTTTGCTCCTCCTCAAGTTACGTCAGCAAGTAGTGATGGCTTGTGGCGAACCTTCAGAGATAGTTGTGGATTGTTGTTGCGAGCGTTGGTGAAGACTTGTTTAATTTTTGTTGTTGTTGTTGTTGTTTTTGGGTTTGTTTGTTGTTGTTTTTTGGGGGGAGGTGTTTGTTTTTCTGGGGTTTTTTGTTGGTTGTTTGGTTTTTGTTTGTTTTTGTTTTGTTTTGTTTTTTCTTTTTTTTTTCGTTTTGTTTTTTTTTAGCTCTGCACGTGAACCATGTCTTCTATCTTTGTGTACGTGCAAGTCCTCTGGCCCTTTTGTCGTTTGTGTGACTTTGTGTAGAGTTTGACCTTTCACTGCCTCTGGTTCTTGTGGGATGGTCAGTCGGTCAGCCG
>JAPXFY010000017.1:38967236-38972236 GCA_030674185.1 Monoplex corrugatus
GTGGGATCGTTTTTGTACTCAGTGTGTGTGTGTGTGTGTGTGTGTGTGTGTGTGTGTGTGTGTGTGTGTGTGTGTGTGTGTTGTGTGTCTGTGTGTCTGTGTCTGTGTGTGTCTGTGTGTCTGTATGTCTGTGTCTGTGTGTCTGTGTGTTGCGTTGCTGCCGGAGAGGGGGGTGGGTCCCGCACAATGAGGTTAGGATAGCAAAGGAGTAAGTGAAGGTATAATTCGTCAGTTAGAAATGGGAACTTTGGTGGGTATCTTCCTTCATAGCCCTGATATGGCTCTAGTAGTCGGCTGGGCTATAAGCAATATGAACCGAACTGAATCTTCCTTCGTGTGCGAGGTGCAAGGGGCAATGATTCATTCTGTAGCTTCCCCCTATCCTTTTCCATTTCTTTTTTTTTTTTTTTTTTTCTCAACTAAAATTATGAATTGTTTCAGACCGATATTTGTTTGTTGTTTGTTTGTTTGTTTTGTTTGTTTGTTTGATTTTGTTTTGTTTGGTGCTGACATATTTTGTTGTTTTTTTTTGTTTGTTTTGTTTTTTACATTTCCTCTGGATTTTTGAAAACCATTTTGGCGTGAATTTATTCATCAGTTGACTGCTTTTTCCCCTTGTTGTTGTTGCAATAATGTTTTCTTGCCTTTGTTTTGCCTTGTTTTCTTTTTAGTTCTTTTTGTTTGTTTTGTTTGTTTTGTTTTGTTTGTTTTGTTTTGTTTGCTTGTAATAATCTTTCGATGCCTTTAATTTTGAGCTCACTAGTAGCTAAGGCAATGTTTTGCTTTTTGATGAAAGAAGACTGTAGTCAGAATATAATTCCATTCCCCTAACTCTTCGTCTATCTGTCACTTACCTTAACCCCACACGCACCCTATCAGTTTCTTCGTATAACCAGACGGTCGGGGGAGGGGGAGGGGGAAAGGGATAGGGAGGAGCGCGAGCAGACATAAAAAAAATCAACCACAGAATTGTTGTTTTCATAACATTATGCCTGTGTGTGTGTGTGTGTGTGTGTGTGTGTAGTGTGTGTGTGTGTGTGTGTGTGTGTGTGTGTGTGGTGTGTGTGTGTGGTGGGCGTGTGTGAATGACAGAGAAAAAAATATATATAATTTTAGTGAGATTTTGTTTGTTTGATGATGATGAGATGATGATGATGATGATGATGGTATAATTATGAGAATGATGATGATGATGGTAGTGATGAATATTAATGTTGTTGTTGTTGTTGTTGTTGTTGTTGTTGTTGTTGTTGTTTGTTTTATTTTAATTCATCGGATCTACGCGCTACAGAGTAGAAATAGCGCCATTTCTTTTTAACAAAATACCAAAGATGTAAATTATGTGCTGACTGTACAGAATTTGTTTGTGTGAGTCTTGTTTCTTTTTTGAGTGGTTTTGTTTTCGGAATGTGTGCACGGGATGTTGGGATTTTCCATCGGAAGTTTCACTCTTATTTTCAGTATGGAAGATTTTGAATGGACGAGAAGGAGAGAGAGAGAGAGAAAAAAAAAAAAGAGTGCTAGAAAAACCAAAGAGAAACAAAGTCTGCTTAATTATGTGTATTTGTGTTTTGTTTTGTTTTTCGTTGGGAAGGGGGGAGGGAACGGAGGGGGAGGAAAGTTTTGTTTGGTAGGCTAGTAGTGTATCTTTCTTCCACCCTCCGTGATCTTTTTTTTTTTTTTTTTTTTAAACCAATTTCTTAAGATGTGTTGAAGGGTTTCATTAGCATTCAGCCTATTTCGAAACCTTCGATTTGCTCTGAACAAAATCTTTTCATGCCCACTGGAATATTTGTTTGTTTTGGATCAGATTTCATGGAAAACGTACATTTTTTTCTGTTTCGAGTTACGGTGTTCTGTTTTCTAGGAAGATTAATCAAACAAAATAAACAGAAACTGCGAGATTTATAATAAATCCATAGATCGTACATAATTTCTTTTGAATCATATATAAAAATTCTTTTTCTTTCTTTTTTTGTTTTTTTTTTTTTTCCTGTTTTTCATGGATAAACAAGGGGAAAACTCAGTTCTAAATGTTTATGGATATCTTTTTTGATATTCGTATTCCCTTGTATGCATTACAGTTTTGTCTGATTTGCTAAAAGTTTTTGTCATATTTGTAATCATAACTTCAGCTTATTTTTTTTTGTTAAAGGTTATTTGAACGAACAATTATCTCATACGACATCAAATGCAAAGTTTGGCTTTTGTTTTCGTTTTCCTTGTGTACAATAGGCATAGGCATGAAACTGCCCGCTAAAGAAGTGTTAAATAATCTATTGATTTGTCAGTAGAATAAAGTGTTTATTATTAGCTAACACGTTTGTTGTCAGTTGACATATCAACAAAAATAAACAGTATTTTATCATTTTTTGGCACGTCAAAGCCACATCCTCACAAACTCCTCAGAATTTTGTTCATAATCGACTGAGTAATCTGCAGAAGAAAAAAAGTGTTTGTGATTCACCGATATGTTGTTAAAAAAAAAGAAGACAGGTCTGCGGGAAAAAAATTGTATAATCCTGACTCGCAAAAAATTTAATTACAAACTAATTTCTTTATAAATTGTTATAATTCACTGACGTGTTCAGCAATTTTTTTTTTTTTTTTGACCACTGGCATGTCGATAAAAGAAATATTTTTATAATCCATTGACAGTATAGATTGTTTTTTGTTATGCACGGAAATGTTAGCAACCAAAGTTTTCATGTAAAATCCATTGACATATCAGTACTTTCGTTTTGTTGATAATCCATTGATATGTCAGCAAATATTTCTACAATCCACTGATATGTCACAACGTTTTAAAATGTACTGACATGTCACAATGTTTTAAAATCTGCTGACATGTCACAACGTTTCATAATGCACTAACATGTCACAATGTTTTTAGAGCTCACTGACGTGTCACAAGTTTTAAAATCCTCTGACATCTCAGCAAAGTGATTTGTTCATAATACACTGAAATGTTTATTGTCCACCAAAGGAATGTTTAAAATCACTAGATCGTTGACATGCCAATGAAGGATTTATTTCATAACTAGTGACATGTGACAAACAAAAAAGAGAAAGAAATCATACATGTATATGTATATGTAAATGTATATGTACCGGTATATGTATATATGTATATGTACATGTATACATATGTGTATATGCATATATATATGTATGTGTACATGTATATGTACATCTATATGTATATGTACATGCTTATATATATATACAGAGAAAAGAAGAGGCAAACAGCACGCTGTACAGAAAATTCCAGTCGAGTTTGATTTCCACATATTTCTAGCAGAACACCGCATTCCTACTGGAAACTTTATTGACTGACTCCTGGTAAGGCATGTCGACAAAAGATTTGTTAGCGATCCACTGATACGTCAGTAAAATCTTTCTTTTTTTCCCCTCAACTGCCATTCGGCTTGACAAACATTTATAGTGTATTGACATTGTCATTTAGACATGTATCTTGCGTCAGTCTCTTCGTTAAGTGTTTGAATTTTATGTCGAATTTTGTGAGTTCATTTTTTCAAACAGAAATTGTGCATGCCACGATTTTTATCGTTTGTTGTATTTTGTGTATGTAAATCTAAACCCGAAAAGAAGAGGGTTATTGTTTCATAATACAAAAATACTGTGGGGAGGGGTTTTGAATAAATATCTAAATGGAAAAAAAAAGTTTTTAAATGAGTGTTTGGAAAGAAAAAAAAAAGCAAAGAAGAAGAACGAAAGATAAGACAGAGAAAAAGTTTTAAATGATGTTCATTACTGCTGTGTAACAGAAATGGGGTATGCGATCGAGTGGCTGAAAAAAAAATGTTGATGATGATATTTTGCTGTTTATTTTCTTTGAGTTGATTTTCTCTTTGACTTTTTTGGCATGAACTGTTTCTACGCAACGTTCTGTATTTGCCTGTGTTGTTCAGAGATTTAGTGTGCATGCTGCATAAATGAGAGAGGTTTATGAGAAATGTTTCTGTCGTGTTATTCTGATCCGACTGTATTATTTTTGTTCGCATAATGTCAAAGTAAACTGAAAGACTAGCGACTCTCGATTTCGTTTTCTTGTTTGATTTTGTGTGTGTGTGTGTGTGTGTGTGTGTGTGTATGTGTGTGTGTGTGTATGTGTGTTGTGTGTGTGTGGTGTGTGTGTGTGTGTGTGTGTGTGTTTGTGTGCTGTGTCTGTGTGTGTTTAGTGTGTGTTTGTGTGTGTGTGTGTTGCGTGTGTGTTGTGTGTGTGTGTGTGTGTGTGTGTGTGTGTGTGTGTGTGTGTGTGTGTGTGTGGTGTGTGTGTGTGTGTGTGTGTTGTCTGTGTGCGTGTGTACGTGTGTGTTTGTGTGTGTGTGTGCGTATGTGTGTGTGTCGTGTGTGTGTGTGTGTACGTTGGTGTGTGTGTGTGTGTGCGTGTGTGTGTGTTGTGATTAGGAAAAGACAGGCAACATTTCTAGGCCACTTTTATGAGGAAGGGGGATTTGGAGAACCTGGTCACATCGGGAAAGTGGAGGGAAAGAGAGCACCGGGTAGACCCAGGGAGAAAATGCTGGACGGACTTGCAGAGTGGCTGGGGACGAGGGGGGGTTGGGAGAGATGCTAGGGGCAACGAGAGATAGAGACAGATGGAATTCCATGATCGCCAACGCCATGCGGCAGGGCAGTTCATAAATAAAAGTCTTTCTTTAGGGGTGGCAATTTCTTTATATCATTTCTATCAGCAGTCTGTACATTTATTATCAATAAATGTAAACAACAACACTTAAAAATGAAAACTACGTACAACGATCAGAAAATATTGACGGTTCAAAGTGAAGATGAAAAATAAATAAATCATTAATGAAATCAGGCATACGTAATTGTAGGATGAACAACATAAGCCTGATAAGAACCGTTTCAGAAAATGGCATATTCTCTTGTCGGTTTGAATATTTGCATCTCGAATAAACTAATAGATAGATAGATAGATAGATAGATAGATAGATAGATAGATAGATAGATAA
>JAPXFY010000017.1:38987236-38989736 GCA_030674185.1 Monoplex corrugatus
GCTTTAATGAATAAGCTATAGTAGCGTGCTACTGTCTGTCTGTCTGTCTGTCTGTCTGTCACTGTCTTTGTCTGTCTGTCTCTTTCTCTCTCTCTTTCTCTTTCTGTGTGTGTGTGTGTGTGTGTGTGTGTGTGTGTGTGTGTGTGTGTGTGTGTGTGTGTGTTGTGTGTGTGTGTGTGTGTGTGTGTGTGTGTGTGTGTGTGTTTCTCTCTGTCTCTCTCTGTGTCTGTCGGTCGGTCGGCTTGTCGATTGATCTCTCTCTCTCTCTCTCTCTCTCTCTCTCTCTCTCTCTCTCTCTCTCTCTCTCTCTCCTCTCTCTCTCTCTCTCTCTCTCTCTCTCTCTCTCTCTCTCTCTCTCTCTCTCTCTCTCACTCTCTCTCCGTATTTCTCTCTGACTGTTTCTCTGTCCCTCTGTGTGTGTGTCTGTCTGTCGTCTGTCGGTTGATCGGTCTCTCTCTCTCTCTCTCTGTCTCTCTCTCTCTCTCTCTCTCTCTCTCTCTCTCTCTGTCTCTCTCTCCCTCTCTCTCTCTCTACCTCTCTCTCTCTCTCCTCTCTCTCTCTCCTCCTCACTGCTCCCTTTCAGGCCATTCGCCTGTTCTCTCCCCTTACCCCGTGCAGTTCTCTCCCTTGAGTCTCCTGACTTAATCTCCCGCTCCAACTTCCGGTTGGAGTTGCCTCCATATTGATTTGTGAGTGGTCCTTCCACAAGTTCCTTTTTCGCCGTTTGTTTGGGTGTGGGGATGGGGGGGGGGGGAAGACAACGTAGAGGACGGGAGGATGAGAGGACTAGAAAAGGAGTGAGGGTAAGGGAGGGATGGAGGAAGAATTGTATTTGTGATCCAGTCGAGAAAGACCCTATGCCTTAGGGGTGGCCCAGTCTTACTGACTTTTGACTTCAAAAATCTTACCGACGTATTTGGTCTGTGCGCAGGCTTATGGTTTTTGCCATGATCTTTTTTTTTTTTCCTTTATGTGGTATTTGCAGCCTTGGTATATAACGAATTTATTCCGATGCAGAAATGCTGTCTTGAGAAAAATTGAAACTAAAAGTGGGGAGGAAACGGGACAGGGTTGGACTGTTCTGCATCTTTGTATGAGAATTGACATGTTCGTTTGGTAAAAATATGAATCCTATCAATAAAAATGTACTTTTTTTTCAGCTAGCATTTCTCTGCTGTTTTTATGAGTTGTTTTATTTTGTCTTGTTGCTTTGTTAACCATTACTGTATTGTATTGCGTTATGTTGTGTTGTGTTTTTACTGTATTTTATAGTATTGTATTGATAGATCCCACTTTATTTTTAAATTAAAACAGTCTATAATCGCTTGAACGCGTAGTGTCAAAATACGTAGTAATTCTCATACCTGTCGACATTGCATGGTCTATAATTCGCATGTGTAATTGGAAATGACGGATAATATTCTATTACAATGTTTTATAGCAAAAGTTTGTAATCTAAAATCTGTATTATCCGTATGCTTCTGCAATGTGTGTGTGTGTGTGTGTGTTTATGTGTGTGTGTATGTATGTGTGTGTGTGTATGTGTGCGTGTGTGCATGCATGCGTGAGTGTGTGTGTGTGCGTGCGAGCTCTTATGTGCGTACGTTGGTGCGTGAGTGCGTGACGCGCATGTATTCAATGCAAATATTTGGCAGTGAGCCCGACGCAAGCACGTCGCTTTTGCAAAACTTGAAATCTCATCGTTGCTGATTTTTTTTTTTCAAACAGACACTAAAATCCGCAGTAATAAAATAAAACAAGAAGGTGTTCTTCTCAGTGTCAACAGCCAGATAAAAACCTACCATTCAAAATTACCATAATAGTAATCCGGGACGATTTTTATCGGTCTCATTCCATTAGCATGATAAAACCTCATATAAACCAGTCCCATATACGCCTATAATGTATTCCACGTGTCAGAGCGGGATGTCCCAGCCATAACCAATAGAATCACCCGCCGTGTCGAACGCGCCTCTGACGCTGCATACGCTAGGCCTCATTGTCACGGCGCATCTGATTGGTCAACTGCATCTAATGAGCAGATTAGTGGACGTCTTTATGTCTTGCTTACAGTATGAGAGAATACAAGCGTAGGACGGAGACAACTCTAAAATTTTTACTGTCAGTGTGATTGTGGGAAGATGGTGGTGGATAACTTAGTTTAAATCTCTTGATAGGCTGTTAAATGTAACTTTCCTCAGTGTTTACCATGAAGGTTGATTCTTTTGCTTTCTTTTCTTTTCTTGTCCTTTCTTGTATTTTCTTGTATTTTCTTTTGTTTTCTTTCCTTTTCTTGTATTTTCTTGTGTTTTCTTGTGTTTTCTTTCCTTTTCTTGTATTTTCTTGTATTTTCCTGATTTTCTTTCCTTTTCTTGTATTTTCTTGTATTTTCTTGTGTTTTCTTTCCTTCTGTATTTTCTTGTATTTTCTTGTGTTTTCTTTCCTTTTCTTGTATTTTCTGTATTTTCCTTTTTCTTTCTTTCTTTTTCGTTTCCTTTTC
>JAPXFY010000017.1:38992236-39002236 GCA_030674185.1 Monoplex corrugatus
TCTGTGTTTTTGACGGAGTTTAATAACGTTAAAGGCTTAGTATGTCTCAGAAAAAACAATATTCAGTAATATGAACGATACATGTCCATAATATTAATTGTGGGGCGTTTTGTGTGATTCTGAAAACCATGTAGAATGGTTTTGAAAACAGAAATTGACATTATACTTTTTACTACTACCAAAGAGGGTAGACAATATTCTCTTTGCTACTACTACTACTGATAATAGTGGTGGTGGTGGTGGTGGTAATGGTGATGATGGTGATGATGATGATGATGATGAGACGACGACGACGACGACGACGACGACGACGACGATAAGATGATGATGATAGATGATGATGAAAGATGATGATGATGTGATGATGATGATGATGATGAAAGATGATGATGATGATGATGATGATGATGATGGCGATGATGCGATGATATATAAGAAAAATAACAACAATGATAATATTGATAATAATAGTAGGCCTAATGATAACAGTGATAATGTTTACAAGACTCTAAATCTTGGTGTATGAATCAAACCAAAGTACACACTCTCACACTCTTCGTTCACTCCAGCATTCACTCACAATGACAAAAACAACTCAAGGGCACAAAGCACATTCCTAAGGAATGGAGAGGACAGGCGTAGACTGGGATGGGGGATGTGACAAGGGGAAATCATTTAGTTAGTTTAGTAAGTTTTAAAGTCCTACCACTCTCAGAGTATATGAGGACTAGCGAAAAAATTGTTTGAAGAAGCCTTAAAAAATGTTTGCGCATGCGAGAAACCGACGCTTTTTTCGGTTGTCTGATCCACCCTGGATGGCAGTCGAATGGGTGAATGGGAATGATGAGGGGAAATCATTGCTGGACAAAAAGGAATATTAAATCTAAAACAAGTGCGACTGCCCGCGTTCAAGCAAACAGGAACCAGAAAAACATGAACATAGAATCAGAATGCGTATTTGATACAACCAGACAAGACAGGCGCAAAATTTTGGCCAGTTCGCCTTCGTCAAACGTAAACCTAAGATTACAAAACAACAAACAACATACAAAAACTTGTGAGAAAGAGACCAAAACTTCCCTGCTGTTTCGTCCAGTATGAGAAAAGTGAAACGTTAAGGAAGAGTTTGAAACTGTCAAAGATCCTGAAGAAGTTCGTTCCAGTTATATACAAGAACCAGAGAAAATAAACGGCGACCAACTGTGGAACATCTCCCGATCCAGAATGGAACTCCATAGCATCATAATCATCATTCCTATCGTCAGGCATCGCCAAAGCCTGTGAAAAAAATGTATCAGACTCTGTAGCCACTGAAGTGATGCAGGAGAGGTAAAGGAAAACAAAACTAATCAACAAAAAACCTTGTGGAACATCCCTATCGAGTAATTTGTGAACAAATAGTATCTGAAGCAGAACGGAGAGGTTGGGTAGAAGTGTCTATTTGGAGGTGCAGAGATAAGTTGGTGCCTCAAAGACAAAACTGATTCTGCATTATGATAATATGTTTATATATGCTCGGTGACACATTTGTGGTCAAATTTTCGTTCGTGAAATTCACATCATTCAACTTATCAATTGTGACACATATATGGTCAATTCTCGTTTGTAACATTCGTATCATGCAACTTATCAATTTATTCCTTTATAACTTTGAAAAATGTATACTAATACATATTTCATACATAAATAGTGCATTATATTTCTGATTCACCTGCGATACACTGGCACTTTTTATGCCCTATAATGTTGTTAATGCACATAAAAGTCCGGTCTTCGTTCCTCTAAGTTTTGTAAGGAACCACAATTCACGCACAATCAATCATGCCATATGCATCTAAGTAGCCTACATAAAAATTGGTCAGTGGAAAATTAATTTGGGTACGACCCATACCTCTGATATATCTTGCTTACTTTTAAGTGTTTAAACCAAATAAAATGACATTTCAAAAACAAGTTTCAGTAGATTATTCAAAACGTTCGCAAAAAATGAATGGAATCAATCGTTTGTGACACAGAAACTAAGCAAAAAGGCCCATTAAAGTAAACAATCCTCAGCAAGACATACAAAGCATCGACGTGAAAAACAAAGAAGAAAATAACAAAGAAAACTGCAACTGAAGAACAATTCCGAAACAGAACAAAAAAGTTCACAAAAGAAAAGGCCAAAGCCACAAGCGTGCAGTCAGTGTGGGACAGGACAGGAGCACGTTTCTTGACCAAAACGTTATGTTGGGTCACGTAGTTACGAGACTAAGAAACCAACTTGTGCATAAGTGGGCGTAGTTTGTTCGTTTTATTTTGGTTTTGGTTGGTTGGTTTGGTTGGTTGGTTGGTTGTATATTGCATCTTCAGTGGGTGTGCCAGATTTTGTACTTCCATACGCCACCAAGCACCGACATGGTTTACCCGATCTTTTGCGTGCTTATATGATGTTATATGTGCTTACACACACACACACCACACACACACACACACACACACACACACACACACACACACACACACACAACACACACACACACACACACACACAACACACAATATCAGGCACTGGCAGGGGTCACACTTATAATATTGACATGGAAGATGCGAAAAATCTCCAATCTTTTTCCATTACGTACGACTCATTCCTTTAATTGGAAGTCTGATATCCTAACCTAACCAAATAGCTATCATGTTCATAAATGGGCGGTTTGAAACTTCTGTCCAATTGTTGTCCAATTTTCAAGAAGCAGACCTGTAAACATTAAACCATTCACACACATGCTTGTCATTCTCAAACATTGCAAAAACAAATTAAAGTGTAAACCTCCCCGAGGGCCTTTTCTGTATTGTTCCAGTTGTTACAATAGTAACTAACAGTTACAATTTGCTGTAGCAGCAAAGGCAACAAAATTTGCAGAACACCACCACACTGCTGATTGAAGGACAGTAAGACCAATGACTATCAGAAGGCGAGCCGGAAGGACGGGCAACGGGGCCAATAAACTTCCTATTAGCCATCCCGTCACGCTCCACTGGTGCTTAATGTTGCAAAGATGATCATGAAAATGGCCAGTCATTGGGCCGCTGTGTTTCAGCGCTCATTATCGGCCATCTTGGAGACGTTGCCTTCTTCTGCCTGGCTGGTCAGGGGCACACTATCTTGCATTGTCTTCCCCTGACTTCACGACTGAGGTCTGTGTCTTCTGTACACAGAGTCACCCTAGAATTGTGTGTCTGTGACATTTTTTACCACAAAATCACGTCCTAATGTTTTGCTGTAAAATGGCTTTGCAATAATGTTATTCGTAAAAGTCAGCTGGAAGAAAAGTCATTTGATTATCTACCCTCTGGCTTTACAAATGTTGTCAAAGTCATCTGTTCATACTGTTACACTTAAAGCATATGTTTAAGGGGTTGTTTTTTTTCCTTGTAAAACTACGTCTCATGACATTATTTCATGGTAAATAGGTTTCATTTTGGTGGTTTTCACGAGAAATAGTATCAAAATCATGCTTTATTTTCAGTAAAAAAAATATATTCTGGTAATCACGATATTCCTGGTAAGAGTATGTTGCAGCATTCACTGTAAACTGCAGTTGCAGTAGTCTCAGTCAGTAATATGATCTTGTACCATTTACAACAAAATGGTGTTGTAGCTATTACGTTCATTATTGGTAGGACATGGTAAGGCAGGGCAGAGTATGATAGGGGGAAGCAGGGCAGGGTAGAGCAGGGTAGGGTAGGGTAGGGCACAGTCTGGTAGGGCAAGATATGGCACAGCATGCTATGGTAAAAAAAGGGGAGGGCAATAATGGTAGAAAGAATCAGGGTAGGTCACAGTGGAGTAAGAACGCAGTGTGGTAGTGTGAAGCAGTAGGCAGGGTAGAGTAGAGAAGGGCAGAATATAGTGGGCCAGGGTATGGCAAATTAGAGTAGGGCAAGAAAGCATCAGGACAGGAGAAGATATTGCAGGACAAAACAAAGCATGGCAGAGCAGGGATGGGCAAGAGTTAGTCAGGTCAAAAGACCATAAAAAAAAAAACGAGACAGTCTTGATGGAGGCAGACACAAGAAGATCATTGACAAAGAAGATAAGAAAAGAAAGCAACATTTATAGGACATTTTATGAGGAAAGGGGAATCAGAGCACCTGATCACAACAGGAAAACTGGAGGGAAGGAAAACACCAGGTAGACCCAGGGACAGAGATAGATGCATATGGAGGGCCATGATCGGCAACGCCATGCAGCAGACCACATGATGATGATGATGAAAGACCATCAAAGGGCAAGCTGGAAGGACGGGCAACGGGGCCAATAAACTTCCTATTAGCCATCCTGTCACGCTCCACTGGTGCTTAATGTTGCAAAGATTCCATTCATTAATCAATTATGTTTAAATCCAGAACAAGTGTGACTACCCGCGTTCAAGCAAACAGGAACCAGAAAAACACGAAAATAGAATCAGAACGCGTATTTAATGCAACAAAACAAGACAGGCACAAATTCAGCGTGAATGTAAGATCAAAAACAAACAGCAAATACAAAAATTAGGAGAAAAAGACTTAAACTTTTCTGTGCAGCAGCAGGGAAGTTTCAGTCTTTTTCTCCTAATTTTTGTATTTGCTGTTTGTTTGTTTTGTAATCTTACGCTTGACAAAGGCCAGTTGGCCGAAAATTACACCTGTCTTGTATTGTTGTATTAAATACGCGTTCTGATTCTATTTTCGTGTTTTTCTAGTTCCAACTATAGTTAAATAGCGCTATATCACTCATTCACTGAAGCATTTTATCAGAATTATGGTACTATTAGTGAGATAGTAGCATAATGATCCTGTCCATAGAAAAGATGTTAAAACGTTCATATTATTTGGTGTCCTACTCAAAATATTTGTTTAGAAATATAGAGTCTCTGTGATTTTAGTTTTCGTAAAATGGTATCATAGTGGCAATGTTTGATGTGGTAAAATAATGTTGAGCATTAATTTATCATGGAAAATTGTTCATTGAAGACCTCTATGTATATTTTTAAATGTTGTTGACTCCTCCAGTATTTTTGTCAATATTAGTGCAATGATATTTCCATAATACGTTATTTGCGTAATATTTCATGAAAACTAACTTCACCTCATTGCTGTAGGACATTAATCTTCCAATATATTTCCCTCTGAAAATCAACTGTTGATAATAGATTTCACAGTGGCCATATTTTTTAATTATCCTGATTCTGAAATCGATCTTAGCCTGTGGATAGAAAAATGATTGTAATAAGATTTGTGTTTTAAAATCCTTTATAAAATCGCTCCACTGTGACAGAAATTACTATTTTATAAGAGTGTAAATTTAGAGAAAATGTAGAGAAAGAGTTTCCAAGAAACGAGACAGTTTCTCCACACAGTTTTGTCGCTGCGACTGCATTTTCTGAACCACAGGAATATCAAAGACATCGCCACTATGAGAAGAAGAGTCGCCCTAAATGGGCAGGAGAAAAAAACGGGTCTTTGCTCTATCCCAAAGTCTGAAGCAGACAACTAATGACTTTCAGTGGGTGATGTTCAAGTCAGAATACCTGGGCCATATATCTTAACACATTTCAGGAGGATTAAATAGATGGATTATCAGAGTACAAGGCAGAAAATATAGATAACAGGAATATTTTCATACAACAAAGCAGCTTCGTCCTTTGGTGAAGGGTGATTTGTTTTTTCTTTGGGGAAACTTTTGTTGTAAACTCGTAAGGAAAGTCGTTAATTATGGAGCAAAAATTGTATCCAAGACAACATGTGTTTAAGTATCGAGCCGACTTGGTAAACATATTAAAAAATGACTTGTTATTAAACAAAAAGTATGAACAGCATGATATGTTAATGACGAAGAAAGTAAACAGTTTAAGAAATGTTACACTGTATAAATGCACGACATGTCTAAATCTTACGGGGAAAATCTTTCATAAAAATGTTTTAGGTCTTATCCTATCATTGCAAAGTAGTCTCAGAACACCTAACACAGGGGGAAAATACACAGACACAAACAGATATTTCACGCTGAAGACTAATGAAGACAATTACAACGACAAAAAAAACAGAACTAATTTTCCACAAAACTTCACATTTAAAACAAACCCAGAACAAACCACCACCACATCAAAACTTGAAATCGTTTTAACAAGAAACATCGCAGACGACCGTTTTAAAAAAGTTAAAAACGAAAGCAAGGCCAGCTCTAGTTGTCAGAGTTTGAACTGGCTGCTAGCGACATTATCGCCTCGTTCAGCCGTGAGAGCCCGTCACGGCGATCCCAGCCACGTCGAGGTTTCCACAATGGCGGGCGGAAGTCTCTTCCAGCTACTTATGCAGATGGAGGATCAAGCGCGAGACTGGACCGGAAATACAGAGCAGAGCTCTGAGGGCGCGTTTGGGGCATTATGGGAACGATATTGGCGCTTCCGGTTGTCTTAAGGCGTCGTTCTCTTATTGCTTCCGCTGTTCGGAAGTAACGCCTGTCACCAAGTTTTGGCCACCATCTTGTGTTCAGATGGTCAACTCTGTTAGGAATGGAGAAGATAAGAAAAGAAAACAACAGCAGAAAAACAACAGATTGTTTGTTTGTTTGTCCTTTTTTTTCCCCCTCCAATCTTGCGGTCGGCCTAGTTAGGATGTGAGCACAACGTGAGAAATCGCCTGAAGTTACAGTTTAGCTTGGCACAGATTATTTCCTTTTCCCAGGCAGTCCTAATCTTAATGTTTTTCCTCTTCAAACTTGTATCATACGGTGTATGTCGGACCTTCAGTTTGCACCAAATAGCATTACGGCATTCCAGGACTCACGCCTCATCTGCCAGTGATGATCTAGATCCTGAAATTATTGTAGATGCCTCAGGCCTGTGCGTAAATTCAATACATCTGAGCCAAGATTCTTCCCTTCTCCCGCCACCAATGTCCCACTGTAAAAGTGGGAAAGTAAACCACGTCTAACTATGGCGTCCAGTTGTATGTCTGTGAAGAAATGGTAGCGGTGGTTTTCTGTATTTGGATGGGGTAGATAACTATACCAGATCTTACAGGGATACATAATTCAACGGATTTTGTGGCTCAGCTGAAAGAGGTTTGGACTTGAGATCTGTCTCAAGTTCAGCCAGCAACATGAAAACTGGCCTCTTTGCTACACATCTTAATATTCCACAATTCTGGTGCTGTCAGTGGAGTACTTTATAAATTACCCTCGCACATCCTCGATTTCATTTCAAGATCTTTTCAGAGCCTAGAATTTTGCGCAGTCAAAAGGAATCTACCAGACTGTCACTGGCAGGTATGAGCTGAGGACATTCTAGAATTGTCTGAGTGCAATGATTCCAAATTGAACAAATTCAAATTCAATCAACTTTGATATAACATTCAATCTAAATAGAAATTTAAAGGCATGTGAAATATTCCAATGGGCATAATCATTTATTTGTGGATAACAACATGGACAGCAAAACCTATAAACTTTTTCAGTAAATGCCTTTCAGCTTTTTTTGTTTTAAATTTCAACCGGAAAATACTCAAAAATCAAATATGTGTTTGATTAAGTACTCATAACACAATTAGTTTAATTGAGTTTTTGTAAATTTTTAACGCCACTTTCAGTAAACCATGTTCAGTTGGCCAGATTTATAATAAATCAAAATCTTTATCGCAGTTCTGCATCATCGTTTCTTTGTTTGGGTTATTTTCTTTCTCCTGTCTTGAAAAATTGAATATTTTCCTTCAATATTTTGTTATTGTAGCCAAATTCCCCACAGCACAACATTCAGTGAAAAACTACTTTTTGTGTGTGTCAACACATTCACATAGACACACAAAGCACGATCGTGCTGGCGGAATCACAAAACAACATATTGAAGAAAACACACACACACACACACACACACACACACACACACACACACACACACACCACATCTTTATCCAATCTGTAAAATAATATCGTTGCTGTCTGACCATAATTTCTTTTCTATCTTTTTGCTATCTTAAACGTCAAAGAATTAGCCCCATTAGTTCTTCATCTCTTCGCATGAATGCACCAAGATCCTGCGCTGAGACAATTCATGGCGTGAAAAAAGTATTGTTTAAAAAGCTTCAGGGAAAACCAGTAGAGAGAGAGAGAGAGACAGAGAGAGAAACAGACAGAAGAGTGCCTGCTTTGTCATCACGCAGTTTACGAGCACGAAGACTAACAAATACTACAATTATAACTTCTGTTTGAGAAAAAAAAATAGCAACGGTATTACACCATTCACAGTCAGAGAAAGAGAGAGAGAGATAGAGACAGAGACAGACAGAGAGACAGAGACAGAGAGAGACAGAAAGACAGACACACAGACAGAGAAACAGAGAAACACACACACACACACACACAGAGACAAACAGACAGAGACAGAGAGAGACAGACACACACACACACAGACAGAGAAACAGAGAGAGAGACACACACACACACAGAGACAAACAGACAGAGACACAGAGAGAGACAGAGAGACAGACAGAGACAGGGAGGGAGAGACAGAGACAGACAGATAGACAGACAGACAGACAGACAGACAGACAGACAGGCAGGCAGACAGTCCATCACTTCCAGTAGGAGTCAATCAGCCGTGCAGAATGGCTGCCAGCCTTCCAGAAAGGAATGGCTTTCCCACTGGGATGCCCCTTCTATTTGTTGGCCAGTTAGCTGTCGGTCATTACGGCAAGCCTCATGCCACAGTTCACCGCTCATTGATCCATTGGCACTGTACTGTGAACGTTCCTTTTTTATTTCATTGTGGCTGCTGAATTGCTGTAAAGCGAAGGAGTGGTTTTGATGATCGTCTTTGGTTGATTTACAAGATGTTCTGTGGTGTGGTCTTCTTCCTTGTGATGTTTTTTTTTTTTTTTTACGAGCTTGAAAAAGTCTTTGTTTGCAATTCGGTTTTTCGCTTTAAAGCAAGTTTTGTCCTTGGCGAACAGGAATATTCTGAGGATGATCTCCCTTTGTATGTATTTGTATGAAGGCTAAAGCTGGAAAAAGTGTCTGGTTGGTTGGTCGGTTGGTTGGTTGGTTGGTTGGTTGGTTGGTTAGTTGGTTGGTTGGTTGGTTGGTTGGTGCATTGGTTGGTTGGTTGGTGCATTGGTTGGTTGGTTGACTGGTTGTTGAATGGTTGTTGATTGGCTGTTGATTGGTTGATTGGTTGTTGATTGGTTGGTTGGTTGATTGGTGAAGGAGGGTGCTGAGATTTTATGGGTGTGATTTTCTTTCTTTATTTCTTTCTTTTTCCCCTAGTTGTTTGACCAGTTCATTCATTTGTTTCTTCATTGATTCATTTGCTCATTATCAATGGCTTTTCTTTGATGATGATGAAAAGCCTGATTGGCGCAGAGATTAAGCCTGTCTGAGTTTGTGCCAGTACGAGCTATGTCTAGGAAAGTTTATCTGCATGTGTGGCCTTCAGAATTCCTGGCTGTGAATGGATACCTGGCTTCCTTTAAAGTTGTGGAAGGTAAAGCAGTGATAGAGAGAAGAGATGGTCACAACCACCATAATGCTTGCTGTCTGTGATAAACATTGAGATCTCTACCACCCCATTTCCCTTTGTTTTTCAGATTGTGGGGAAAGCTTTTACTTATAGTGGCTTTTTACATTGTGCATGCGCGTGCACGCGCACACACACACATACAGACACACACACACTCGCACATACACACACACACCACACACACACACACACACTCGCACATACACACACACACACACACACACGCACACACACACACACACACACACACACACACACACACACACACACACACCACACACACACACACACACACAACACACACCTCATTATGTCACGAAGAACCGTTGTGTGATATTTTGTTAATGTTTATCTTCCATCACTTGTTCAATGTTCACACAGCATTCCCCTTTGTCCAATATGAATGGGCTCTAAAACCTGACACATTAAACCATGTCCTATTCGTATTTGTACACACACACACG
>JAPXFY010000017.1:39009736-39024736 GCA_030674185.1 Monoplex corrugatus
CATGTATGGGCAGGTAACTGAGGTCCATTAATAAAACAGACACACCATTTGTTCCTTGTGTGTTAGGAGCGGTGTGTTCAGTTTGCAGTTTGGCGTTTCTTCAAAAAGAATTCATCGCACTGGGGACAATTCCGTCAGCGCTCCACCCAAATGTGCCAGCAGCAGTTATCTGGTAGACTCCTCGAGCCTATGCAAAGCTCTACACGCTGGCAAGGTCTTGAGACTGAGAGGAGGGGGATAAGGACCTAAGAAACACTACGCTGACACCATCAGAATGATGGAAGTATTAGGATGGGCAGTGAACAGACCAGGTTGTGGTCATCAGACTAAGCGCATGCCACGATCAATTCAGTATTCGTCTACACAAAATTCAAGCTGACATTGAAATTAACCGGAACACAGGGAGACCTTCTTCTTCTTCTTCTTCTTCTTCTCTTCTTCTTCTTCTTCTTCTTCTTCTTCTTCTTCTTCTTCTTCTTCTTCTTCTTCTTCTTCTTCTTCTTCTTCTTCTTTTCTTCTTCTTCTTCTTCTTCTTCTCTTCTTCTTCTTCTTCTTCTTCTTCTTCTTCTTCTTCTTCTTCTTCTTCTTCTTCTTCCTCTTTCTTCTTCTCTTCTTCTCTTCTTCCTTTCTTCTTCTTCTTCTTCTTCTCTTCTTCTTCTTCCTCTGTGAATTAAAGCAGCTGGGAAAGGCCCACGGCCAACGACGGACTTTCGACAGCTGAAAGAAGGAAGAGAGGGCAGAAGGAGGTGTCTAGAGAAAACTTCCGAATATTCATCCAAACAGTCATCATCTTCTTCAATCAGACATAACTTTTACTACCAGACTGAATCAGGACTCGCTATGTGAGACACTCTTAACAGCTTAACCCGTTGAAAATGAAACAGGCGGTTACTAAAAAGAAAAGAGAGAAGGAAATGGGGTGTGAAATAAAAACCAAACCACAAACACCTCACCATCCATCCGCCTTCCTTCCGTCCACCCCCAAAACACAAGAAAATTATCCCCCACGTCTTTCACAATAGGCAACAGAAGGGAAGTCAAACAGATCCTAGGAGCACACCCTTTTCCGCCCAAAAGACAATGACCATTACGCAGACAAAAGGCCGACCTTCAGCGAGCCATGTCATCGTCTGTCGCCCAGTTCATCAGAAAGTGGTTCCAGGCTTCATTTAGAACACGTATTCATAACCCGTGTTTGACTAGGCCCCATTCAGCAAAGTTTGCCTCTGGATGCCATGAATGTTAAGCAGGTTTCTCCTCTCTTCCCTCCCCACACCAACATAGTGAAATTTCGGTCTTCCCTTCTTTCCATTGATGAGAACTCTCTCTGACTGTCTGTCTGTCTGTCTGTCTGTCTGTCTGTCTGTCTGTCTGTATGTCTGTCTGTCTGTATGTCTGTCTGTATGTATGTCTGTCTGTATGTATGTATGTATGTTTTTCTCTCTCTCTCTCTCTCTCTCTCTCTTTTCTCTTCTCTCTCTCATTCTCTCTCTCACTTCTATTTATCTCTTTTCTCTCATTCTCTTCCTCTTTCTCTCTGTCTCTCTCTCTCTCTCTCTCTTTCTCTCTCTCTCTCTCGCTTTCTCTCTCTCACTCTTTCTTTCTTTCTCTTTCTCTCTGTCTCTTTTTCTGTCTCTGTCTCTCTCTGTACTCTGTCTCTCTGTCTGTCTCTGTCTCTCTCTCTCTCTCTCTCTCCCTCTCTCTCTCTCTCTTTCTCTCTTTCTTTGTTCGCTGGCTGAGGATGGAAACACATACCCCATGTTCTCTTCTGGCCGTTGCCGCTGGACATTTTTCTCCATTTGGAAAAGAAAGTTAGATAGATCATAATAGCATTAGCAGCAATTGACCTAGAGAAGTGGTAACATCAGTTTCAGCACTCAGTACGCTATATGTCATTCGTAGAGTCTATCCTTCGTAGGCTGTGTCTTCCTCTACACCGTTTGCTGGCTCAGAGAAAGAATTCAAGCCTTTGAGACGAGGTGCCTACACAAATATTGCTTCATCATCATCATCATCAGGTGCCCTGCCGCATAGCGTTGGCGATCATGGACTTACATCTGTCTCTATCTCTCGTTGCCCCTAGCATCTCCCCCACCCTCCTCGTCCCCAGACACTCTCCAAATCCGTCCAGCATTTTCTCCCTGGGTCTACCCGGTGCTCTTTTTCCCTCCAGCTTTCCCGTTGTGACCAGGTGCTCCAAATCCCCATTCCTGATAAAAATGGCCTATAAATGTTGCCTGTCTTTTCCTAATCTTCCTTATGAGTGATCGACTTGTGTCTGCCTCTATCAAGACTGTCTCATTTGTTTTCTTTGCTGTCTATGGAACTCTCAACATTCTTCTTAGAAACCACATCTCGGCTGCCTCAATCTTGTTCTGGCTTTGTTTGTTGACTGTCCACGTCCAAGAACTCTCTTCCTGATGTTAATTGACAGGCATTTGTTGGTAAGAATGCTTGTCATCTTCTTGAATGCTGTTTTGGCTTGGCCGATTCTACCGGCTATTTCTGATGTGCATCTGCCGTCTGATGAAATGATCGTTCCCAGGTATTTGAATTTATCAACCTGAAATATTGCTTCATATGCCTTAATTCGAACATTACACCAATAAATACATCCGGAATAATACCTTGATGAGCCCACAAGAACAGCTTCTGCCAACTGTAGAGCAATGCAAAGTTGATTGGTTTGTCACATCATTCACTTTTTACACTGTCCAGGATAATCTTTGAGGGTATTCTGGAATGAGACACCGACTTAACAAGGTCGACAGAGAAAAAACTGCGTGGTAAACATATAAAAGACTCGATCAGTCTCAAGGTATGGCTGAACTGATTTTTATTAATAAATTCTGAAACAAAACTACTTCAAAAGCGTTTATGTAAATTAGAATGTATAATATAGTGCTTCTTTTATGTTTGCTATTGTTTTCGAAAGTGAGATTTATAGCGTGAAAATTTACCATAAATGTTATCATTTCATCGTAGTATTTTAGCTTCTGGTTCAGTGTTTTCTACTAGACTAATTTTCAGTGGGACCTACGAGTCACAATGAACTTCTTAGCTGTCAGCTGTAAAATGCCAAGAATGCTGCAGTGGGATCTCATTCCCAGTGATTTGTTTCACCTGCTTTAAGTCTTTCATTTCAATTTTTACTTTATGTTCATAGTGTAACCAACCAACCAAAAGGGCCATTTTAAAGCTGTCAAACGAACTACTTCTCAAAACCAAAATATCTTATGAGTCTTAAATCAAAATTAAAAATATATAGAACAAAATAAAATTATCACTTACAACTATCTTCTCCTACAATGAAAACTGGATGGCAGCAGTAAACTGCCTTCCTATATAACACGTGAGCCGATATTCTTCAAGCGGCATGTTCTTATATGTCAAAAAAAAAAGACTTAAAAAGAAGTTGGATTATGCATGAACAAGAACGAAACAAAATAGTTGCAAGCATGTCTTCTTCTTTTTCTTCTTTTTCTTCTTCTTCTTCTTCTTCTTCTTCTTCTTCTTCTTCTTCTTCTTCTTCTTTCTCTTCTTCTTCTTCTTCTTCTTTTTTCTCCTCCTCCACCTCCTCCTCCTCATCCTTCTTCTTCTTCTTTTCTTCTTCTTCTCCTCCTCCTCCACCTCCTCGTCCTCATTCTTCTTCTTCTTCTACTACTACTTTGTCGTCGTCGTCTTCTTTTCCTCCGCCTTCTCCTCCTCCAGGGCATGGGAAATGCGGTGCTATCACAAGATACTAATATCAGACACACTGAACATATCAGCAATCAACACGTGCACCAAACCATCAAACATTTCACTGGATCAAACGAAGATCCGATGACTTCAATGACGAAAAGAAAACTATGTTGGTATGGCCATGTGACGAGATCCACTGGCTTTTGCTAAATCAGTCTGCCAGGGAACTGTTGAGGGAGAGAGACAGATGGGGAAAAATTTTAAATTAAAAAAAAGAAACGAAAGGCTGACAACACTGAGGAATGGTCTGGAAAAAAAATATTTGCTAGGATCCAGGTTTTGACACTCAACCAAGAGAGCTGGAAGATGAAGAGTTTGTTTTGTTTTGTTTTGTTTTTGCTTTGCTTTGTTTTGTTTTGTTTTGTTTTGTTTTAGGTGTTGTTGTTGTTGTTGTTGTTGTTGTTGTTGTTGTTGTTGTTGTTGTTGTTTTTGTTGTTGCTTGATGAGGAGCCCCATTGACTGTAGCTCTTCACTGAGTTAATGGAGAAAAAGAAGAAGAAAGAAAGAAAGAGAGAAAGAAAGAAAGAAAGAAAGAGAGAAAGAAAGAAAGAAAGAAAGAGAGAGAGAAAGAAAGAAAGAAAGAAAGAAAGAAGAAGGAAGAAGAAAGAAGGAGAAGAAAGAGGAAAAGAAGACTGAATGGAGAAATGGAAGACAAAGCAAAAACTCCCAATACTCTAAGAACAGACAGGATCTCCAATTTCACATCACGGTATCTCACTGGGAAATGAATTAATTCCAATACACACACAAAGACTGATTGG
Organism: Monoplex corrugatus; assembly: GCA_030674185.1. Classification (NCBI taxonomy): domain Eukaryota; kingdom Metazoa; phylum Mollusca; class Gastropoda; order Littorinimorpha; family Ranellidae; genus Monoplex; species Monoplex corrugatus. The sequence continues at coordinate 39,014,242 of JAPXFY010000017.1, forward strand.
TAGTGTACATCATTTCATTTCATAAAAGCTATTTCTTTACAGTTTCTGATGTTCTGACGGGCACTGAATTCAGAACTTGGATGCTGGCAGTTGGGCAACAGCTTGAATGAAAGCTGCATTGCGCTTTTTCACAAGACAAACTATCTTCACGATTTCTGTGCCCACCCCCACCCCCTACCCGATTCCCCCTTCCTCCCTCCCTCTATCATCTTACCGCTCATTCTTAAAATGAAGAGGTCCTCAACACTGCCGCTCTCCCTTGCATCTCACCCACCATTGTGTGCCAACAATCACCAATAATCAAGAAAAGCAAATAATGAATTTCAATTACGTTTTAATGAAACGACGAACAGCTCTGAAGCCAGAAGCATCATTCGTACCACATCCTCCCGAAAGATCCGCGGGAGCAGGGGCAAAACGCAGCCCAAGATGTGGACCTTGAACGCCAGATTCCAGTGTTTGCCTGCTGGGGAGGGCCGCCATTGTGGGCGGGAAGTGAAGAAGGGGGATAAGTATCAATTAATCACGCCGAGTCAGCTAAGGGAAGCTACTCGAGAGCTTGGCGTCAGAAAAATGTCGCTTGCGGGTCTTGAGGGTGCCAAAATTTTAACAAATGATAATGATAGTAAGAAAATGAAATAAAATAAAATAAATGTCTTCTGCCCTCTTCAGTTCGTCTTCTGTTGTCTTCTGTTTCTCCTTTTTTTCTTGAAATGTATCTTTCTCTGTCTCTCTGTCTCTCTGTCTTTCTGTCTCTCTGTCTCTCTGTCTCTGTCTCTGTCTCTCTCTCTCTCTCAGCCTCTCTCTCTCCCGCTCTCTCTTTCTTTCTGTCTCCAATTATCTCGTTAATTTTTAGAAAAGATGATAACTTTAGATCAACACACGCTGAGCACTCATGTGCATGCATGTCTGAATTTCACATGAATATGACTGGAAACATGTGTCAGAGAAATCTCTTGACTGCTTAGGGATTGGTTTAATCAAAACTGATTCATAAGTCCAGCTCAGTGGAAATATATTTTTAATGGATATGACCATTATTTGTATCACAGTGACGAATTGACAAAGCATCTGTTTTATGTTCACACGAAATGGTTGTATTTTGGACGAAGGCTTGTACTGTTCTGCTCTTAGAAGATATTGTCTTTAAGTGGTATTTTATAGTATAAATTTATGTCTTTTGTTCGTACTTACCATTTGCGGATAGGCGCTCAAATGAAAGCATACTGAATGAGTTGGGTACTACACGCAAGCTCCTAGTACTCATACAACGAAGGAAACTGAAATATGTTGGACACGCAATCCGTAATGAGAGAACAGACTTGATGTCCACTGTCCTCCAAGGTAAAGTGGAAGGAAAGAGAAACAGAGGACGGCCACCTGCATCACTTGCTAGAAACATCACAAACATCAGTGGCAAGAAACTCCAGGAGGTGGTCAGACTTAGCCAAGATCGAGAGTGCTGGAGGCAACTTGTGAGGACATCATGTGCAGCGGCCAACACTGTTCCCGGTGACGCCGACAGGTGAGACAGTACATTTGTGTTTTCTCCATGGCATCTATAATAAACATTTTCTGTAAATCATGCACGCCATAGTTAAAAAAAATCCCTTGATATCTAAGGTGATCAATACTTCAGTAAGAAGTTCTGTACTTTCTCTCCTAATTATTGACGAAATCAGACATGTTCATTGATTTTTGACGTTTCTGAGTGAGTGATGATCCTTGTTCTTATCTACCCAATCATAATAATAATAATAATAATAATAATAATTACAATATTTATATAGCGCAAAATCTTGATAAAATCAAATCTAAGCGCTGAAGCAGACACACACACCCAACGCACGCACACGCACGCACAGCATACACACGCACACACACACACACACACACACACACACACACACACACACACACACACACGCATGGCTATAAATGGGGAGAAAGAATAAAAGCAATAAAAGCAATAAAAGCAAGAATAAAAGCAATGGAAAATTATAGAGAGCATAGCATATACAATTATATATTATAACCATGTGATTCCTCTCCGAGCGGAGACAGGCTGCAGAGGGGGGAGGGGGGGTTGAGTGAGGTTAGGATTTTATGCAGAGGAGAAAAGGTGAGTTTTGAGAGCGGACTTGAAGAAGACAAAAGTAGGTTGCTGACGGACTGAGAGAGGAAGTTTGTTCCAGGAGACTGGACCAGAAACAGAGAAGGCTCGTGGACCATAGGTATTGAGCTTAGTGCGTGGAAAGCGAAAAGTCAGAGGATCGGAGGCAGAGCGGAGGGTACGTGAGGGAACATAGATCTCAAGTAGGCTTGACAGGTAATCGGGGGCTGCGTTATTGAGGCTTTTGTAGCACATGGTGTCTAGTTTGTATTGTATGCGCTTTGATACAGGGAGCCTCCTGTAGGGATGCCTGTAGGATGCGAGGCTCTATCAGTACAAATAGTATCCCCATCTTCTGGAAATTTTGTGCTAAATATCTCATCTTTTCTTCATTCTCTGTTTCTGCCTTGCTCCTTTGCTTTCTGTCATTTCTTCCTACATTTTCTGCTTTGTTGGTCCATTCATCTATATGTGTTCTATAAAGCCTTACATTATTAAGTTCGTTTTGGCTCCACGGAAATATGATGTGCAGAAGCATTTTGGGGTAATTTAGGCCCTTTTTATATATACATCCTTTAGTGTCCTTAGTGGTCTTTCTATTTGTATTCAGTTTGTGTTCTTAAACCCCATGGTGATAAATTGGATGGATTATGTGAGCGAATGCATTGACATGTATACTTAATATCTGTTCAAGATTTTTCCCCTGTGAGGTATTGTGTAACTTATGAGATAATTATAGCCCTTACATAGCTCTGTGCGGTTGGATGAGCTTTAAACAAAAATAGCAACATCAAGAACTCATATAGCCTTACTTCCTTTAATTTGACATAATTTTGTGGCATCCTGTTTTTATGTGCTTGTTTGTTTCTTTGTGTGTGTGTGGTGTTTATTTTTCTTTCTTCTTTCTTTCTTTCTTTCTTTCTTTGTGTTTGTTTTGTCTTCCTATTATTTGCTTGTTTAACTGATTGGTTTGGGTTAGTGTGATTCATTTTATTCATATATTGATTTTATTTGGGTCTCTTTTAACATTCTATCAAGTTTTTTCTTATTTCAATGCATGCATGCTGAAACTACGTGTTGTTTGTACACATTTTGTTAAGTATAACTACTTTGTAAATATTTGTATTTTCAATATTTGTAAGAAAGACCTTTAGCTAAGGGGGAAACTTTAAGCTCGAGCATAAGCCCTGGTGAAGTCATATGTCTATTAATCTTGCATTTGTTTGAATATACTATATGATAAATTTGATCCCACAACTATTATCTGTCTTTCCATCAGTCCATGCATACAGCAATCTATTTTTTTCAATCCACTCACTAGTTCAGACATACAACTACATGCACGTATCAGTCGGTTTGCTTTGTTACATGTATTAGCGTGTGTTTGTGTGGCTGAATCTGCTCATATGTTTGAAAGTTTGCTCTGCTGAATGTAAGACCATCAGCTTCATGTATTTACTGCGTGTGGATGATGTGTGGTACTGTTGCTGCTGCTTCTGTTGTTGTTGTTGTTGTCATTGCTGTTGTTGTTGAAGTTGTTGTTGTCCTCCTTCTTATTGTTATTGTTGTTGCATTAGAAGAGAGTTACAAGTTCATTTGAATTGGTGGTTGTTGTTGTTGTTGTTGATGCTGCTGCTGCTGCTGCTGCTGCTGCTGCTGCTGCTGCTGCTGCTGCTGCTGCTGCTGTTGCTGTTATTGTTGTTGATGATGATGACGTTGTTGTTGTTGTTGTTGTTGTTGTTGTTGTTGTTGTTGTTGTTGTTGTTGTTGTTGTTGTTGTTGTTTTGGTTGTTATTGTTGAGTTATTGTTGTTACAATAGAAAAGACTACAACTGCATATGAATTGTCACATACTAATAGCTGTCCACGTATGCGCATGCGCATGCGTTCGGTGTGCACATACACAGACACACTTATACATCAGCAAAGACGGAAACACACACTATAGACATATATAGTGTGTATTCAAAAGGCACCAAAAAAAAACCGAGAGAAGTCTACACTAAATTACGCTCCAACCATGTCTGTGATCAAAGGCACGAGGGGAACAGGACCGACATACGGTGAGCAAACAAGAAGGGCTAGGAGAGAAAACAGCGTTAGTCAAATAAAATCGTCGCTACCATCTTCTGCCGGGCTTCCTTCGCCTAGGGAAAACAATACAAGTCTTACAAGCTTCGACAAGATGGCGGACAAGGGGCGGATAACTCAGCACGGTTCAGACAACCCGGAGCCTTCATTGTCAAAAGGAGGTGGGAATGGTAGAGAGGAGAGGTCACTTGAGGCTTTTTTTTTTCATGTTTCTGTTTGCTTCTGTTTCTGTTTCTTTCTTTTTCTTTTTCTTTCCTTTTTTTTCCGTTTTGCCCCCATTTTCTTAACACGTTTTTCTGGTTTTTTTTTTTTTTTTTTTTTTTGGGGGGGGGGGGGGGAGAGGAGATAGGTGGAAACAAGTGCAGATAGGTGTCTGGATGTCAGTTAACTGGCTTCAAATATCCGCTCAAGTTTGTTTTGTGTCTGGACTGGTCAACATGTCAAAACATTCAAAAGGAGTTTGAATGTTAATGTGTCTGAACTGTATCAATTATCATTATCATTATTATTATTATCATCATATCATTGTCATCATCACCACCACCATCATCATCATCACTATTATTATTTGTAATATTGTTATTATCATCGTCATCATCATCATCATCATCAACACTATCGTCATCGACTTTGTTGTTGTTGTTGTTGCTGCTGCTGCTGCTGCTGCTGCTGCTGTGGTGGTGGTGGTGGTGGTGGTGGTGGTGGTGGCGGTGGTAGTTGTACCTGTCTTGGCATTTGAGTGTGACTGATCAGTAAAATTTGTTTATGAAGATGTGCTCGCATTTCAGAAAGATGCTTCTATGAACAGACAAATGCATACACATTTTTAAAGACACATGTGTTGTACACGTACACACACTATCACCCTCACTACCACTATATAACAACACTATGACAGTGAATCAGTAGTCAGCTGCGCTAACCACATTGTCACTTTGGCTGTGATAAGGTGACTTTTAAGGTGCAATAAACTGGTCTGTTCCAGTATGTTTAAGTAGTTTTCCAGGCCTGAAATGTCCATGATTATGTGCCCCCCCCCCCCCCCCCCCACCCCTGGGCGGTAACAAGTGCTGATGTAAAAGAAGGGTACACGAGAATTCAGGTGAATTAATTCTTCTTCTTCTTCTTTCGTTTACTGTCTACATGCTCGGCTCACACTTGGCCATGAATGTGACCATGGGTCTTCTCTCTCTCTCTCTCTCTCTCTCTCTCTCTCTCTCTCTCTCTCTCTCTCTCTCTATCTCTCTCTCTCTCTCTCTCTCTTTTATTGTTGTTGTTGTTGTTGTTGCTGTTGTTTTTGTTTTTTTTTTGTTTTTGTTTTTTTTGTTTTGTTTCGTTTTTGTTTTGTTTTTGTTTTGTTTTGTTTTTTGAGAGTTTGTTGCTTTTATTTTTGTTTTTGTTTTGGTTTGTTTCGTTTTGTTTTGTTTTCGTTTTTGTTGTCTTTGTTTGATTTATTCTTTCTTTCTTTCTTTCTTTCTTTGCTTTTTGCTTTCTTTTTTTTTTTCTTCTTCTTTCTTTCGTTTTTTTCTTTTTTATTCCTTTCTCGTTACATAAGTTTATGATGACAAAAATATGTCATTCGTGTATTGCAGTATTTTCCAACTCATTTGGATTCACTCAGAAGCACTAATACAATCACACATAATTACATACACACGCATGTACACACACGGTGGCGCACACACACACACACACACACACACACACACACACACACACACACACACACACACACACACACACACACACACACACACACACATACAAAAAAACACACACATACAACACATCATAACACACACACACTGATACACGTCACAAATAAAGACATACTCAGTCTAACCATAAATGTACACACATACCTATTGTCATGAACTGTCATGAACATATACATACATAAACGATGACACATTGCTACATGATCTACAGTTCTATGTGACAGTACATACTGGCGGAGGAGTAATTATGATATCAATAATGAAAAGCCTGGATTCTGTTCAGGACTTGAAGTTGATAAAAAAAAAAGTCTAATAAAGAAAACAATCAAGAAATAACCACTGACTGACATTTTTGACAATCCAACAGATCAACACACAGGCAAGGAGACAGACGGACGAACAGGAAACATTTAGAGTCAAACAGGCGAACACATGTGCACAGAAAATTCAAACTGAGCGTCGATCCCATTCGTTCATTTCTTTGCTTAAAGGCTAAAAAAACCGTAGGGATGTGTGCCTCTGTGAAAGAGAGAGACAGAGAGGAAGAGAGAGAGAGAGAAAGACAAAGAGAGAGACAGAGACAAAGAGAAAGAGAGAGAGAGAGGAAGAGAGAGAAAGAGAGAGAGAGAGAAAGAGAAAGAGACAAACACACAGAGAGACACAGAGAGAGAAGGAATTGTGTGCATGCGTGCGCGCACGTACGTGTGTGCATACGCTTGCATTTTGCAATGGATAAAGGGGAGAAATCCAAGTCAATTCAAACCAAGGAAACGAAACTCAAACACACAAGACTGAAAAAGCAAGAAAAAGAAGAGGAACAAGAACAAGAAGAATAATACGAGAAAGAATACACACGGAGACACCACATAAACTGAAGTCTGGCAGCGTCAGCCAGCAGGGAGCTGTAGTGATCGGCTCCCCTCATCTAAGCGCTGGGTACTAAACACCAAGTCCAAATGAGCCTCCAGGCCCACCCGAGTACAGCGTATGGGGTGTGAGGCGAACAAAAGAAGCTGCACTGCAAGCCTGCAGCGGCCTCATCCAACAACTTGTGTTGCCGGGCGGTTGCTGTTTGTTTGCTTCTTTCACTGTCTCAGACTCCGATGGTTATAGAAGACTTGGGAGGAATGGGCAGAGAGACAGAGATGTAGGGGAGGGAGATGGAGAGAGTGAGAGAGGGAGAGAGAGAGACACACACACACACATACACACACACACACACACACACACACACACACACACACACACACACACACACACACACACACACACACAACACACACAAACACACAGAGACTGAGACACAGAGAGAGAGAGAGAGCGCGAGAGAGAGAGAGAAAGAAAAAAGAGACAGAGTGAGAGGGAGACACAGACAGAAAGAAAGAGAGTCACAGAGAGAGAGAAAAAGAGACAGAGAGATGCACACACACACAGACACACACACAAACACCCATACAGACACACACACATACACAGACACACACACAGACATACACACACGCACATACACACGCACAAAGAGAGCTAGACAGACAAAGAGAGATAGGGAAAGAGAGAGAGAAAGAAAGTGAGAGAGAGAAAGAGAGACACAGAGAGAGAAAGAGAGAGAGAGAGAAAGAGAGACAGAGAGAGAGACACACACACAGTGACAGAGAGAGAGACAAAGAGACAGAGAGATGGAAGTTAACTTCAAATCTTGCCACTGGTGTTGACCGACTGTTGCTGTTCCTTCGTCATTTGTCGTCGTCGTTGTTGTCGTTGCTGGCGGTTTCAATGGATGTGTTTTTGGACTGAGCTGAATGGTTGGTTGACATATTGATTGAATTAATGGATAAAATGATTGATGGACCGATTGATTATTTGACTGTTGGTTTGCTCTACCGAACCTTCAACCTTCTCGTCAGTAGTCCATTGCGCCCAGACTACACTGCAGAAACTAGTCTCATGAGATATTTCATTTCAGTGTATATAGACAGGCCAACTTGCTGATACATATTACAAAAAATATAGCTGATTTTTGTAGGGCCTACCATTTCCTAAATTTTTACGAGCATTGAATTTGCAACCTAGACATCGCCATTTTTAGGGCAACAGCTTGTAAGACAGCAAGATGGTCTGACTGACAAGACAAATCATCTCCCTTTTCCCCACTCCGCTCCTTTCTCGTTCTCAGAGTGAAGAGTTCTCGAGTATCTCTTCCTCCCTCGCCTTTCACCCGTCACAGTGTGCCAACAATTACCAATAATCAAGAAAAGCAAATAATGAATTTCAATTACGTTTTAATGAAACGACGAACAGCTCTGAAGCCAGAAGCATCATTCATATCACAACACACCCCTACCTCCATCCCCACTTTTGATCGGCGGGAATTTTGGCAAAACGCGACCCAAAATGTGGACCCTGAACGCCAGATTCCAGTGTTTGCCTCCAGTGTGAGTGCTGGGGAGGGCCGCCATTGTGGGCGGGAAGTGAAAAAGGGGGGATAAGTATCAATTAATCACGCCGAATCGGCGAAGGGAAACTACTCGAGAGCTTGGCGTCAGAAGAAAGTCGCTTGCGGGTCCTCAGGATATGGAAACGTAAAAAGTCTTTCCCACCCTTTTCACTGCCTTTTTTCCTTGCCTCCCCCCCCTCTCTCTCTCTCTCTCTCTCTCTCTCTCTCTCTCTCTCTCTCTCTCTCTCTCTCTCTCTCTCTCTCTTGAAGAAAATGCGATCTACTTAGATCAACACAAGTTCAGCTCTTATGTGTTTTTATGTCTGTCTGCTATCAGTTTTCTCATATTATGTTTGGAACATCAGTGACAAAACTTGGCTTCTTCAGATTTGATCTTACTCGAGTCATAAATCAATGGGAAATCATGAATGCAGGTAAATTATCGTATATGTGATCTGTATTACTTTGTATCACAGAGGCAGAGTGAAAAAAGCATTTGTTTTCTTCTATCATGAAACACCACAAATATCTGGTCCAGTGATTATTATGTTGTTAGAAGATACTGTATAATATTTCTGTTTTCCTCTTTGTTGTTGTTTTTTCCTGGTGTCTTGTTTTGCTTTGGCTTGGCTTGTTTTTTTAATGTCGTATTTTATTTTATTTTTGTCACACTAGAATAAGTAAGTGTAATTGGGGGTCAACATCACTCAGGGAAATCATATTGCCTCAGCCCATTTTTCTTCCCTCTTGTATGTTGACTACGAAAGTATATTTTTTCTTTATAGTTCTGCCGAAGAAAACGCTTTTGTTGCCTTGGTGTCTTTTGTGTGCACTAAATGCACACTGCACAGGGATTTCAATTTATCGTCTCATCTAGCAGATTACATCTATGTGCACGTATTAATCGATTTGTTCTACCTTTGGAAACGTATAATTCAGCATGTTCAAGTAACTGACAATATGTCCCACTGATTAATAGATCATCATCATCATCATCATCATCATGTGCCCTGCTGCATGGCGTTGGCGATCAAGGTCCTCCAAACGAATCTATCCCTTGTCACAGCAAGTACATCTCCCACCCTCTCTGTCCTCAGCCACTCTGCAAGTCTGTCCAATATTTTCTCCCTGGGTCTGCCTGGTGCTCTCTTTTCCTCCAGCTTTCCTGCTGTGACTAGATGTTCTGATTTCTCTTTCCTCATAAAGCGTCCTATAAATGTTGCTTGTCTTTTCATGATATATCTGGTCAGTATTAATGAATTGGAGTGGTAGCCCAGTAATTAACGCACATGTCAAGGACTGACATTCCTGGGTTTGATTCCCTGTCAAACACGGACATTTCTCACCCCCCCCCCCCCCTTTCACACTTCACAAGATCTTAAATTGTGGTCCGGGTAGTAGTAGTTCAAATGAAATGTTAAACACAAATCTGATACACTTAACCAACGTAAAAGTACCCACAAGAAAAAGGAATTGGCTAATCTCAAAGGCAGGCGAAAATGCATTAAAAAAAAAAAAAAAGAAAGCAGCGAGATTTCGCATGGTAAACCCAATGTGACAAACACACACACACACACACACACACACACACACACACACACACACACACACACACACACACACACACACACACACACACACACACACGCACGCACACAAACACACACAACACACACACACACAAGCAAGCAAACAAACAAAACATTCATTCCATAAGTTAGGCAAAACCTCAAGACTTCGCCAGTGCATAAGGTTTGTGCACAGGAATCTTTCTATCAACTGGAAGTTATAACGTTGGTGCATATATTCTAGAATCGTTCCAAGGCAAAGACATCATAAATAGTTCGAGCTCTGCAACGTTTGCCATCTTGAGAATACTGAAACTGACACTTCACTGATGTTTGCGTTTTGTTGTTGGTGTGGTGTGTGGTGGTGGTGGTGGTGGTGGTGGTGGTGGTGGGGTGGTGGCTATGGTGGGGGTGGTGATGGTGATGGTAGTGGTAGTTGTGATGGTGACACACAAAAAGAGTTACATATCCACTTCAGTTAAGTACACAGTTGTTTGTTTGTATAATACGTAAGTTTGTGTGCGTTCGGTGTGCACTTACACGATAGTGCCTGTATATGAGCACAAACTGA
>JAPXFY010000017.1:39029736-39034736 GCA_030674185.1 Monoplex corrugatus
TTCCCTCCAACCTTTAATCCAGGGTCTTCTTCTAGGTTTCTCAAGATGTTTTCGCTGTAAAGTGAAAACAGATCTGGTGACAAAACACAACCCTGTCTGACTCCTCCTTTGATGTTTTGGAAAGAGCTTATATTGTTTTCTATTCTCATTGCAGCTGTTTGTTCCCAGTATATATTCCTGATTATTCGTAGATCTTTTCCATCAACATTGAGTCTCTCCAGTTGGTTGATCAGTGCTTCATGTCGTACCCGATTGAAAGCCTTGGTATAGTCAACAAAGCATAAGTATAAATCCTTATTCATCTCAATTGACCGCTCTATGATAGTTCTTAGGATGTACATGGCATTAATAGTTCCCTTCCCTTCCACAAATCCACACTGTTCTTCTGCTATTTCTCTTTTGATTCTATTCATTGTCCTCATCATGATTATTCTTAACAGGATTTTTGTTACATGACTCATCAAACTGATTGTGCGATGGAGTTCGCTTCTATAGCCCCTGTCTTCTTTGGAAGTGCAATGAAAATTGATTTTGACATGTCTTTGGGGATTTTTCCTGTGTCGTAAATTTCATTTAGGAGGACTGTTATTTTTGCTATGCCAAATTCCTCCGGGGCTTCAATCATCTCTGTAGTAAAGTTGTCTGGTCCTGGGGCTTTTCCTGGTTTCATTTTTTTCAGTGCTGCTCTGACTTCATCTTTCAGTATGGGTGGTCCTTCAAAGTTCTTTTTCATAATGTGTTCGTTTCTGTCACCTCAAAAAGGTCTTTAATGTACTCTCCCCATCTGTCCAGTATTTTGTCTCTTTCCACGATAAGCGAGTATCTCGTATATATATATATATATATATATATATATATATATATATATATATTGTCATTTTACCCTAGGGAAGGACTAGAGCCAAAATATAGGAAAAAACATTCAGTGCTCTTGTTGAGTGTCTTTTATTGAATGAGTGAAAGTGCGTGTACGCGAGCGTGCACGTGTATACGTGTGCCAACATGCGCGTATGTATTTTTGTGTGTACACTCTTAACAGTATTTTTTACAGTTTTTCGTTGTTTGATTCTTCGTATCTTTGGGGGGGGGGGGGTCGGAGTTGTTGTTGTTGCTGCTGGTGCTGCTGCTGATGGATGATGATGAGAAGGAGAGGAGGAGGTTACTGATGTTGCTGTTGTTTTTTGGTTTTGTTTTGGTTTTGGTTTGTTGTTGTTGTTGTTGCTGTTGTTGCTTGTTTTGGTTTGGTTTGTTTGTTTTTGCTGTGTTATGCTTGTTGGTTGTTGGTTTTTTGTTCCGTTTTGTTTTGTTTTTAGTTTGGTTTGTTTGGTTTTAGTTTGGTTTGGTTTGGTTTGGTTTGGTTTGGTTTGGTTTGGTTTGGTTTGGTTTGGTTTGGTTTGGTTTGGTTTGGTTTGGTTTGGGTTGTTTTATTTGGTTTTCTTGTTTGTCGCTGTTTTTATTGTTTGGGATTTTTTTTTTTTTTTTTTTTTTTTTCTGGAGCTCATTTATGGTTTGACAACCTGTCAATACTGCCGGTCCTGACCAATATCCTTCTCCTCCTTCAGTTCTCTGGCGATCTTAAACAAGTGACGGAAAAGCGTGGGCTGAAGTCAACTTCTGCAACACGAATCGAAAGCAAACGTTGAAAAGCACTTGGGAATGGTCGATAGTTTCGTGTGTGTGTGTGTGTGTGTGTGTGTGTGTTGTGTGTGTGTGTGTGTGTGTGTGTGTGTGTTGTGTGTGTGTGTGTGTGTGTGTGTGTGTGTGTGTGTGTGTGTGTGTGTGTGTGTGTTGTGTGTGTGTGTGTTGAGGTGGTGTGCGTGTGCGTGTGTTTTGTGTGTGTGTGTATGTGCGTCTTCGCATGCGTCCGCTCTGTCTGTCTGTGAGACAGAGTATGTGTGTGTGTGTGTTGTGTGTGTGTGTGTGTGTGTGTGTGTGTGTGTGTGGTGTGTCTGTGTGTCTGTCTGTGTCTGTGTGTGTGTGCGTGTGTGTGCGCGTGCGGTGTGTGTGTGTGCGTGTGTGCGTGCGTGTGCGCGCGTTTGTATTTTCAACGCAACACTTAAAATGCACGCCTGTGCACGTACGCACAAACACATATGCACACGCACTCACGCGCACACACACATGAACACACATTTTTTAAATTTTATTTTACCTAAAGTAGTGAAGCTTCTATCACCTCATTCCCCTACGAGTTGATGATTAAACGTCTTTTCTATTTTGCCCACATGTGCAAGACAACAGAACCAATACTGTTGTACAGATGCGAGGCGTGGACAGTCAGCAAGCAAAGCCAGAACAAGATTGAGGCAGCCGAGATGTGGTTTCTAAGAAGAATGTTGAGAGTTCCATGGACAGCAAAGAAAACAAACGAGACAGTCTTGATGGAGGCAGACACAAGTAGATCACTCATAAGGAAGATTAGGAAAAGACAGGCAACATTTATAGGCCATTTTATGAGGAAGGGGGATTTGGAGCACCTGGTCACAACGGGAAAGCTGGAGGGAAAGAGAGCACCAGGTAGACCCAGGGAGAGAATGCTGGACGGACTTGCAGAGTGGCTGGGTATGAGGAGGGCGGAGGAGATGCTAGGGGCAACGACAGATAGAGATGGTTGGAAGTCCATGGTCGCCAACGCCATGCGGCAGGGCACCTGATGATGATGATGATGTGCAAGGCAACAAGGAGCAGACAAATTAGTAAACAATTTGATACAAATGGGCTACGAAGGAATTCTCGGCGATTTATGGACGAATATGTGCAGATGTACGGTAGATAGCGTATCAACATCCACCCCACGTCCCATCTCTCTCTCTCTCTTTCTCTCTCTCTCTCTCTCTCTCTCTCTCTCTCTCTCTCTCTCTCTCGCTCTCGCTCTCTCTGTCTTTCTCTCTCTCTCTTTCTCTAGCTCTCTCTCTCTCTCTTTCTTTCTCTCTCTCTCTCTCTCTCTCTCTCTCGTTTCTCTCTCTCTCTCTCAGTCTCTCGCTCTCACTCTGTCTCTCTCGCTCTCTCTCTCTCTCTCTTTCACTCTCTGTCTCTTTCACTCTCTGTCTCTTTCTCTCACTCTCTGTCTCTTTCACTCTCTGTCTCTTTTTCTCACTCTCTGTCTCTTTCACTCTCTGTATCTCTCTGTCTCTCTCTGTTTGTCTGTCTCTTTCTCTCTCTCTCACTCTGTCTCTGTCTCTCTCTGTCTTTTGTCAGTCTTTTTGTCTGTTTTTTTTGTCTGTCTGTCTCTTTCTGTCTCTCTCTCTCTTATTCACTCTGTCTCTCTGGCTCTGTCTCAGTCTCTCTCTGTCTCTTTCTGTCTCTCTCTATCCCTCTGTCTCTCTGTCTCTGTCTCTGTCTCTCTTGTCCCTCTGTCTCTGTTTCTCTCTTTCTCTCTTCTCTCTTCTCTCTTTTCTCTATCTCTTTCTGTGTCTGTCTGTCTCTCTCTCTTCTCTCTCTCTTTCTTTCTTCTCTCTCTTGTTTCTGTCTCTCTCTCTCTTTCTTTCTTTCTCTCTCTGTTTCTGTCTCTCTCTCTCTTTCTCTCTCTCTCTCTCTCTCTCTCTCTCTCTCTCTCTCTCTCTTTCTCTTCTTTTGTTTTCTTTTCTCTTCGCTTCTCTTTTTATTCTGTGACTTTTCTTTATGTGTTTCTTCTTCTTCCCTTGCCCCTTCCTCATGGAGCATGATCCATTTCTGATTCATTAAAAATGTTGACAGGTATATTACCATTCTTCCGAACACTGACACGTGTCCACAGCTCTTATTGTACTCCCAAACTCATCAACATTCATGAGGACCGAGAGACAGAGAAATGCTGACAGAGAGAAGAGAAAGTGCATGTTCCAGCTCCTTCTTATGACCAGTGCATGAATGGCTGGCCACTTCGTTCGGAAGCCAGAAGGACATAGAGCAGTCCATTTTTATGTTCTTTTTGAACTAAGGTGAAGACCACACGAGAAATAATCCCAAATAAGCTGAACGGCACACAAGTGTACAATAGATACCGATACTAGTCAAATCAAGTGATGACACGTTTTGTATTTGTATTTTGTGCGTTCATTCGTTCGTTCGTTCCTTCCTTCCTTCCTTCCCTTTCCTTCCTTCCTTCTTCCTTCCTTCCTTCCTTCCTTCCTTCCTTCCTTCCTTCCTTCCTTCCTTCTCCTTCCTTCCTTCCTTCCTTCCTTCCTTCATTCCTTCCTTCGCTCGCTCGTTCGTTCGTGTGTTTGCCTGTTGTTTGGTTGACTGTTTTATTTTCTTTGGTTCTTATGTTTGTTGCATGGTTGGTTAATTAACGTTTGATTGAATAAGTTGGTTGTTGGTTGGTTGGTTGGTTGGTTGGTTGGTTGGTTGGTTGTGGTTGTGGTTTGGTGGTTGGTTGGTTGGTTGGTTGGTTGGTTGGTTGGTTGGTTGGTTGGTTGGTTGGTTGTTGGTTGGTGTTGGCTGGTTGGTTGGTTGGTGGTTGGTTGGTTGGTTGTTGGTTGGTTGGTTGCTGGTTGGTTGGTTGGCTGTTGGTTGGTTGGTTGGTTGGTTGGTTGGTTGGTTGGCTGGTTGGTTGGTTGCCTGCTGGGCGGCTGGATGGATGGTTGGTTGGTGCCTTCTTACTTCTCTGTTTGTCATTCTCTCTCTCTCTCTCTCTCTCTCTCTTCTCTCTCCCCTCTCTCTCTCTCCGCCCTCTCTCTGTCTCTCTCTGTCTCTCTCATAACTATGGTTCATGGAATTACTTCTCAAGAACTAATATAACTCTTGTTTCTCATCTCCTTCTTGTTTGTCCGCCGTCTCAATGGTCAGCCATATCGGGTGATGAAAACAGCCATCTTGTCCATTTTCTCCCGGCTTCCACATCCGCTACACCCCTGTCCGTCGGTCGTTCGGGGTTGGTTGGTTGGTTGGTTGGTTGGTTGGTTGGTTGGTTGGTTGGTTGGTTGTGTGTGTTGGTTGGTTGTTGTTGGTTGGTTGGTTGTTGTTGTTGGTTATTGTTGGTTGGTTGGTTGGTTGTTGATTGTTTGGTTGGTTGGTTGGTT
>JAPXFY010000017.1:39037236-39039736 GCA_030674185.1 Monoplex corrugatus
AATAAGCAAACGCATTGGCAATAGAATGCGAGAGATAAGGAAACCGAGAGCAGTCCACCACCTAGCAGCGCCGCTGGCAGAGAGAGAGAGGAGGGGGGAATGGAGGGAGACAGACAGAGACAGAGACAGACAGATATCAGACAGAGAAAGAAAGAGACAGAGACAGACAGAGACAGACTGAAAAAAAGAGACAGAAAGAGACAAAGAGAGGGAGTCAGAGAGAGAGAGAAAGAAAGAGAGAGAGAGAGAGAAAGAGAGAGAGAGAGAGAAAGGGAGAGAGAGAGAGAGAGAAAGGGAGAGAGACGGAGAAAGGGAGAGAGGGGAGAGAAAGAGAGAGAGAGAGAGAGAGTATTTACCAGGATGTAAAATAAACAATGCGTACTTTTTTTTCTACGGCCGGCCCCCGCCCAAAGAGAGTCTGCTCTACCACATAAATCATACGCGAATCAACAAATATTTCAACAACGCAAATATTAGACAGAAATCCAGAGAAACTGATCTTTAAGATTTTATACGAAGTAGCTTGAAATCCAGAGAAACTGATCTTTAAGATTTTATACGAAGTAGCTTAATCACTATAAAAATGTGTTAAGTGGTCAATCTGATTGTCAGATCGAAGAATAGTTAATTAATTTATAAGAGAGAGGGGGAGAGAGACAGAGGGGGAGAGAGAGAGAGAGAGAGATTTACCTTCGGAGGAGACAGAAACTGAGAAAGGTATAGAGTGACAGAGAGAGAGAGAGGAGAAAGAGAGAGGAGAGATAGATAGAGAGGAATGAGAGGAGAGAGAGAGGGGTGGAGAGAGACAGAGGAGAGAGAGAGACAAAGAGACAGAGAGGAGAGAGACAGAGAGAGACAGAGAGACATGGAAGTGCCTCGCCCTTTCGTTTTGTTGGTCCTTTTCACTTTGACTGTGGTTTATGATATTTGGCCCGCCCTCCATTTTGCCTCAATATATCTTCCGTTACAAAAAAAAAAGAAAAAGAAAGAAAGAAAAAAAGAAAAGAAAGAAAAAAGAAAAGAAAAGAAAAGAAAGCGGAGGAGAACGGGGACGGAGGTGAAAGAATAGTAGGTGATGGCAACTAATAAGGAAATTGATTCAGATCGATACAAGTGTACATCCATCGGCCTGTCTGTCTGTCTGTTTCTCTGCACACTATAAAACTTCTCGTCGTCTGCCGTCCAATACTGTATCAACGGTGTATCAACAGAAGAAATCATTCCTGTGAAAGAGTATTAATGTAATCTTTATTTCTTTTCGTGTCCAAAGTCTGTTAATGATTATGTCTTGTTCATGTTGTTCGATTCGTTTGTCTTAATATGTTTAATGTTCTATTTAAGCAACCTCTCTCTCTCTCTCTCTCTCTCCTCTCTCTCTCTCTCTCTCTCTCTCTCTCTCTCTCTCTCTCTTTCTCTTTTTTTTTTTTTTTTTTTGGAGGGGGGGAGGTTGGGTTTTGTTGTTTGTTTATTTATTGGATCGTTTGTTTGTTTGTTTGTTTGTTTTTTGGGGGGAAGGAAGGTAGAAAAGAAAGAAATTGATACAAGATATATAAACTCGTCTTTTTCAAACTCGTTTTGGTATTTTTGCACCAACTGAACTTATTTAAACTGATGTTTGTACTTTGTCCCTGAAGAGATTTCATAAGTGTCTTTGAATGGATGATTTTTGAGTCAGCTTATAATACAAAAATAGATAGTGCGCTACTCATTTACAGCTCTACGTGGGAAGCTACCCTACTTTATCGTGACAGGAAGTGTCGAAAGGGTAGTTCCCTACTTTCGAAATTAGTGGGTTCTGTTTAGTTTTGATACTTAATTTCAGTTGAGGAATAAATATTGTTTAATGGTTGTGTTTAGTTTTGATATCTAATTTCAGTTGAGGAATAAATATTGTTTAATGGTTCTGTTTAGTTTTGATATTTAATTTCAGTTGAGGAATAAATATTGTTTAATGGTTCTGTTTAGTTTTGATATTTAATTTCAGTTGAGGAATAAATATTGTTTAATGGTTTGACTACTTTTCGTCTACCACCCACTTAGCGTGAAAACCATTTCGCCACAGAGAGGGCGCTCTACTTCGCACTCATCACCCTAAAAAATACCCTCTGACAACTTTGGCCCACCCTTCGTATAGTTAGCAGTGTCGATACACGTGCGTGGGTCTTTGCCTCAAAGAAAGCAAAAAGAATATCTTTTGAAAAAGTCAAGAGGTTACCAGCGAGGCTTGAATTCAGATGCTCTGGCGACTGACATTTCGGGTCACACGACACTTTTATTTAATACGCGATAGACCAACTTGAGCCCCTTGTTGAGGAGGAAGAAAAGATTGAGATTTGAAGAGTGGTGAAGTCTCCCAACTTCCTTTTTCTTAACAGTCTAAAGAATAAGATCAACAAACTTTCTGATCATATGTTAGTTCTCTCAAATTTATAGATAGATAAATAAATAGATAAAAAAAACAAAAAACAAGAAGTACTTTCGTTTCAGAACAGAGATAAAA
>JAPXFY010000017.1:39044736-39049736 GCA_030674185.1 Monoplex corrugatus
CATGATAACAAACATTATCGTCGTCGTCGTTATTTTCATCAGTATCATCATCATCGTCGCCGCCGCCATTGTCATCATCATCATCATCATTATCATTACTGTTGTTGTTGTTGCTGTTTTTGTTGTTGCTGCTGCTGCTGCTGCTGCTGCTGCTGCTGCTGCTGCTGTTGTTGTTTTCGTCGTCGTTATTATCATCATCATCATCTTCTTCTTCTTCTTCTTCTTCTTCTTCTTCTTTTCTTTTCTTCTTCTTCTTCTTCTTCTGCTTCATTGTCAATATTATTATGATTATTATCATTATCATTATCCTTTATTATTATTATTATTATTATTATTATTATATCATTATTATTATTATATTATCATCATCATCATCATCATCATCATTATTATTGTTGTTGTTGTTGTTGTTGTTGTTGTTGTTGTTGTTGTTGTTGTTGTTGTTGTTGTTGTTGTTGTTGTTGTTATCATTATTATTATTGTTATTATCATTATTATTATTATTATTATTATTATGATTATCATCATCACCATCATCACTATTATTATTATCATCATTATCATTATCATCATATCTAATGATCACGCAAGATACATCAATCTTTTCATACGTTCCTTTTCTAACCCACCTGTCCGCTTCCATTTCAAGACCTTGCTAGCGCATGGGGTTTTGCGCATGTTCAAGGAGTCTGCCAGATCGTCACTGCTAGAATTTGGTGGAGCGCGTATGGAATTGTTTGAGCGTGATGGTCAAACCCAAACTCATGCAAGTGCTAATAGTACCTGATTATGTGTGATCCCATCTAAAAGAAACCTCGGCCTAACATGCAATAAAACTCTCTCTCTCTCTCTCTGACTCTGTCTCTATCTATCTCTTTCTTTCTTTCTGTCTCTGCCTCTGTCTATTTCTGTCTCTGACTCTGTCTCTCTGTCTCTCTCTGTCTCTGTCTGTCTCTCTGTCTCTCTTTCTCTCTCCCCTCTCTCTCTCTCTCTCTCTCTCTCTCTCTCTCCTCTTCTTTCTGTCTTTCTCTGCTCTGTTCTCTCTGTCTGTCTGTCTGTCTGTCTTTCTCTCTCTCTCTCTCTATGTTTCACTGTCTCTCTCTCTCTCTCTTTCTCTTTCACTCTCTCCCCCTCTCTCTCTCTCTGTTCTCTCTCTCTCTCTCTCTCTCTCTCTCTCTCTCTCTTCGCCCTCCCCCCATCACGACCAAACCCACCCTCATCCAAGCCCCGTACACAATAACATCCTCCTGTTTCACGAGGCAGTCGGTTGCTGGAGGGAGGGAAAATGATAAAAACAAACAGCCGCGGAGAAAGGGAGAGTTGTATGACATTTTCTTGGGGTTTTTCTTTAAACCAGGGATACCGGAGTCGCCCCTGGCCTCGTGATCGTGAAGGAGCCAAATCATCAATCAAACAGCGAGGAGTGTGGCACAGTGGTAAAACACTCCATTCGATTCGTACCGTGTTTCAGTAGAGACTCTTCCTTGCTGCGTTGTTCCTCCAATACGATTTTCTCAGATCATGTCCCTCAACTAAGTTTCTCTCTACCTGATTATTTTGACTTTGACTTTGACTTTGAAATCTCTCTACTGATTACTTTGACTTTGACTTCCCTCTTCTGATTACTTTGACTTCTCTGTACTGATTACTTTGACTTTGACTTTGAAATCTCTCTACTGATTACTTTGACTTTGACTTTGACTTCCCTCTTCTGATTACTTTGACTTCTCTGTACTGAACTTTTACTTTGACTTCCATCTTCTGATTACTTTGACTTCTCTCTACCTGATTACTTTGACTTTGACTTTGAAATCTCTCTACTGATTACTTTGACTTTGACTTTGACTTCCTTCTTCTGATTACTTTGACTTCTCTCTACTGATTACATTGACTTTGACTTCCCTCTACTGATTACTTTGTTTTTGACTTCCCTCTACTGATTACTTTGACTTCGACTTCTCTCTACTGACTATTTTGACTTTGACTTCTCTCTACCGATTACTTTGACTTTGAATTCTCTCTACTGATTACTTTGACTTTGACTTCTCTCTACTGATTACTTTGACTTCGACTTCTCTCTACTGATTACTTTGACTGACTTCCCTCTACTGATTACTTTGACTTTGAATTCTCTCTACTGATTACTTTGACTTCTCTCTACTAATTACTTTGACTTTGAATTCTGTCTACTGATTGCTTTGACTTCTCTCTACTGATTACTTTGACTTTGACTTCTCTCTACTGATTACTTTGACTTTGAATTCTCTCTACTGATTACTTTGACTTTGAATTCTCTCTACTGATTACTTTGACTTTGAATTCTCTCTCTACTGATTATTTTGACTTCGATTTCTCTCTACTGATTAGTTTGACTTTGAATTCTCTCTACTGATTACATTGACTTTGAATTCTCTCTACTGATTGCTTTGACTTCTTTCTACTGATTACTTTGACTTTGAATTCTCTCTACTGATTACTTTGACTTTGAATACTCTCTACTGATTAGTTTGACTTCGACTTCTCTTTACAGATTAGTTTGACTTTGACTTCCTTCTACTGATTGCTTTGACTTCTTTCTACTGATTACTTTGACTTTAAATTCTCTCTACTGATTACTTTGACTTTGAATTCTCTCTACTGATTACTTTGACTTTGAATTCTCTCAACTGATTACTTTGACTTTGAATTCTCTCTACTGATTGCTTTGACTTTGAATTCTCTCTACTGATTACTTTGACTTCTTTCTACTGATTACTTTGACTTTGAATTCTCTCTACTGATTACTTTGACTTTGAATTCTCTCTACTGATTAGTTTGACTATGAATTCTATCTTCTGATTACTTTGACTTCCAAGATTGCCCGTTACACATGTGAGTGCACCCTTTGTTAAGATGTGTTTATCTTGTGCGTATACTGAATTCTATGTCTTGTGATACACTTGTTAAGATGTGTTTATCATGTACAAATACTGAATTCTAAAGTCTTGTGATACACTTGTTAAGATTTGTTTATCTTGTACGAATACTGAATTCTAAGTCTCGTGATACACTTGTTAAGATGTGTTTATCTTGTACGAATACTGAATTTTAAGTCTTGTGATGCACTTGTTAAGATGTATTTTTATCTTGTAGGAATACTGAATTTTATGTCTTTGTGATACACTTGTTAAGATTTGTTTATCTTGTACAAATACTGAATTCTAAGTCTCGTGATACACTTGTTAAGATGTGTTTATCTTGTGCGTATACTGAATTTTAAGTCTTTGTGATACACTTGTTAAGATGTGTTTATCTTGTACGTATGCTGAATTCTAAGTCTTCTGATACACTTGTTAAGATTTGTTTATCTTGAACGAATATTGAATTCTAAGTCGTGTGATGCACTTGTTATGATGCTTTTATCTTGTACGAATATTGAATTCTAAGTCTTGTCATATACTTGTGAAGATGTGTTTATCTTGTACGAATACTGAATTTTTAGTGTTGTGATACACTTGTTAAGATGTGTTTATCTTGTACGTATACTGAATTTTGAGTCTTTGCGATATAGTTGTAATTCTGCTTTGCTGATATGTACTGTCTCCGCCTTTTGTTCCAAAACGAAAATGAATGAAACAACAATAACAACAACAAAACTACTTCGACGTCCAGCTCCATCCTCCCACAAAAAGGATCCTCGTTCATATTTTTTTTGTCAAAATCTGCAAACAAATTACTTTTGGTCTTCTAATTTAACTTCTGTGTGTCCAAATTAAGATATAACTTGATTAATGGAACTGGCACATGATTGACTGTAGCAAAAGTGACCTAACACTTTTGTCAATGGTATCAGTTATAATAATAATTGGCATCCTTGGTAGTAAAAGTCATCATCATCACGTGACATGCCGCATGGCGTTGGCGATCATGGCCCTCTATACGGATCTATCTGTTGTCGCTGCAAGTACATCTCCCACGCTTTCTGTCCTTCATCCACTAGGCAGATCCGTCCAATATTTTCTCCCTGTGTCTGCGTGGTGCTCTTTTTCCCTCCAGTTTTTCTGTAAAAGTAAAAGTAGAGATAGTAATGACAGCAGGATAGTAGTACAGTAACAAAAGTGTTTGTTCTGTATGGCTTGTATCGTTGTCTTGAGCATAGCACTAATCAGTGAGGCAGTACATTTTAAGCTGACATAATGTTATGGAATTAGTCCTATTGTCGCTGTTGTTTTGTGTCACGTTTGTTTTGAACAGCAATAACAGAGACTTCATGCATACTGTATACTTCGTTGTGATCGTCAATGTAAATTTACTTGAACTCTTATTTTTATTATTTAAAAGCTCAGCCGACTGCGCAGGGCCATAGAAGGGCTATAACCATTTCAAAACGTACACAACACCTTTCACATAATCTACGGATATGCCCCTGGCGTTGACCATTGCGCTCAGTCTATCACCAGAGGGTTTAAAACAGCTAATATGAATACAACTGAAAAGATAACTGAGGACACACTAACCATGTATAAAAACGGACCTCATCATCATCAGGTGCCCTGCCGCATGGCGTTGGCGACCATGGACTTCCAACCATCTCTATATCTCGTTGCCCCTAGCATCTCCCTCCCACCCTGCTCATCCCCAGCCATTCTGCAAGTCCGTCCACATTCTCTCCCTGGGTCTACCTGGTGCTCTCCCTCCCTCCAGCTTTCCCGTTGTGACCAGGTGCTCCAAATCCCCCTTCCTCATAAAATGGCCTATAAATGTTGCTTGTCTTTTCCTAATCTTCCTTATGAGTGATCTACTTGTGTCTGCCGCCATCAAGACTGTCTCGTTTGTTTTCTTTGCTGTCCATGGAACTCTCAACATTCTTCTGAGAAACCACATCTCGGCTGCCTCCATCCTGCTCTGGCTTTGCTTGCTGACCTAAGTTACCTAAAATTACTCCTTCGCATCGCATTTCCTTAGATCCAAAAGTGCAGTCCGTACATGCAATCAATTATCAATCATAAGAGAGAAAGTGT
>JAPXFY010000017.1:39057236-39139736 GCA_030674185.1 Monoplex corrugatus
ATACGGAAGCCTTCCGATGTGACTGTGCTTGTTTCTAGTCAAGCTAGTGGCTTCCATTTCACCTGACTGTGATTGGGTACCAAACCCTGTGCAGGATTAAGGAAAACAAACAGCCATGGTGCTTTGATTATCGGTCAGCAGAGGGATGTGGTTTGTGAAACGGGTTCATAGGGGAAATGTTGACATGTGCTTAGATCTTGATGTTCATTTTTTTTTAAACTTCCAGTATATAAAATATCATTACGTATATTCTGTACGCTATATGGAGTTATTATGTCAGCATTGTCTTTTCATATGTGTATAATTTTCTTGTTGTTTGTTTGTTTGTCGTTGCCACATTGTGTGTTAGATGTCCGTTTGTTGTGAAGCAAAAAAATAAACAAAAAAAACAAATCATCCTGACCCACGGAAAAGTTAGTCTTTACCACCTCACTCCCCTTTGGGTTGTGGACAAAACGTTTAACCTCTTATCATCACTGACACAAGCTGTACCATATTAACCCCCTAGCATGGCTAATTCCTGTTTGTTTATGCTAAGACAATACCGATGGTCTTCATTATCAAGGCATATAACCTCGAAATACTTCGTAACGGAAGACATTCAACTATCGGACAGCATCAAGAAGCGTCAAAATTCAACGACCTTAATTAATCAAGAGAACGTGAAATTATAGGACATAACTCATGAGAATTATCTCCCATGTTGTATAGAACTTCTCAAATCTAACACAGTTTGCATACTGTGTTAGATTTGAGAAGTTCTATACAACATGGGAGATAATTCTCAAGAGTTATGTCCTTTGATTATATTATAAAAATTCTCCCCGCTTCCCTCTTATTTCTTTGGTGAAATTATAGGTTACAATCTTTTTTTTACTTCAATCTCTAGGCTACCCCGGACTTCTCAAAGAGCAACCGCGATACATAGCCGACAACAAAGGGCTGCGCTGAGGACCCAGGGACAAGACAAGCAGCCATCTAATTAAAAAGCGAAGAGCAGCAAGGGAGAGAACGTTT
Organism: Monoplex corrugatus; assembly: GCA_030674185.1. NCBI lineage: Eukaryota > Metazoa > Mollusca > Gastropoda > Littorinimorpha > Ranellidae > Monoplex > Monoplex corrugatus. Next base: position 39,058,254 of record JAPXFY010000017.1, read on the forward strand.
GTTGTGAGGGCGCTCGGGAAGCCCGTAGAGCTTAGAGAAGCAACATGATGGCCGTCTTGCACCAACATTACATTCCGCTTTCGGGACACGTCGCAGCATCATCGGATACCTCCGCGGCAAATTTCTATTTCAATATCTCAGACGGTATCATCCTCTGAGCCCGAGCAAGCCCCTCCCAGCAGAAAAATACTGTAACAAAGCCCTGCAGAAGATGTCTCAGAGATTTTTGCCTTGAGACCAAGACTACGGGGGGAGTAATTGTAGTAGACAGCAGAGCGGGCGTGCGACTACTTGCTCCTATCCAATAAATCAAGCGAGTGTGTGTATGTGTGTGTGTGTGTGTCGGGGGGGGGGGTTGTGTGTGTGTGTGTGTGTGTGTGTGTGTGTGTGTTGCGCGCGCGTGAGAAAGAGAGAGAAAGTGTGTGTGTGTTTCTAAGAGAGAGTGTGTGCGTGTGTGTGTGTTGTGCGTGTGTTTGTGTTTGTGTGTGTGTGTGTGTGTGAGTTTGGGTGTGTGTGTGTTTGTGTGTTTGTGTGTGTGTTGTGCGTGTGTGTGAGAGAGAGAGAGAGTGTGTGTGTGTGTGTGTGTGTGTTGTGTGTGTGTGTGTGTGTGTGTGTGTGTGTGTGAATGTGTACGTGTGCGTCAGTGTGTTTGTGTATGTGTGTGAGTGCGTGTGTGTGTGTGTACGTGTGCGTCAGTGTGTTTGTGTATGTGTGTGAGTGCGTGTGTGTGTGTGTGTGTCGTGTGTTGTGTGTGTGTATGCGTGCATGCGGTGTGTGTGTGTGTTGTGTGTATGTGTGTGTGTGTGTGTGTGCTCGCGCGCGCGCGTGCGTGCGCGTGCGCTCGTGTGTGTTTGGGAGATAGAGAGGATGATAGAGAATCTTTCACATGAACCATTTTATGTTTCCTCTTGCGATATCTACAAAGAACGACTTGTAGAGCAAAGAGAGTATTAAAGATCAACCATTTTGTGTTTCATGGATGATTGCGATGGTGCTAGACTTCAGTGTTCGGGGAAAAGACGAGGTAGACGCCAGCACAGAAAGTCTTGAGTTTGAAGATCACAGCGATTTCCTGAGGGTGACTCATGCGTTCTGTTAGACAGACAGACAGACAAGAGACAGAGAAAGAGACAGAGAGACATGGCTCCGTCCGTATGCAGCTTACTCTGGGCTAACTCTTACACTTTTGACCACTCGACAAAAAACATAGTTTGTACTGCTTCATCGCTAAAGAAAAGTTTGTACATTACGTCATTAATACTTTTTCAAAGTCTCAATATTACATCATTAATATGTTTTCAAAGTCTCAACATTACATCATTACTATATTTTCAAAGACTCAACATTACATCATTAATACGTTTTCAAAGTCTCTACATTACATCAATATATTTTCACAAAGTCTCAACATTACATCATTAATATATTTTCAGTCTCAACATTACATCATTAATATGTTTTCAAAGTCTCAACATTACATCATTACATGTTTTCAAAGTCTCAACATTACATCATTGATATATTTTCAAAGTCTCAACATTACACAATTAATATGTTTTCAAAGTCTCAACATTACATCATTACTATATTTTCAAAGTCTCAACATTACATCATTAACATGTTTTCAAAGTCTCAACATTACATCATTAATATATTTTCAAAGTCTCAACATTACATCATTACTATATTTTCAAAGTCTCAACATTACATCATTACTATATTTTCAAAGTCTCAACATTACATCATTAATACGTTTTCAAAGTCTCAACATTACATCATTACTATATTTTCAAAGTCTCAACATTACATCATTACTATATTTTCAAAGTCTCAACATTACATCATTAATACGTTTTTAAAGTCTCAAGATTACATCATTACTATATTTTCAAAGTCTCAACATTACATCATTACTATATTTTCAAAGTCTCAACATTACATCATTACTATATTTTCAAAGTCTCAACATTACATCATTACTATATTTTCAAAGTCTCAACATTACATCATTACTATATTTTCAAAGTCTCAACATTACATCATTAATATATAATGCTACCAATTTTGAAGAACAAGGTCTCCCAACAGTGTAAAAATCGCTTACTCACAGTTCCGTAGCTTTCGATGGCGTTCTCGCCATCTTCGTCAGCGCTCTAATGCTGTCTGCGTGAATCTCTACTCAGATCTCGCGAACATGGGATGAACCAGTTCACGAGATCGAATCATTAATATATTTTCAAAATTTCAACATTACATCATTACGATATTTTCAAAGTCTCAACATTACATCATTACGATGTTTTCAAAGTCTCAACATTACATCATTACGATGTTTTCAAAGTCTCAACATTACATCATTAATATGTTTTCAAAGTCTCAAAGTTATCTTTTATAACCCTTTGACTTCTGAACCCTGTTCACCAAGCATCCTGCATTGTCAGCCATTCTAGCAAATCCAAAACTTAACCCTTTGACTCCTTCATCTTATCCACTAGCTTCCTGCAGGGTGCTGGTGGATAGGGTGAGGGAGTCAAAGTGTCAAGTTTTTGCAGTTGGTGGATAGGTTGCGGGAGTCAAAGGGTTAAGTTAAAAGAAATGTAGGGTCTATAAAGAGCTCCTCATTTGAAGCGCACTTCTACAAATATTTGATTTAAAACTATGTTAAAATATTTTGGATAATCCTTTCGGTTGTAACAAAACATCTGACACGAGTTAAACTGGTGAAACAGCAACCTGGGCACGATACCAACATTCTTTAAAAAAGTAATAATTAAAAGCATGATTATATTTAACTACATCTATAATATAATTCCTACTTTGAACAGGGAAAATGTTTGGAGTTTTCTGTCCAGGTCACCTCTCTTTCAGTTTCCTCTGCCGTCTCCGCCACGGCTAGGTAACTTTACGTCAAAACCTTGTAGGTCAGTAGTTCATGGATGCTGTGATTAACCCTCTGATTCCTGCACCCTATCCACCAACTGAAAAAAATTAACCCTTTCACCCCTCACCTTATCCACCAGCATCCTGCAGGAAGCTGATGGATAGGGTGAGGGAGTCAAAGGATTAAGTTTTTTGCTTTGCTAGCATGATTGACAATGCAGGGTGCTGGTGGACAGGTAGCAGGAATCAAAGGGTTAAAGGGACGTGCTGGTCGTGTCTTTCATGCATGCAGACCGGCTGGTTCTGTTGATAGAGCAGTGGACTCAAGATCTTGTATATGTGGAGTGTCTGAATGAATGCTCGGGTCATTCTGATGGTATCAGCTTGACTGTTTCATAGGACACCCTTTTACCCACTTCCCATTTCAAGATCTTGTCAGCACGTAGAGTCTTGCGATTGCTGATGGAGTCTCTCAGATAGTCACTGGCAGATCTGGTTGTAATGCGTACGGAATTGTCTGACTGAAATCAGAAACACACAAAAAATCGCATAAGAACACGGATGTCATTCACAGCTTGAAAACAAGACAGCCGCAAATTTCTGTCTTTGTCAAGTGTACACAAGAGACAACAAAGAAACAAATCACAAAACTCAGGATAGAAACTACAACTAGAGAACTTCCCTGGTGTTTCTATCACAGAAACCCCCAGCCACTCAACTTGGCAAGAGGTGCCGAGCCTTTGCCAGAAACATGTAGTGAAGGCACGTTGATATTTCTATTTCTGTTTTAGGGCTGATAGGCAAAGAATAAGAATCGTTATACGACTTAGGCAAATAAGAATGATGATGAATGATCTTGCTTAAAGTTGAACATGCTTAGTTAAAGAAACTATATTGACTTATAATGCTATGTGTGGACTGCTTTTGAAAGTTATTGCTAGTGTGCTTAGTGCACTTCTGCTCGTCTCTCTCCTTCCTTCTTGTTGTGTGTGATTTCAATATAGAAAGGTAATTCCGCATAAACATTCCCCAAATTCTAGAACGACACACAAAAATTCTTCTCGTGGTACCCAAAAATCCTTCCCGTTACATTTCGATGAGCTGAAGAAAATCACTCCTAACTCTGGCATCAGATCACACACCACTGAACCCCATCAAAGCGACCCGGTGCAGTGCAGGCTCTCTTCTGGTGGGTAGGCTCAAGGCTGTTGGATACTTAACCCTTTGACTCCAGCACCCTACCCACCAACTACAAAAACTTAACCCTCGGACTCCCTCTTCCTATTCACTAGCTTCCTGCTGGAACCAGTGGATAGGGTGAGGGAGTCAAAGGATTAAGTTTTTTTGCTTCGCTAACATGGTTGACAATGCAGGATGCCGGTGGACAGAGTTCGGGAGTCAAAGAATTAAGGTTCCATTGGACTCTCTCTCTCTGGCACGGAACCTCAGACTGTTTATACTGGGAGCTCATACGACTTAGGATAATGCCATTGACTCAATGCAGAAAATTGTCATATTTTTTTACCATTATTATTAAGCAGACAAAAAATCTTCAGCATCCGCCTCAACTTACTGTCATTGTCTCTGCCAAAGTCTACAGATCATGGCCTGATTTTTTTTTTAACCACCTGACGACTTCCTCGGATAAACGCAGTCATTGTACTTGGCATCAGTGAATAGAAAGTCTGACCCAATAAGGAATGACACTTGTATATGTAAGTTACCACAGATGGGCATGGTGATTTCGCTGTGCCAACAGTGATATCTGCGTATGTATGATTCAAACCGTCGGTCAGATGGCAATCTGTACGTCATCATGTATATGGCATTTAAGATGAGGTGACTAATCGGTCAAATATGTACATATTTATGTCCTTAATGCACCAGGTGTAAAACATATTAAGCGGTGAGTGCGTGTATGTGTGCGTATGTATGTATGTCTGTGTGTCTGTGTGTGTGGTGTGTGTCTGTGTGTGTGTGTGTCTGTGTGTGTGTGCGTGTGTGTGTGCGTGTGTGTGTGTCTGTGTGTGTGTGTGTGTGTGTGTGTGTGTGTGTGTGTGTGTGTGTGTGTGTGTGTGTGTTATAACTATATAATAAAAATGTAGGCATGTATTTGTTTCTTTGGTTGTTTGTTTCTTGTTTCTTTACGCTGTCTTTGTTTTCTGAGTGGCGACATTTTGCTGTCTTCCGATGATATGAGGAAGATCTATCTATTCCGATGATATGCAAGAGATCTATCTATCTATCTATCTATCTATCTATCTATCTATCTATCTATCTATCTATCTATCTATCTATTTATCTATCTATCTATCTACATGTATTTATCTATCTATCTATTTATCTGTCCGTCTATCTGTCTATCTATCTATCAACCTATTTATTTATCTAGCTGTCTGTCTGTCTGTCTATCTATCTCTCTGTCTATCTATCTGTCTATCTGTCTGTCTGTCTGTTGTCTATATATCTGTCTGTCCTTCTGTCTGCGGGCGTGCGGGCGTGCGTGTGTATGTGCGTGCGTGTGTGTGTGCATGTGTGTGCCTCTTGACTCGCACCACTGGGTGTTACGCGGACATTAAGAACTGGATGACGTTCAACAAACTTCAGCTTAATGATGACAAGACAGAAGCTGTCCTCATTGGCACCCGTCAGAAGCTTTCTCAGCTGCCTCCTCTTTCTCTCCCATTATGTAACACATCAGTCCCAATTTCTGATTCAGCAAAAAACCTTGGTGTCTGCATTGACTCTACCCTCTCCATGAACAACTTTGTTTCTCAAACTGCCAGATCTTGCTACTATCATCTCCATCGTATAAGCCTGATCAGGAAGTATCTCTGTCGAAACAACTGCAAAACTCGTTCTCTCCTTCATAATGTCTCGCATTGACTATTGCAATTCACTCCTGTCTGGTCTTCCTGCCTCCACCATTCACATCCTGCAGCGCATTCAAAACAATGCTGCACGCCTTGTACTAAAAAAGAAAAAAGCTGACCACATATCTCCTCTCCTGGCACAACTTCACTGGCTCCCTGTATCAAAGCGCATGCAGTACAAACTAGACACCATGTGCTACAAAAGCATCAATAACGCAGCCCCCGATTACCTGTCAAGCCTACTTGAGATCTATGTTCCCTCACGTACCCTCCGCTCTGCCTCCGATCCTCTGACTTTTCGCTTTCCACGCACTAAGCTCAATACCTATGGTCCACGAGCCTTCTCTGTTTCTGGTCCACTCTCCTGGAACAAACTTCCTCTCTCAGTCCGTCAGCAACCTACTTTTGTCTCCTTCAAGTCGCCTCTCAAAACTCACCTTTTCTCCTCTGCATAAAATCCTGACCTCACTCAATCCCCTCTGCAGCCTGTCTCCACTCGGAGGGGAATCACATTGTAATATATAACTGTATATAATATGCTCTCTATAATTTTCCATTGCTTTTATTCTTTCTCCCCATTTATAGCCGTGTGCGTGTGCGTGTGCGTGTGCGTGTGCGTGTGCGTGTGTGTGTGTGTGTGTGTGCGTGCGTGTGTGCGTGCGTGTGTTTGCGTGCGTGCGTGTGTGTCTGTTTTAGCGCTTAGATTTGATTTTATCAAGATTTTGCGCTATATAAAATATTGTATTTTATTGTATTGCATGTGTGTGTGCATATGTATATATATATATATATATATATATATATATATATATATATGTGTGTGTGTGTGTGTATGTGTGTGAGTGTGTGTGTGTGTGTGTGTGTGTGTGTGTGTGTGTGTGTGTGTGTGTGTGTGTGTGTGTGTGTGCGTGTGTGTGTATCTAATGGGAGCGGGCTGCAGAGACAGGGATCTCGTGTTCTTCTGTGGGATATATTTTTCTGGCTTGAAGACGAAATGGAATTGGGGTTGGGGTTCAGAGTTGGGGACAGGCTTATTAGAGTTACGTTTTTAAAGCCTACACCAACCCCAAACCCTTGATGTTATTCCATCCTCAAAAGGCGTCAGAAGACGACAACCATTTGAACATTATCTGGCAGTGGATTCCACTGACGTCAGCTGCATTTAAATAGAATCGAAACGCGTATATATTTATACAACCAGACAAGACAGGCGCAAATTTTCGGCCAACAGGCCTTTGTCAAGCGTAATGTAAGATCACAAACGAATCATTTTCTCTCACTGGACATAGTTGCCTGGGAAGTTTTAGTCTTTTTCTCCTAATTCTGTATTTTGTGTTTGTTCGTGTGTGATCTTACGTTTACGCTTGACAAAGGCCAGTTGGCCGAAAATTTGCGCCTGTCTTGTCCTGGTGGATAAGGTGAAGGAATCAAAAGGTTACGTTTTTGCAGTTGGTGGATAGGGTTCGAGAGTCAAAGGGTTTAAACCATTGTGAGCTGGACACGACTTTATTTACATGAATCTTACACGTGAGTCTGCTTTCAAAGACGGGATTTATGATCAAAATGCGGTGATCATAAGGTGTCTTCCGCTTTCTAGCATGGCCAAGTTATGAATGGTCAGTTTGGTGGTTCGGATGAAGGATGTGGTCTTCAAAAATATCTTCCTTGGCCCAAAGCTGTTGTTTCAACGTTGACCTATTGGGTCACTGCATAATTTTTTTTTTTCATTTTTGAACAGTGGGCAGAGCTGCAGCAAGTACTGTGGAGACAGTAGTCCTGTCTGACATGGGCATTCACACAGAAATATTTTACGGCTGACTCATTGAAGAGTTTTGTTCCTGATATTTCTCGGGGGGAAAAAATTGCTTGAACGAAAAATCTTAAAAGGAACCAATGTTTCTGGCACTGACATTCATCACAGAAATATTTCACATCAAACTAACTGAATATCTTATTTCACGTTGTTCCTCTGGAAAATATTTCAGCTATCGTACGGGAAACCAGTTTTCTTACGTTTCATTATTTCAACATAGAAAAGAGTTACTTTTGCTTGAATCTTACACTGGATCTGAAAAATTCTCTCGCTTGACTGATGTGATTTTAACGTGGTGATAATTTTAAACCTTTGACTTTCGTTAGTGGCGTGGTGACAGCCTTGGTATGGCCCTTAGCGGTTGGCGGGGTTATAAACCTGAAACCTAAAAACAGCATCAGTATGAGACAGCCCACAGCATAACTATTATTCTATTGGAGCAGGCTGTTAGTGTTATTTTTGTTCAAAGCCTAGCCTACCGCGTAGAGCTATATCAGGGCTAGACTATAACCGTTTCAAAACACACAATACTTCAACAGGGAAAGAAAAGGAAAAGAAAATTAAGTACACATATCAATGCATTCGCGCACATAATCTAAGGAGATGACCCTGGCGTTGACCACTCCGTCCAATACATCGCACAGAGGATTAAAAAAAAAAAACAGGATACGAATTTAAACATAACTTAGGACTCTAAAACATATCTAAGAACGCGCCTAAATTACCTAAGATTGCTTCCGCATATCTTACTTTCCTAGAGCCAAAAATGAACTTTATACATGTACCAAATTATCAATCCTAAGATAAAGTACGTGAGACGTTATCGAACACATACAGGTGAATGGACCAGCAAGACAGAAAATGATAGGAAGAAATGACAGAAACTAAAGGAACAAGGCAGAAACAAAGAGAGTGACAGAAAAGAGGAAATTTCTAGTACGGAATTTTCAGAAAATGGGGATATTGTTTATACTGAAAGAGCCTCCGGCATCCTCCCCCCCCCCCCCAGCCCGGGGGGGGGGGAGTTGGAGCAGGCGACAGCGTCCTGTTTACGAGGGGGGAGGAATGTTGTGGTTTGTTGAGGACTTAACCTCTCTGCAGGAGATGGAGTATTGCTGCTGTGTAGCAAGTAATCCCGAGTGAGATGTATAACTCTCTCTCTCTCTCTCTCTCTCTCTCTCTCTCTCTCTCTCTCTCTCTCTCTCTCTCTTGAGATGTAAAACTCTCTCTCTCTCTCTCTCTCTCTCTCTCTCTATCTGCACACACACACACACACACACACACACACACACACACACACACACACACACACACACACACACACACATACACACACACATATACACATACACATTCACATAAACACATACAGCAGAAAAGCTTAACTCTGTATTGAAGAAAGGGAAGGAAAGTAGAAGTACAAGAATGTGTACGGTATTTAGAAAGTATTCAATTTGCTTTGGTGCGATATTAAAATAAAGAGTTCTGCTCCAAGGGACACAACAAGCACGATGTTCCAAATGAAAGCCGAGAAAAAGGATTATTTCCCTTCTACTGTCACGGCCGTTGTGCGTGCGAAATTTATGCGTGCGTGTGCGTATGTGTGTGTGTATGCTTGCGTGTGCGTGCATGTGCACGTGCATGTTATTTGTATATATGTTTGTTTGTGTGTGTGCGTGTGTCTGTCTGTGAGTGTCTGTACTGAAGTTTATGTGCGCATATGTGCACCACACCACACTGTACTACACTACACTACACACTACAGTACACTACAGTACACTATACTACACTACACTACACTACACTACACTACACTACACAACACACACACACACACACACACACACAAACACACAAACACACACACTCACACACACACACATGTACACACTAACATACACACTCTCTCTCTCTCTCTCTCTCTCTCTCTCTCTCTCTCTCTCTCTCTCACTCTATTTGTTTGATTACTGTCAAGTGTTGCGGACGTATGTTGTACTCTTGATGTATGTAAATGAATACCAAGTTGTATTATGTGGACCAGCGTTAACCCTTTGACTCCCACACCCTATCCACCAGCTGCAAAAACTTAACGCTGTGAATCCTTCGCCTTCTTCGCTAGCTTTCTGCAGGAAGCTGGTGGACAGGGTGAGTGAGTCAAAAGGTTTAAGTTTTTGCTATCCATCATTGACGACGATGCAGGGTGATAGTAGACAGGGTGAGGGAGTCAATCCCTTCATCGTCATTATCGTGTACCCTGCTGCGTGATGCTGGCGATCATGGCCCTCCATACGAATCTATCCCTTGTCGCTGCAAGTATATCCCCCCCCCCCCACCCTCTCAGTTCTCAGCCAACCCTGCAAGTCTGTTAAAAAATTATTAAATGCCCCTTTTTTTAATGGCTCTTCATGTCTCAGTAAAAGGCCAAGACAAAATGGGTAGCCTCAGTGTGTGTGTGGTGTGTGTGTGTGTGTGTGTTGTGTGATGTCATGTGTGCATGCTTGTGCGTATATATATATATATATATATATACATATATACATATATATGTGTGTGTGTGTGTGCGTGCGTGTGTGTGTGTGTGTGTGTGTGTGTGTGTGTGTGTGTGTGTGTGTGTGTGTGTGTGTGTGTGTGTGTGTGTGTGTGTGTGTGTGTGTGTGTGTGTGTAAGTGACGAAGTGCATTATTATTATTTGTGCACCTTTTATCGATACGGTTCTATCAGAATCCAGGAAGACGGGCATACTGAACAGAAGATAAGAAACAAGCAAGTGGGCCTGAGTGCTGAATGGTTTTGAATTTAAATACATATCTATGAACAAAACGAAAGTACCGTATATGAATACAAACGTATGGCTTAGAAGACAAAATAAAGAGCAATACATTTTGTGACAACTCTTTTTTTTTTTTTATTGTTCTTGAACTCAGTATCACATATTCCCTCTTGGATCTCACAAGACACACACAAGCACACACACACACACACACACACACCACACACACACACACACACACACACACACACACACACACACACATTTTTGCGTGCACACACATAAACGCACATGTACATGCATGCACACACACACACGCACGCACGCACGCACACACGTTGTGCTCCTGTCACGTTTTTCCAGGCAAGAAATCCACTGTCAGTCGTGACATGACCTCGCTGTCTGGCATCATCTGCACATGAAAAAAATACATCAGAAACGAACGAACATAACAGTCTATTTAAAATTGGTCAAGCAATACTGGCAAATTTCATGTCTGCTGTTCTTACAGACATTCTTTCACACACAACTGAATAAAGACCATCCTCATTTAATTAAACACAAAAATGTCGACTTTCTGAAAGGTCACAACTGGATTAAGTCAACTGAAAGCCAATCCACTGTTAATGCACTTCCTAAACTTTGATCCCTGAACCGCCAAAAATAAAATAAAACAAACAGAACAAAACGGACCCAAGCGCTTTCGAATATGTGCGCTTTATCTGTGGCATCCCGCTATGCCAAACATATCGTGTACCCCAAATTTGATTAATAGTCTACATTACAAAGCCAGAATATTCTTGCGGTCACATTTTGTTCAGAGTGAGTAAGGGACATACTGAAAGGCAGATCCATACTCAGAGACAAAGACAGACAGAGAATCCAGCTGACATGAATTAGTATTGACAGAATTCATTTGACATAATTAAATCAGTATCGAAAGAAACCAGTTGATATAAAATCTGAACTGAGACAGTCGGTTGACCGTCAAGGAAAACAATAATCCTGTACATAGATAATCTGTTTAAATGGTTGTTTCCCTTACACCATTTACGTCAACAGGGGACCCTACTGCAGAAGACGAACGGGGGGGGGGGGGGGGAGTAGTGGAGGAAGAAAAACAAAACAAACAACAACAACAACAACAAAAAGCCAACTTACATTCCTGTAATGATGTTACTGGTACTCATATTGGATGACAGGTTATGCCTATAATGCTCAGTTAGTTTCAACTATGCAGAAACAAAATTATTATTACCGGCTATGCAGAGTGGGGAAAATTTCTTGACTTTCTTGATTTACCATCGGTTTTTGTTTGTTTGTTTGTTTGTTTGTTTGTTTGTTTGTTTGTTTTCCAAAACATGGATTTGACTGGATCGTATTCCATACTTTGTATAAACTGATTAGTTTATTAATTCAAACACAAGACAGTTGCCTCAATCAGTGTAACAAAACAAACAAAAAATGTTGGCGAACAGTGCTGTACCTCTGTTATTACCAGACACAGAATTAGACTGTCTCTACCTATCAACTATTCCAGCGTGGGGATGCCGGGGCTCTTTCGGTATAAACAGTATCCCCACCTTCTGGAAATTCTGTGCTCTAAATATCCTCTCTTCTGTCACTCTCTTTGTTTCTTCCTTCTTCTTTGCTTTCTGTCATTTCTTCCTATCATTTTCTGCATTGATGGTCTATTTACCTGTACGTGTTCAACAAAATCTTACGTAGTTTCTCTTAGGACTGATAACTGGGTGCATGTATTAAGTGCATTTTTGGCTCTAGAGAAATGAGATATGCGGAACCAATTTTAGGTAATTTAGGCCCGTTCTAAAGTAGGCTAAGTTTTAGTGTCCTTACTTATGTTTAAATTTGTATTCAGACAATTTTTTAAATCCGCTGTTTGATAAATTGGACGGAAAGATCAACGCTAGGCCTACTTAATTTTCTTTTCCTTTTTTTCTGTTGAAATATTGTGTACGTATTGAAATGGTTATAGCCCTGATCTGATAAGGCTCTAGGCGATCAGCTGGGTTTTAAACAGAAACAACAAGAACAATAACCTATAAGCTAAACCTTTTTTTTTTTTTTTCAGTACCATGCCGTGGTTGGACACGTTAAAAAAATACACACACTCGTATCCATGGGACTTACCCTGAAGAACTCATCCTGACTGATCTCCCCTGGCTTGTTGAGGTCAGTATGCTGAAGCGCTCTGTTGGTGAGGTCAAGGATATGATCGTCAGTGACGGCCGAACTAAGCAGTAGTTTGTACACACGGAACATCTCATCGTGAGTCAGCAGGCCCGTATCATACACATCCACCAACTGAAACAAGTCTGACAGCACAGAGAGAATACGTACATGGTATTTGAGAGCTAAGTCACGGTACTTATACATGGTGTTTGAGAGCTTAGCCACAGTACATATACATGATATTTGAGAGCTAAGTCTCTGTACATAGACATGGTGTTTGAGAGCTAAGTCTGTACATAGACATGGTGTTTGAGAGCTAAGTCTCTGCTCTGTACATAGACATGGTGTTTGACAGCTAAGTCTCTGTCCATATACATGGTGTTTGACAGCTAAGTCTCTGTACATATACATGGTGTTTGAGAGCTAAGCCACTGTACATATACATGGTGTTTGACAGCTAAGCCACTGTACATATACATGGTACTTGAGAGCTATGTCACTGTACATATACATGGTGTTTGACAGCTAAACCAATGTCCAGTCTCACAAAAAGAACACTGATTTTCATCAAATATATTTATGTAAAGGTATATTGTTAATGATACTAAAACAGTGCTAGTACCCCTATAATCCTCAGAAAAATAAGGAATCAGGTGGCAAATACTTTTTCTTTTTCTGTTTTTTTCTTCTTTTTTTTTCTTTTTTTTTTTTTCTTGAGCTGAGGAAAGTACTATGATTTATGAGGTGAGTAGGGCATATCCCTCTCCTCTTGCTTCTTGATTTTCTACAATCCTTAACAGGATCAGGATCCCATTCACAACTGGGAAGAATGGAGACCTAAGGCACAAAGTTTCATAAGCCATACTTGAACCTATGCAGTCAAGACTTCTGCACCACCCAGGTCCAAACAAAACAAAACAAACAAAAAAGAAGAAAGAAAGAAAGAGACAGAGAAAGAAAGAAAAAATTCTCTGTCAAGCTGTACCGTAATCTACAAACTAGACACCATGTGCTACAAAAGCATCAATAATGCAGCCCCCGATTACCTGTCAAGCCTACTTGAGATCTATGTTCCCTCACGTACTCTCCGCTCTGCCTCCGATCCTCTGACTTTTCGCTTTCCACGCACTAAGCTCAATACCTATGGTCCACGAGCCTTCTCTGTTTCTGGTCCACTCTCCTGGAACAAACTTCCTCTCTCAGTCCGTCAGCAACCTACTTTTGTCTCCTTCAAGTCCGCTCTCAAAACTCACCTTTTCTCCTCTGCATAAAATCCTAACCTCACTCTACCTCCCCTGCAGCCTGTCTCCGATCGGAGGGGAATCACATTTTTATAATATATAATTGTGTAAGGTGTGCTCTCTGTGGTTTTCCATTGCTTTTATTCTTGCTTTTATTGCTTTTATTCTTTCTCCCCATTTGTAGCCATGCGTGTGTGTGTGTGTGTGTGTGTGTGCGTCGTGTATGTGTGTGTGTGTGTGTGTGCGTGCGTGTGTGTGCGTGCGTACGTGCGTGCGTGCGTGCGTGCGTGTGTGTCTGTTTCAGCGCTTAGATTTGATTTTATCAAGATTTTGCGCTATATAAATATTGTAATTATTATTATTATAATCTACCCTGACGAACCAAAACAACAATTAAAACATAGTGGAGGAAATGACAACAACAAATTGACGCAAGAGAACACTAATTTTTCTTGCACAGTGTGAAACAGACCATTTTTTCTTGAAAAGTGTTGCAATTTTGCTTGTGACAAATGGTCCTTTTTGTCATTTAATGCATATTTTCAAGCGAGCGAGCAAGCAAGCGCGTGTGTGTGTGTGTGTGTGTGTGTGTGTGTGTGTGTGTGTGTGTGTGTGTGTGTGTGTGTGTGTATTTGCGTGTGCGTGTGCGTGTGCGTGTGTGTGTATGTATGTATATGAGACAGAGTGTGTGTGTGTGTGTGTGGGGTGTGTGTGTTGTATGTGTGTGTGTGTGTGTGCGTGCGTGCGTGCGTGCGTGCGTGCGTGTGTGTGTGTGTGTGTGTGTGTTGTGTGTGTGTGTGTGTGTGTGTGCGTCTGTGTGTGTATGTGTGTGTGTCTGAGTGTGAGTGTCTGAGTGTGAGTGTGTGTCTGTGACAAACAAACAAACACACACATCACGTTCACACTGCCGATCCAAGATAAACTTGACTTACAGTTCTTCTTCACTTCAACAGGCGTCTTAGAGCTGAGCAGGGACAGAACACGCAGAAAGCCTTCGGGATGGATGCGTTGGGTCTCCTCATCCAAATTCGCCTCGATAATGCTGGCCGCAAACTTGTTGCCCGTAAACTCTGACATTGTCAAACAGTCAGCCAGCGTGATGCCTTCCTCACCATTGTGGGAGCTATCGTATGCTGAGTACCGTTTCAGCAGAATCTGGACTTCCTTTTGACTGACTGCAAAACAGAGTGACAGCTTTTTTTCAACTTTTTCTATCCACACATGTTGTAGTTACTGTTATTGTTATTGTTACTGTTATAGTCATTGTTATTATTGTTGTTTAACCCTTTGACTCCCGTATCTATCCACCGACTGCAAATAATTAACCCTTTGACTCCCGCACCCTATCCACAACTGCAAAAACTTAACCCTCTGCTTCCCTCACCCTGTCCACCAGCTTCCTGCTAGAACCTAGTGGATAGGGTGAGGGGAATCAAAGGGTTAATTTTTTTTGCTTCGGTGGTATGGTTAGTAATGCAGCTGGACAGGGTGTGGGAGCGGAAAGGTTAAAGCCCAGCCGACTGCGCAGGATCATATCAGGGCTATAATCGCTTCAAAACATACAAAACTTTGACAACTTTTTAAAACTGTTTACATCCGCACATGTTGTATTTATTGTTATTGTTATTGTTATCATTGTTGTTTAAAGCCCAGTCGACTGTGCAGAGCCATATCAGGGCTATAATCGCTTCAAAACATACAAAACTTCAACAGGAAAAAAAAAGAATCATATCAGGGCTATAATCGCTTCAAAACATACAAAACTTCAACAGGAAAAAAAAAGAAAAGAAAATTAAGTACACATATCAATGCATTCACGCACATAATCTGAGGACATGCCCCCGGTGTTGACCATTCCGTCCAATTTATTGCACAGCGGATTTAAAAAAACACACCTGAATACAAATTTAAGCATACCTAAGGACACCAAAATATATCTAAAAACGGGCCTAAATTACCTAAAAACTGGTTCCGCATATCTCACCTCCCTAGAGCCAAAAATGTCTTTAATACATGTATCCAATTAACAATCCTAAGAAAAAAAAATACTTAACACTTTATCGAACACATACAGGTGAAAGGACCAGCAAGGCAGAAAACGATAGGAAGAAATGACAGAAAGCAAAGGAACTAGGCAGAAACAAAGGGAGCGACAGAAAAGAGGAAATTTCTAGCACAGAATTTCCAGAAGGTGGGGATACTATTTATACTGAAAGAGCCCCCGGCATTCCCGCGGGGCAATATGTTGTTGTGAGACGGAGCTGTCAATACGCAGCTAAACAATAAGACTGGTATAGAGTCGTGTTGTAGATGTGCAGTCAATATGCAGCTAAACAATAAGACTGGTATAGAGTCGTGTTGTAGATGTGCAGTCAATATGCAGCTAAACAATAAGACTGGTATAGAGTCGTGTTGTAGATGTGCAGTCAATATGCAGCTAAACAATAAGACTGGTACAGAGTCGTGTTGTAGATGTGCAGTCAATATGCAGCTAAACAATAAGACTGGTATAGAGTCGTGTTGTAGATGTGCAGTCAATATGCAGCTAAACAATAAGACTGGTACAGAGTCGTGTTGTAGATGTGCAGTCAATATGCAGCAAAACAATAAGACTGGTATAGAGTCGTGTTGTAGATGTGCAGTCAAAATGCAGCTAAACAATAAGACTGGTATAGAGTCGTGTTGTAGATGTGCAGTCAATATGCAGCTAAACAATAAGACTGGTAGGCTTATAGAGTCATGTTGTAGACGTACAGTGTGTCTGCTACTCCGTATTTCAGTATTCAACACCGCGTGGTCTTCAACTGGTTCTGATGCTTAAACATCTGGTAATGTCAGCTCCAAGAGCTGGTGGTTGAGTGGCATTCTGGTCAAGCCACCAAAATATTTGATCTGCAGTTGTGTGATGTAATGGTGGACAGATGTTGTTCCAACTGTCTCTCAGATTTCTTCGTTTCTAATCGAGTCTCTTTTACACTTTCGCCTGCTGCTCTTCGGAGACACCTCATCTCACAGACTGTGATCTTTCTCTCAGTATTTTAACCCTTTGACACTCTCAGACTGGCCACCAGCATCTTGCATTGTCAATAATGCCAGCAAAGCAAAAAAGTTACGCTTTGACTCCCTCACCCTATCCACCAGCTTCCTGCAGGAATCTGATGGAAAGCGAGCATGAGGGAGTCAAAGGGTTAAGTTTCTGCAGTTGATGGATAGGGTGCGGGAGTCAAAGGGTTAATGTCCTTCTCTGGCAATGGTGAGTTAGTGCACGTACCAAGACTGTGTTGATAAATCTGGCTTTTGTTTCTATGAACTTAATACTTTAAAACGTGCTTTATTAGGATCTGCTGTCCTCCTTGATCGACTGGAAACGACAAGTATCAGAACTGTTTGATGCCATATAACAAAACAAAACAAATCAAAACACTGAAAACGAAACAAAACCGTTTAGCGTAATACTTTATAAAGATCTGAATTTCCTCTCAATAATAGCAAACCGGAAATGACGGTAAAGCAGATGTTTATGCAAATGTAACTTTCATTGACGGAAGTAAATGTGTTTAGAATAACCACCGCTACATATTTCTTATCCCCAAAGAATTATACTCTGGGAATATTTCATCAGGGCATGAATTTCCTTTTAGCTAACTAGAAACAAAAACGTAAATAAGAGCCTCTGTGTGTGTGTGTGTGTGTGTGTGTGTGTGTGTGTGTGTGTGGTGTGTGTGTGTGTGTGTGTGTGTGTGTGTGTGTGTGTGTGTGTGTGCGTGCGTGTTGTGTGTGTGTGTGTGTGTGTGTGCGTGTGTGTGTGTGTGTGTGTGTGTGCGTGTGGTGTGTGTGTGTGTGTGTGTGTGTGTGTGTGTGTGTGCGTGTGCGTGTGTGTGTGTGTGTGTGTCTACTGTCTGTCTGTGTCTGTGTGCGTGTCTGTCCTGTCTGTCTGTCTGTCTGTCTGTGTGCGTGTGTGTGTGTGTTTGTGTATGTCTGTCTCTGTGTCTATGTCTGTGTTGAGATCTGTGTATGTGTGTGTCTGTGTGTGTGTGTGTCTGTGGTTTGTGTGTGTGTGTATGTGTGTGTGCGTGTATGTGTGTGTGTCTGTCTGTCTGTCTGTCTGTCTGTGTTTGAGATGTGTGTGCGTGTGTGTCTGCGTGCGTGCGTGCCACCGTGTGTGTGTGTGTGTGTTGAATTGAGATCTGTATGTGTGTGTGTGTGTGTCTGTGTGTGTGTGTGTCTGTGTGTGTGTGTCTGTCTGCCTGTGTGTGTGTCTGTGTGTGTGTGTGTGTGTGTGTGTGTGTGTGTGTGTGGTGTGTGTGTGTGTGTGTGTGTGTGTGTGCTGCTATTCCTTTGTTTACTATTAAGAACTGCTGGCTTGTTTGTTTACATGTAGGCTTCTTTTAATTCTGTGTACAGCTTTTGTTTGGTCGGTTTTGGTTTGGTTTAATTTTTGTTTGTTTGTGGTTGTTGTTGGTTTGTTTTTCATTTTGTTTTGTTTTTTCTCGCTTGTTTAATTATTCTGTTCGTCTTTTAAGGTAGCTTTGTTTAACTTACAAGGAGTGTTGGCAGTCAGTGCTTTCGCGTCTCCTGATGAGACAGCATTGCCATTTGACCCCGAGTTTCCCTGTAGAAATAAAACACCAGCTGTAATACTGATAATAGCAAAAACTATCTAATGATAATAACAGCAGCAGTAATAGTAGTAATAAAGATGACAACCATAGTAATAATTGATACTAGTGTTTCCCTCGCATCTGTGAACTATATCAATGAATATTTGTACTATCTACATAGCTATCTAAATATACATGATAATGCTACATAGCTATCTAACTATACATAATAATGCTCACTAAATTTACAAGAGTATACACATGATATAATAAAAACAGCATACACTTCAAAATATTCACTGTTCGTTTACTTTAAGCTACCATGCAAATAGTCGAAATTAAAACTGAAAATCATGACTACATAAAATGACTAACTATTGTCATTACAATGATACACGCAGATATGAACAATGAAAAAGATAAACTTATTTAGAAACATGCACATCAGATAACCTCTCTTTCTCTTCTATCTGTGGGCTGGTATGCTCTTTAAAAAGCAGATTGTTACATAGCTCTATCTCCTCTCTTCCTCTTCTCTCTCTCTCTCTCTTTTTTTTTTTTTTTTTTCTTCTTTTTTTTTTTTTTTTCCTTTCTGCTGAAGACGTTAACCTCACAAATACAAATGTGTTCTTGATCCTCTTATTCCTCTTTCTTAACCGCTTCAATGAAAATCACAACTGTTATATGTTGTTTGGTGGTTTGCCTTTTGCTTTTCCTCCTCCATAATTGATAAAAAATGTTCTTTCATTTTTTTTTTTAGTCATATTTCTTTCTTTCATGCCTTCTTTTGTTTCGTTCTTTCTTTCTTTCTTTCTTTTTTTTTTTTTCTTTCTTTCTTTCCTTCTTCGTCCTGCTTTGCTGTTCTCCCTCCTCTCCAGAAGGTTTTGTTCTTTGTTTGTTTGTTTTTTTACTTATTTTTTTCTCCTTTCTATCATACTGGATGTCCAAACTAACTGATTACATGTATAGCATGTGATTCGATTCTTGCAGATATCATGCACATTTCACCTTGGTAATATGTCATGAAATAAGACACCTGAACTGTACCAATACATACCCGAGGAGTATTTTCAAATGGACAAAGAAACAAATCACACACACACACACACACACACACACACACACACACACACACACACACACATACACAGCCACACACACACACACACACACAACACATCGTCACACACACACATACACACAAACACACAACAACACACACACACACACACAACACACACATACACACACATTCATACACACACGTGCGCCGAGGACACACAAACACACATGTACGCATGAGATACACACAAAACAAAACCCTACCCACCACAAATAATATAAACCAGAAAGTTAACAAAACCAAAAACAAATATTAAAATGTTTCATGAATGGCCCCGTTTAATTAATGAGATGTTTGAACACACAACTAAAAAAGAAAACAGGACAATAATAATAAAGAAGCTTCAGCTTGGTAGTTTATTACAGCAACAGCCACCATCTCCGCATGGAAAAAATACATGTGTGCTGATAAATACTGAAACGACGATGAAAAGCTTCATATATTGCAGTGATTGTTAGTGATATGTAATAATCTTTAGAATAAGGAAATATCTGAAGGACTTAAGAGTGAAAATATGTGTAAGACATAGTCAGAAACAACACACTAAAAACAGAACAAGCAAAAAAGACTGAATAAAAGAGAGAAAGAATCACAGTCCAAAAAAAGGAGAGAAAAGAATTATAGAACAAGAAAAGACACTTATATTATTACGGAATATGAGAGATGACAAACGCCAGCAAACCCCAAACCTTTAATGATGGCAGCCTGAAGAATAAAGTCTTAGGACATAACACAAGAGTCAGTCAAGGGCTACAAATGTAATAAAGCTGTGTTGACTAGCACAGAAATATTATTGTTATTATATATCTAAGCTGTGTTAAACTAGTTAGTTGTATCACTTCTAAAGGGCAACTGCAATATATAATTGGGGAAAAGTGCAGGTAAATTACATATTCAGAATGGTGCAATTAACTTATATCATTTAACAGGGGAAAGTGCATATATTCATTCTGTATATATCAAAACACAAAAGAACAAAAGAAGTGCAGATGTTCAAGCATTGATAAAAATTCACAAGTACAAAAATGCAACAGGTCACTTAAATCATCAAGCGGACAAACAAATAAAGGGTTATGATTAATGTGTGTGTATATTATTAATTATATTATATATATATTGTGTGTGTTTTCAAAGTACTCTCAATCCTTGCCCTGAAAAAAAACCTCTAAAGTACTGCAGAAAGGCGGTAGGCCAACTTTACATGGCCTGCTTTTGATTGATGACACAAGATTTCAGCACTAAGGGCTATCTTCAGTTGCAGCTGAGCTGAAAGCTTGCATTATAAAACCAAAAACAAAGGTTTCTGTAATATTTTCTTTCGTATGTATGTGATAGGATCTGGATATAATTTACATAAATTTACTGATATGTGTACTTCTGCATGATGTATTTACCTTCTCCAGCAGGGTCACTGGTACCCCACAACAACACAGGTCATTTGTCTCAAATGATTCATAATCATATCAATTTAGAATGCTACATATTTCAGTTAAGGCATGATTGGCATAAAAGTAGAGTTCCTGGTTTCCAGCCAAAATGCACATATCTGAGACTGACTTGAGCAAATTTTTGCCTGCGATCCTCAATCCACGGAGTTGGAATAGTTACCCAGTTCACTTCTGGGCTGTAAATGTAAAGCAGTGCATGGGGCAAGTGGAACCAGTCTCAAGACACTGACTCATGAGTAGTTACTTGTTTACTATCTCATTCACAACTGCTTTATGTATAGAGAAACCTTTGCTTTCTTCCTGTTTCAACATCAAATCTACAGTTACCAGTATGAATGTAGGTCCAGCATTAAAACTTGTACCTTTCTGGATTTAAACTATAAAAAAAAAAAGTTAAATATCAAGACATGTGGGCTGATGTGTGTGTTAGAATGAGATCTCTGAAGTTTGTGTGATGAAGCATGTATGTGCTGTGTGTGTGTTGTGTGTGTTGGTGTGGTGTGTGTGTGTGTGTGGTGTGTGTGTGTGTGTGTGTGTGTGTGTGTGTGTGTGTGTGTGTGTGTGTGTGTGGTTGTGTGTGTATGTGTGTGTGTGCGCGTGTGTGCGTGTATGTGCATATACTGGTACATGACTGTGTGTATCTATCAGTATTTGTGTTTGAATGTCTGGGTGTATGCAATGTGAGTGTAACTGACTGACTTCAAGTCACCAATACAAGCAAGAACTATAAACATTAGTAAAGTGTGTGTAGCGTACACATAGCTGAATAATAAATCAGACAGCTGAAGAAAATATGACAGCAGAAGAATGAGAGATAGCAGCTCTCAGAGTTGACCTGACCTTGGATCTTTTCTGTAAAACATCATTCACAAATAGAACAAAAGATGACAATGACAATAAATAACAAAAAAAGTTTAAAAATATGATAATAATGAGAAGAAGAAGAGAAAGAATGATAATGGTAAGAATAATAGTAGAGTTATATATTTATTACCCTCTCTTTCATAAAAAATAGATACATTCATTGGTTTGTTGGCACATGTATCAGATTGCTGATTTTTGGTGGGGTAAGTGTGTGTGTGCGTGTGTGTGTGTGTGCGTGCGTGCATGCGTGCGTGCGTGTATGCGTGTGTGTGTGTGAGTGTGTGTGTGTGTGTGTGTGTGTGTGTGTGTGTGTGTGTGTGTGTGTGGTGTGTGTGTGTGTGTGTGTGTGTGTGAAAGCGCACACATGTGTGCAGATGTGTGTGTGTGTGTGTGTGTGTGTTTGCGTGTGTGTGTGCATATTCATTAGTAAAAGTTTTATGTTAATCCAACAATAAATGATTTATGATGATGATGTAGAATGCTTGTGAATGTATGCATGCATGCACATAGTTTTATGTGTTTCTGCATGTGGATCTGATCATTTCTTCCTATCATTTTCTGCCTTGCTGTGTGTGTGTGTGAGTGTGTGTGTGTGTGCGTGTGTGTGTGTGTGTGTGTGTGTGTGTGTGTGTGTGTGTGTGTGTGTGTGTGTGTGTGTGTGTGTGTGTGTGTGTGTGTGTGTGTGTGTGTGTGTACATGTATGTCATGTATACATACATATTGTGTGTGGGAGAAAGGGAAGTGTGCATGTGTGTATTTACAATCTCTGGCAATCTTCAAGTCATCAACACAACTTTGAACTATAAACATTATAACAGTGTGTGGAGTATACACACAGCTGAATAACAAATCAGACTACCGAACAAAACAATTATGACAGCAGGAGAATGAGACAGAGCAGCTCTCAAAGTTAACCTGACCTTGGCTCTGCTCTGTAGAACATAATTTACAAAAAGAACAAAAAATGACAACAACAACAAAAACCAGCAAAATGTTCATGAGTGTTTTGTCTCTGTTTCTCAAATTTCTGCAAAACAATTATTATCATTCACAAAAGGAACAAAAAAAGACATTAACAAGAAACAACAATAGGTTCATATAATTGCCTCTTCTTCTCAAAAGGACATACGTTCCATTCATTTATTGATTATAGTTGTATGGCTGTGTTTTGTGTGTGTGTGTGTGTGCGTGTGTGTGTGTGTGTGTGTGTGCGCATGTGTGTGTGTGTGTGTCACTCTGGTGTGTGTGTGTGGTGTGTGTGTGTGTGTGTGTGTGTGTGTGTGTGTGTGTGTGTGTGTGTGTCACTCTGTGTATATGTGTGTGTGTGTGTGTGTGTGTGCGTGTGTGTGTGTTCAAGCATGGTTATGCCTCAGATAGTTGCATGCACATGTGAATGTGTGTGTGTGTGTGTGTGTGTGTGTGTGTGTGTTGTGTGTGTGTGTGTGTGTGTGTGGTGTTTGTGCATGTGAGTGCATGTGTGTGGTGCATGCATGAGTGTGTACATACATGCATGTGTGACTATTTGTGTGTGTGTGTGCGCACGCATGTGTGTGTGTATTTGTGTGTATGTATGTGTGTGAGTGTGTTTGTCAATGTAACATTACTAACAATAATATGATGAATAATGTTACACATACAGTAAAATGACAGAATCATAAACCATTTATTGTTTTAAGATCTTGATGATGGTGTGTGTGAGTGTGTGTGTGTGTGTGTGTGTGTGTGTGTGTGTGTGTGTGTGTGTGTGTGTGTGTGTGTGTATACTGTATGAATATGATAAAAAAAATAAATTAGCTGTGAATCACTTAGCTTCCAAAATTGCCACAGATTTTGTACAAATAACGCATCCAGTCGACTCCAGATCTAGAGTGCAAGGTTTCCATGACTGTTTTTGTAGTACGTGTTATCATATATGTCAAACGTTGTGCTTATTCAATTATTGATTATCTACTGTAAGTGTTGTAATACTCATACTCATCACTTTGTTTACATTTTAGTCCTGCCATTCCCCTATTTTCTATCCTTTCTTGTTTTTCAACTGACCAGTGATGTTTCTAAATTTAGCCATGTAAAGATTATGTGGACTGAAAAGTACTAACCATATTGCAAATGAATGTTTATTTTCACCGTCGTAAATGAATGATGTATAATACACTGGTGGGCAAGGTGTGTTTACGGTTGGCATGCTGGAATTTGTTTTCCGCGATGAAGAGCTAAAGGGGGCTGGATTCTTGTGGGAATGGAAACATTTCTTATCTCCCTCTCTCCCGACCCATTTTCTCATCTTCAACTCCTTTTCGAAGTTTCTTTGCGTAGGTCTATTCGTCCAACAGCGAAATGTGAAACGTCATATTTTTTTCACATGCCCAATATCTATCATACTGCCGTATGTCTTTGTCAATAAAATCATACGTCAAGGAATTTTCGAGAGGAGCAATTGAAAGCAGCAAAACAGGCGGTGTCAAACGTGAATTTCAGTCTAAAAATGCAAAAACCTACGACTGTTCGCACTTTAACGATTGTTGAGTGGCGTAACAGCAAGTGCGAAATGTCATTGCTACCGTCTTCTTCTTCTTCTTCTTCGGTGTTGAGGGCCCACAATCAACTTGCAATGCGATTTTTTTTCTGAACTCACTGCCATTATTTTATCGAATGCATACATGCACGTTGATTAGCCTATTTTGTGCAGGTGGTATGTGGCTGCAAAGTCTTCATACTCCGTTTTGTAAGTCTAGTGGGTATGAATGTTGCCATGACTTTGGCCCTACAGGATCTTTCATGTGCATATTTGATGTTCTGCATGCGTATGTTCACGAAGGGAGTGTGGGCATTTTACAAGTCTGCACACATGTGTGATGTTAGGCCTGGAAGACTGGAAAAATCTCTATCCAGACACACTGAGGAAAGTCCAGGCAGGATTGAACACCAGACTTTTTTTTTAGTTTAGTTTAGTTTAGTTTAGCAATAGGGACATAACACATTAGCCGTTTGGCTATTTCAAGTCCCATCATTTTTATTTTTATTTTCTAACACACGTAGCCAAGGTTTGTCGTACGCCCAGTTTTGTTGTTGTTGTTGTTGTTGTTGTTTTGTTGTTTGTTTGTTGTTGTTTTTTTCTTCTTTTTTTTTTTTTTTTTTTTTTTTTGATGATTCATTCATCATATTCGTATTTAAGTTCAATGTAATGTTTCCAATTGTCAAGCTGGTTTTTAAACGAGTTTGTGTTTTGCGCTCTTTTAATTTCGTTTGGTAATTTATTCCATACATGTGCAATTCTATTTGTAAAATAAAACTTTCTGATTTTAGTTTTGCAATATTCTATAAATATTTTATCAGTATTATTTCTTGTTTTGTCATAATTTGTCAGTTTAAAAAAAAACGTGTTCTATCTACGTCATCTATATTGTTAAAAATCTTGAAACTCTGGATCAGATCTCCCCTCATTCTTCTTGCTTTTAAACTGGGTAAATTGGGTAATTCTAATCTTTTTCTGTATGAATAATTTTGAAAACCATGAATTAATTTAGTAGCTCTTCTTTGTATCTTCTCTATCAATGCTGTCTTTTAAGACGTGGAAACCAAATAATGGAAGTCTAACTTCTTACCCACTTGACTTCCGTGCTCGTTAAATGTTCTTAAAATTTTGAAGAAACTTTTCTCTGGACATCGTTTGACGCTCTCAGTTAGTTAAGACTTACGTGACAGAAAGAAATAGATGCTATTTCGGTTTCAGTTATATTCCAATGTTTTTAATAACACATATGAAATGTGTTTATTCTTTCACGCAGTATATTATTTTCGTTCAAAACTAAATTAGGCAGCCCTGGACTGTCGTTTAGTTTGGATTTCTGACCAATGAAACGGCGCGTCGATGCAAAAACTCCGAACACAAGGTGGGAAAGAACGCACAAGGTGCGGAACGTCTTGTATGCGCAAACCACAGAAATTTTGAGGATGTCTCTGGGGCGAAACAGCAACTCAGTTCCGTTCGCGTATATTTCAAATCCTGCCACACATTCATGTATATGAGGACTACCAGAAATAATCTTTAAAATAAGCCTTTAAGATATGGGAATAATGAGACATTAGAACGTACACGTACACTATCAATGGTGCGAATCGTCATATTGACGTCACATAGCTAAAAATAGGCTCCAGTGGCAGAAGTACCCACTTTCTAAAAATAGGATTGGCTAGAACCCAAGGGATAAGGTGGGGGTGGGGGGTTGGGGAGTGTCAATGACATAGCCTACGGATTGCACCACGCAAAGCAAGGAGTATAATTATCATATTCAAGTATAGTAGCCAGCAGGTAGCTATAAAAGGCGCCAAGCTGCCTAGCTCCCGCATTACAAAAATGTGATCGACTCTCAGCTGCGCTAAAAGCGCCTGTTTTCTCAACGTTTGACAAGAGGCAGCCCCAAGCAAGAGTACCGAGATCAAAGGAGGAGCAGTACCGTCTCACCAATCAAAATGGTAAATATTTCTAATGGGCTGGAAATTTTCAGTAATAATTAAGTATTGATTTTTTTTTTTTTTTTTTTTTGTCACAATGATTCACAATGGATTTACCATGTGAAACTCAGGCTGCACATCCCTTTGGGACCGCGTCGCCGCAGTGCAGCGCCACTTGCACAGTGTGATTATTTTATGCAAATTGCACCTAAGAAAATTGATATGCAATTATTAAATGAGAGGATATGCGCAGGTATTCCGCTTTTCAGATGCAGTAATTAGTTTGTAGTTATTGCACCACAGAAGAGCAATAAATTCAATCAAAAGGTTGAGGAAAGTTAACCAGTTGAAATAGGACAAGAACATAGAAACGAACAGAAAATGGCAACAACTAAAAGAAGAAAATAAAGAACATACACACACATAAAAAAAAATGTACACTAGTGAAAAAAATTAATTGAAAGAAACCAGACAACTGCAACAAAGACAAACTAATATTTCTTTTCTGTATGGAAAGTCTGCTGTTGACAACAGATCTGATCAGAAAGCAGATGTAAAGAATAACAATTGAGCTAGCTTATTTTCTACATTTATTGAATATATCTTTTAATTAATTATTAAAAGAAGGAAAGAAAGAAAAGACCAGTCTGTGTGCTCACATTTATGCATTTGTATGTATGTTGTTTTTTAATTATTGATTTCATTTGCTTGTAATTGTATGTTTGTGTGCTCTTTTTTTTTTTTTTTTTTTTTTTTTTTTTTTTTTGATGAGTGTCCTGGAGTTCTGTAATCAATGTAATGTATTCCTTCTGCTCTTTACAATATGTTCTGCAGTTTATTTAATCACAAGCTGCAGCTGTGATTATGATGGACATTAGTTAATCAAATTAGGAGCTGCCTTTTTCTTTTCCAGGTGAACTTCAGTCTTGAAAAAATGCAGGAAGTGATGCAGCGGCAGCGGAATATCCGCAATATGGCTGTCATCGCCCACGTGGATCATGGCAAGACCACACTGACTGATTCCTTGTTAGCCAAGGCCGGCATGATTGCCTCCAACCAGGCTGGTGACAAGCGAGCGACTGACACCCGCAAGGATGAACAGGAGAAGGGCATTACCATTAAATCAACGTAAGTTGATTTTGTTATAGTGATTTTATGATTAGCCCCTTCACGCTGATTTTCTAATATATATTTCCTTCTTTCATTGTTTGTTTATTGTTGTTGTTGTTTTCAGTCTTCCTTTATCTTGTTGGTTTTATAAATTCAGTTACTTTTATAGTTGTTCATTGTTGTGATTTCACTTCTTTTTGACACCGCTTCAGTGGCATTATCCTCGGTTTGACTCCTTAACTCAATTTCAAATATTAATTCATTCCAATACAGTCACTATATCAAAGAGTCCACAGTAGATGTTCATATCAGATTGCAGTGAGGCCACCCACCTGAGGAGATTCTGTGTTGCTATTAGGTCAGATCTGTGAGAATTTAGTCAGTTTTTGTTTTGATGCAACAAACCTTTTATTAGGCCTTCTACCGATGAGAATAATATTGAAAACTTAACAATGGAGCTGTAGTGTTATTGAAATTCTCCAGAAGAGTAAAGTCTGTAAGTCTATCTACCCAACATACTCATCCAACAACTCCTACGCAGTACCCACCGATTAAGATGATGCTGAACAAACATTTTTGGTAATGCTTGCAAATCATTTTCACTAAGTGCAGAAAAATATATCTATTGTTAAATTTTAAAAAAGTGTCAGTGAGAAACTTTATTTGTGCTGATCATAATCACTAATCTTTCTTCTCTGTCTCCTTCACCCATACTGAACTCATATGATATGTTGTGAGATAAAATGCTATTTGTGTATGTTTCATCGAACTGCTTGCAAGCTTTGCATCAGTGTATTTGTGTTCACTATCATGAATTCCTGTGAACTTATTTGTGTCTTTGTGAGTATGCATGTGTTCGTGTATGCATACAAGCCTCTGTGCGTGCACGTGTGTGTGACTGTGTATGTGTGTGTGTGTGTGTTGATGGGAGGGTGTGTGCAGGGTTGGGGAAGGTAAAGCACCAAGGGAGAAATGGTCATCACCCTGATAGTGCTAGCCTTGGAAGAAGTTGAAGTTTCCACTCTCTCACTTCCCAACAACAGCTGTTAGCTTTATTACACTTATTAAGTGTTTTCTTTTCTTTTTAAGGGTGGTGTCCATGTGCTTTGATGTGGACAAGGAAATCCTTCCCCTGATCAATGAAGAAGGTGTCAAGTCATCAGAGTTCATGGTCAATCTCGTGGACAGTCCTGGCCACGTTGACTTCTCACCAGAGGTCACTGCAGCACTGCGTGTCAGTGATGGTGCCATGGTGGTTGTTGATGCCATCAGTGGTAAGTCCCTCACTCTTTTTTTTTCCAAATAAGAATTCTTTAATTGATGTCATTCTGCATTGATAATTACTAGATTGTTTACCAACAAATGCCTATCAATTAACATCAGGAAGAGAGTTCTTGAATGTTACATAGAACCGATAATGTTATACGGTTGTGAGGCATGGACAGTCAGTACACAAAGCCAGAACAAGATTGAGTCAGCCGAGATATGGTTTCTAAGAAGATTGTTGAGAGTTCCATGGACAGCAAAAAAAAACAAACAAGACAGTCTTGATCATTGATGGAGGCAGACACAAGAAGATCATTCATAAGAATGATTAGGAAAAGACAGGGAGCACCTGGTCACAACAGGAAAGCTGGAGGGAAAGATAGCACCAGGTAGACCCAGGGAGAAATATTGGACGGACTTGCAGAGTGGCTGAAGACAGGGAGGGTGGAAGAGGTGCTTGCAGCAACAAGGGATAGAAACAGATGCAAGGCCATGATCGCCAACGCCATGTGGCAAGGCGCTTGATGACGATGATGAAATTGTTTAGACTGAAAGTAGTCATTTTATTGTACTTATAAACTAAAGTCATAGAAATATTATTTTGTTTGTAATTCAAAGCATTGTCACGAGTTATTGAATCATCCCTGAAATGGCCTCAGTGGAAGTTTGGGTTATAAACTATACAAATTGAAGTGTCGCAAATTTTATGTATAAATGTATAATTTTATAAACATGAACACTTTCAGTAATGATTATCCCATAATTTAACATTGGAGCTCAGTGTTATGTGGCATTGTCCTTGTAAAAGTATGCTTGTGTGTGTGTGTGTGTGTTAATGCATGCAGCATTTTATCAAGTAAAGTTA
This sequence comes from Monoplex corrugatus, assembly GCA_030674185.1. Taxonomy (NCBI): domain Eukaryota; kingdom Metazoa; phylum Mollusca; class Gastropoda; order Littorinimorpha; family Ranellidae; genus Monoplex; species Monoplex corrugatus. Next base: position 39,087,756 of record JAPXFY010000017.1, read on the forward strand.
TCCTAGTATAATTGTCATATTTTGTGTTAATCTTAAGCAGTATTAAGCAGCACTATCTTCATAAAATTACAAACTTTAGTGTTAATCCCAAGCAGTAGAGTTATTCTTGTTGACACCTTCACTTTTTGCAGGCAGGAAAAGTAGTGAGACATTAAAATTCATATGTTACTGGACAGTGCCTGTCATTACGAGCAAAAGGGAATAATTGCCATGGGAGAAGGGAGATAAGTGATGAATTCATGTCTGTAATGACCAAGTGACTGGAGAAAAAGGAATCAGTAGGCCTGTATCTCTTATTTGAGAGTTTGTTTTACAATACTGATAGAATTTTCGTGTTTTTAAGCATGCATTTTCCTTTGTATGTTGCAGGTGTGTGCGTGCAGACAGAGACCGTCCTCCGTCAGGCTTTGGCCGAGCGCATCAAGCCTGTACTGGTGCTGAACAAGGTGGACCGAGCAGTCTTTGAAAAGCAGCTGGCACCAGAGGAATTATACTGCAGTCTACGGGCAGTCATCAACAGTGTCAACTCTGTTGTGTCCATCTATGCTGAGGAAGACTCTCCCATGGGCAGTTTAGTGGTATGTGTACAATAAGAATAGATGAAAACAATTTCTGCAATCACACAGTGTAACGTAAATATTATCATGGCAAACCGAACATCTCTTTCTTGTCTTTCTCATCATGGAATCATGTGCAGAGGTGTTAATATAAAATAGTATTGTTATAACAAACTGAACACTTATTTGGTCTCTCTCAGATAGAGTAACAATGATTTTGTTGTGTACTATTTTATTATCTGTGTTAGATCATAGTCTGTTGACTGGCTAGTGACAGATGGCAGATTTTGTTTTCAGTATATATTATATTTGGCTTAGAATAGATGTTTCAGTTTGGTTGTCGATTTATTTTGTTTAACAACTCCTCTATTAAAAAAAATGACAGAAATAAAAAGAAATCAAACAAACACTGTATTGTTGGCAGTTGGATCCCTGTGTCGGTAACGTGGTATTTGCCTCGGGTCTGCATGGATGGGCCTTCAGCCTGCGGCAGTTTGCCCGTTTGTATGCTGCCAGGTTCAAGGTCCCGGAGGAAAAGATGATGAAGAGGCTTTGGGGTGACCACTTCTATGACCCAAGCACCAAAAAGTGGAGTACTTCTCGTACAGAGAACAATGAACGAGGATTCAATAAGTTCATCTTGGAACCTTTGATGAAGGTAATTTTGAAAAATGATTATTCCTCTCTTTGAAAAATGATCATTCCTTATTGAACACAATGAAACATTCATTTATTAGTTTGTGTCTGAGTTAGAAATATATTTAATGTTTCATAGATAACTGCACATTAATTTGTTCAATTAGTTTCTTCTGAACTTGAAACAAACTAGTTACTTGTGATCATGAAATCATGATGGCTGTTTCCCTGATTATGAAGTCTATTCTCAGTCATCTGTTGTTGGTCATGCACAAGCATTTGATCCTCTCATGCAAGGAAACCTCCAGAGCTGTAAATGTATTTGATATTTGAAACCTGCAGATGAAAGCCAGTTTATAAATCTCATATATAGATTTTTTTTTGGGGGGGGGGGGGGGGGGTTGGTCACAGTCGATTGCATTTTAACACTTTCTGGGATCTTATCTTCAGATGCTGAGGTCTTCCAAAGATGGTGATGTTGAGACAACCTGCCAGCTGCTGGATAAAGTGGGGTTGAAGCTCAGCACTGAAGAGCAGGAAAAGGGAGGCAAGGACTTGATGAGAACTGCCATGAAACGCTGGCTTCCTGCCGCTGACGCCATGGTGGAGATGATTGTTACTCACCTGCCATCACCCGTGAAAGCTCAGGCATACCGCACAGCCTGTCTGTATGAAGGGCCTCTGGATGATGAGGCTGCAATGGGTGAGTCGCTGATAGAATAAAATAAAACCTTTTGCCTATTTGTTGCTGGGAATTATGATACTGAAACTGAAAACTGGGGAATAATGTATACATCTGTTTATATTACAGATTGATTTAAACAATTTGTTAGGGGAATCATGAAAATAAAAACTGAATTTTGAGAAATATGTAGCCTATATGAGAGCATGCTTCTTATTGAATAGTTGAATTTGTGTTTATGCCTTTGGGCAAAAATTTCTCATGAATGTATTTGTACATGGATGGTTGTAAAGAATATCCTGGATCTCAGATGAACACCATCAAGTAACATGTGTCAGCAGAGATTTGTCAACCATAGATTTATAGATAGATTGATTGTAATCAACTGAGTGTAAATGAATTTTGGTCTAAGGTCCAACCCTTTATATGATAACAATAACCAAAAAATGATGACTGTGTGTTTTTTAGAGAACAGTTAGCATCCTAGTCGTTTTTAATCAGTATCAGACTGAAAACACACATGCACACGCACATGCACATGCACACACACACACACACACACACACACACACACACACACACACACAACACACACACACACACACACACACACACACACACACACACACAAAACACACACACACACACACAACACACACACAAACACACAACACACACAAACACACACAACACACACACACACACACACACACACACACACACACACACACACACACACACACACACACACACACACACACAAAGTATGTAGTTGTAATATGCATAGAATGGAGACTGCTAGTTTTGCTTGAATATCTTGAGTGTTGGATTCCTTTCAGCCATGAAGAACTGTGACCCACAAGGACCAGTGATGATGTACGTCTCCAAGATGGTCCCAGCAGCAGACAAGGGCCGATTCTACGCAGTGGGCCGACTGTTTTCTGGCACAGTCCACTCAGGTCTGCCGGTTCGAATCATGGGACCTGACTATAAACCTGATTCTGGAAAAAGAAAAGACCTATATGAGAAAAAATTGTCTGGGTAAGTACAAGTCTTAAATTTTTTATTCAATCATATTGTAGTGAGCATTATGAAGATAAATATTTTCCTACTCTTTGGGTATGTGTGAAATTTTATTATTTGTTTTATTGTGCTCTGTTGAATACTACCCATGATAATTTCATCCTTTACCTTGCATTTGTGTAAACTTTTTCACTGCCAGGATATTATGAAGTGAAGAGATAAAAAAAATGTCATTACTCTTGGGCCATAGTGGACTTTGTTTTGTTTGTTTGTGTTAGAACTCACTCAGCTTTTCGCTGCTTTATCTTCCCCAACAGAAAAAAAATATCAGCATACATTTAGTGATTTACAGCTGGGTGGACTGAAGCCTGTGCATACAAAGATTTTCTGACATAAAACACTGTTTTAGCTTTTTTTATGAGTCTTGTTTTTAGTGTGTAGTATAGAAACAAAATCTCTTTGTGTGGGATGGTCTGCAAACCTACATGCACTTTGCAACAGTAATTCTGTTTTCTTCTATTGTTTAGATAATAAAATGTAAAAGTACTTGTAGGCTGTTTGAATAGCAAACACTTTCTCTTAGTCTGTTTCATGGTTGTGTGTGTGTGTGCATGTGTGTGGGGTGTGAGAGAGAGAGAGAGACACACACACACATACACACACACACACACACACACACACACACACACACACACACACACACACACACACACACACACAGAGCACAGCAAGTCAACATTGATATCCATATGTAAGAAGAATGTGTGTTTGTGCATGTGAAAGAGAGAGAGGGAGAAAACACAATGAAGTATGACATTGTCTGATTGCATTATTTTGAACAACAGAGTGAAGCTGATGATGGGAGGAAGTGTGGGATCCCTGGAGGAAGCACCGTGTGGCAACATTGTGGGTTTGGTGGGTCTTGACAACTATCTGCTGAAGACTGGAACCATCTCCACTTTTGTACGGGCACATAACATCAAGGTCAGCAAGTTTTCAATAGTTCATGGTTTTTCAGAAAAATGATTCTGTCTGATGATGCAGTTTTCTTTGTGATTTTTGTTTTTGATTAAAAAAAACACCTTTGGCTGTGTGCGTGCCCATGTACTTTGTTAGTGAGAGAGACAAAAAGTATGAGTGATTTACTTTGTAAAGACTGGAAGAAAGAATATACCATTCAACTTAGAGATGATGTACACTTTATCAATTTCAATATTTTTTGTTTTAGTTTAATTCACTACAAAAACTGCAGCTTGCTTGAAAAACTTACAGAAATTATACTAGTTTTATGACAACCCAAACTGGAGTTTGCATAGTCGAACTTAAACATTTCTATTGGAAATTTTTCGTTCTTCATTTTCTTTACAATTCCTGATCACATACTTTATATGCACATATACTATAGTGCAACAGTGTATAATTTCAATTTGATTTGTACAGGTGCTGAAGTTTTCTGTGAGTCCTGTAGTACGTGTTGCCGTGGATGTGGTGAAGCCCTCTGATCTTCGTCACCTGATTGAGGGCATGAGGCGACTGTCCAAGTCTGACCCAATGGTTCAGGTGTGTGTTAGCATAAGTGCTCATTTATGCCAGTGTCTCTGTTTAAGAAAAACAAAAATTATGAATAGATTTGTCTTTCTGTCATTTCTCAAAGACGTATAGTTTAAGGGAATCCGTGAAATGTATGTCATGTGAAATTGTTCAGATAAGTTCATCTTTCCATCATTTGGGGTGACACTGAGAATACTTTTCAGTTTTCTTTTTATTAAGAAAAAAAAAGGTGGCATGAGATAAACAGTTTAAAAAGAGGTATGGCTTGCTAATTCTATTCACATTTTTCACTTCTCGGATAAGTATTTAAAACTGTACATCCAGTACATACTAATATTAGGTGTTTTTGAGCATGTGCAGTTGTACTTTTTGTTTGTTCTTTTGTTGTCTTTTGGGTGTGTTTTTTTCTCCTTTGTTTTAGTTTTTTGTTTGTTTGTTGTTGTTATTGTTGTTTTCGCATGAACACATTGTATGCAGTAACATATTAAGCTTGGTAAAATGTTACTATGATGTCTGATAACCTAAATCATTGGGGAGTGAGATAACACAGGCCTCAACTTTTCTGCTGTGTCTCTGATTGCTTTACCATCCCCAACTATGAACTCAGTGTGTTTGTAATTTCAGTGCACCTCAGATGATGGACAGTATGTAGTGGCAGGAGCTGGAGAACTGCACCTGGAGATCTGTCTGAAAGATCTGGAGACTGTTCATGCAGGTGTTCCTCTCAAGGTGAGTACAAAATGAGTATCTTACTCACTACTGTCTGGTGCAGTGTGCATGTTTGTGTCCGCAAGGCTTTATCAACGACTTAGAAATGGGTGTTGAGAAAGTGTACCAGCGAAGACTTCTTATTCATTCGCAACTTGATCTTTACAAGATTTGGACTAATGTACCAGCATAACAGAAAGTTGTAAGTGTGTGAGTGTGTGTGTATGTGTGTGTGTGTGGTGTGTGTGTGTGTGTGTGTGTGTGTGTGTGTGTGTGTGTGTGTGTGTGTATCTGCCTCTGTGAAATAGAAAGACAGGAAATAGAGCAGAGAAAATTTAGTGTCAGATGAAAATGTCTTCTGTGTTAACCAGACTTCCCTTAGCTAGCATTTTAAAACGTTTCAGTAGTTTAGTACCTCAGCAGTAAATGTCATTCAACTAAAGCTTAAGTTTGATCTTTTAAACTGACACGGTTAAACTTTATTTCTGTTTCTGGCAGAAATCAGACCCAGTGGTGCGATACTGTGAAACAGTGTCAGCACTCTCAGACCAAGTGTGTTTGTCCAAGTCCGGCAACAAACATAATCGACTCTTCATGACGGCAGAACCCTTGGCCAGTGGACTGGCTGAAGCCATCGACGAGGTATGGTTATAATTGTAAATATGTTTGTCTGCTGTCTTTGTATTTGTATTCACTACCTTGTCTTTGTCTGTGTTTGTATTCACTACCTGAATCTCCTTGTTTGTTTTTTGTTTGTTTTTTTTAATCTGTGCACTTTGCATTCACCTATTTCTTTATAATTCAAAATGAAAATGCTTTTTTTTTTTTTTTTGGTGGAAAGGAGATCACCAGTACACATTTAGTGACACCTTTACCTTGTTGCCACTTAATGTATTAAAAAAGTAATTATATAATTAGCTGATTTATTTTAACTGATTTCATCACAAATAATGTGAAGAACTTGTTAATTCATGCTACTGTTGATTTATTTCACCAGGGCACTGTCTCAGCCACCCAGAACATCAAGGAGCGAGCAAGGTTCCTGAACACCTCTTTCGATTTCGACATTAACCAGGCACACAAAATCTGGTGTTTTGGACCTGAAGGCAGTGGCCCCAACATGCTGGTGGACACCACGTTTGCCGTTCAGCATCTTCAGGACATCCGTGACCCTGTTGTTGCAGGCTTCCAGTGGGCATCTTCTGAGGTAAGATTTCATTACCCCGGTAGTTCAGTTGTTTAATGCGCTACGCTCATAATGCGGAGGTCTTACGTTCAGTCCTCAAAGGGGCCATGATCGTTGGGTTTGTTGTTTGTTTCATTTTGTGGTGGTGGTGGTTGTTGTTGTTGTTGTGTTGGTTTTGTTTTTTGTAGGAATTGCAGGCTGAATGGCTCTTTTGATAGAACTGTGGACTCCAGACTTGATATATCAAGTACAATCTCATCGTGCACCTACAAATCAGTCTGATTGCTACCCATCTTAATGCTCCAATCATGGCCCCATGTCCATTCCTATTTTGAAGATCCTGCTAATGCATGGGGTAATATGCAGAATCAGGGAACCTGCCAGATTATAGCTGGCAGATTTGAGTGGAGTCTGACCTTCTCTTGAATAAACTCCATATTCCAACATCTAAACTATGAAGTGTCAGTTGCTGTCTACTCTTAAGCTTCTTCTTCTTCTGTATTCAAGCATTGCCGTGTCTTGATTGTATTGTTCTTATTGTTTCACCGACTCTCTGCAAGGAATGTTTCTGTGTGATCACTGTTTATGTCAGAGGTACAGAACCTTTATTTTGTTATTCAGTGGAGAAAAAAATACTAAACGTCAATATCTACAAAATAAAATTTTAACATTTTTGAGTCAGGTATGACTGACAGGTGGAAAAGTTTTCATTAACTCTTTTTTTCCCTTTTGTTTGTCTGGGTTTTTTGTTTGTGTGTGTTTTGTTTTGTTTTTTGTTTTTCAGTTCAAATCTGTACACCTAAAATAAATCTACTTTTCATGTCTTGTTTACAGGGAGCTCTGTGTGATGAAACATTGCGAGGAGTGCGCTTCAACCTGGTAGACGCCAAAATCCACAGTGACCCAGCTCATCGGGGTGGAGGTCAGATCATTCCCACCACACGCCGCGTCATGAGAGCAGCCATGTTGACCGCTAAACCCAGACTCCTGGAGCCTGTCTTTATAGTGGAAGTACAGGTGTGTTATTTAAGTTATACTTGATTAATATGCTTTGTTAAAAAAAAAAACAGTAGAAAACAATTAGTCATGCTCATTTTAAAGCAAATCATGTATGTTGTAAATTCATACCCATGCATGTTGCAGGCATACCTGTGTAGACACACTGTCTTCTTCCTCTTCTCTCTCTCTCTCTCTCTCTCTCTCTCTCTCTCTCTCTCTCTCTCTCTCTCTCTCTCTCTCTCTCTCCCCCCCTCCCTCTCTCTCCCTCTCTCTCTCTCTCTCTCTCTCTCTCTCTCTCACACACACACACAAACACCATGGACACACACACAACTTTATTAAATGCATATTCATTCACATTCATGATCCTATTCATCTGTCTTTGTATCCCCCTCTCTTCACCGTTTTAGTTTGTTCGTTTGTTGTTGTTTTTATAATGCTTGCAATGCTTTTGTTTCCTTCATGTGTTTGTAATTCTTTTGTATGCTTGCTAGTATCATTGTTATTTTCTTTGTAAGTTTGTAATTGTTTTTGATTCATTTTTCTTTTCTATTGCTTTAGTTTTGAGTTATTCATTTCGCTTTAATGTTTGTATACTTAAATATGTAAAGAATAGTGATGACAGGCTGTAAGTCAGGTGCAGTTGGATGATGTAAAAATCTTGCATACTATAAGAGGTCTCATGTTTCTCAGGTATGTCAGGTCCAGTTGGACAGCATGCTATTACCTTGAGTAATAATAACCTCATTTGCGTTCCTTCTCCTTACCTCCACTGCCCCTCTCACCATCTCCTTCTCTCTTTCCCACTCTCTTTCTCTTTGTCCTGTTTTCATCATGCTTTCTCTTTTTTACCCATCTCCCAACAAACTGATGCAAACAGTACTCTTTGCTAAGTCTGTAAAAATGCTGTGTTGCAGTGCACTGATGATGTGATCGGAGGCGTTATGGGAGTGCTGGCACACCGCAGAGGTCAGATTGTGGAGGAAATCCATTCACCTGACTCCCCACTCTGTGTCATCAGGGCACACATGCCTGTCAATGAGGGATTTGGTGAGTACACGTTCCCTTCGTTTGCTTTCATTATTCATACATTTTTTACATAACATTCGTGATAAATTTGAGATCTCTTCAAGCTGATCAAGGATTCAACAGACATGCATCTTTTCATGTGGTTACCTTGTTCATGTATCTCAAAACATGAAATTTTGCACATATGCCTGTTAGTGAAGGGTTTAGAAAGTTCTTTTCTCTTGAACAGCTTAAAATATTAACATGACAATGAATAGTACTAATTTATATTTGAAGATTTGTGGAATAATTGGCCCAGAGTCATGGGATTTTGAAAATGGGGGACATCATTGTAGCAGTGTATCAGAACAGTGACCATAATTTGTGAAGCTTTTGTCAACATGGAATTGGTTAATTAAGTACTGTTCAAAGATTACACTTGTAACACTGTAACGTTTAAATCTTCAGCATGTATTTTATTAATTATTTGTCATCAAAAGCAGGCATTTTGGATCACTTTTCCTCACAACATTTTGCTTATGGTTTGCATAGGTTTCACAGAAGAATTGCGGGGCAGTACAGGAGGGAAGGCTTTCCCTCAGTGCGTCTTTGACCACTGGCAGGTGTTGCCAGGTGATCCTTTTGACAGCATCTCACTCGCAGGCAACATCGTGACCCAAGTTCGTCAACGCAAGGGTCTGCCTGTGGCAATACCAACCCTTGACACTTACTTGGACAAGCTGTGAACTGTTCACTACCAGAGAAGCTATTCCAAGGATCTTATCAGCACATCACAGTAGTTATTAGAAGTTTACTTTATTTTTTTAATCGTGACATTTGTTAAGAAGATCTGTTTAACATGTGTGAGTCTCCACGTGCAATAATACCTTATAGAACAAACTGAATATACAATAGGCCTATTTGTTTTAATTTGTCTGCAGAGTTTATTACAGTACCGGTATTTATTGAAAAGTTTTCAAATATTTGATATTTATTTAAAAGTTTTCAAACATTTTATTGTTGCAATGATGGCTCCCATTCTATTGTTTGATTGACATGTTATCAAGTGTATATTATACAAATTCTATAAAAATAGAAATCGCTTTATTTGATTGTTGCCTTTATCCGTGTGACTATATTTGAGTCTGTGCTTTGATTTTATTTTGATATTGGAGATTTGTTTTTGAGATAATAATGTCAGACAGAAAAGTATACTATGTCCTGTGATAATTTCAAAATATCTGTTGTTTGGTTCATCTTTTGATGACTTTTTCAAAGTATTATGGGATATTCCACAAGAAAGATGGTGACGGATAGCATTACTCATAAATTCAACTGAAGGACAAAATAAAAGTATTATCTATCAGCTGAATTTGTTCTTGTGTGTGTGTGTGTGTGCATACTTGGGTTTACATGCAGTTGTGTGTGTACGTTTACATGAGTATTGATACACATTTCATCTCAACTAGTTGAAACATCCGTCTTTTTTTTTTCTCTTTTCATATTTGTAAAGCACATAAGCCATTGGTGAATATGTAACAGTTCATGTATTATCAGAACTTATCTTATAACTTTGCCTAACATTTAAATGTTACGTTTTTTTCTTTCCTTTTCTCTCTCATTTTTAATGCTGTCTCAAACATACATTTGTGCCTTTTCAAACAGTAGCTTGAAAATAAAGATTGGAGAGGGTTTGAAAAGAAAGCCCCCCTTCCAACCAACCCCACCCAAATAAAGTAACGCAATTTTAAGTTCATATGCTAACAACTCTGGCCCCTTCCAAGCACACAAAAGTTTTTAATCTTCCTCAGTAGCCCCAAAAACCTACACACACATTAATGTATATATGTTTATATATTTCTATTTCTTTATCATCAAGTCACAAATATCTCACAGCACGTACACTCCCAATCACACCATTAGCATTCTAAATAGATAGGTGGTATCATTCACATGCCATTGTTTATTTCAACTATGTTGCCATAGTCTTAATCATTTGAATTCTCCATTATGGACTTGCAATGTGTCAGCTAAGTTACATTTACCACTCGCCTTCAAATGGAGTGATAGTTTTGTTTCAAACCAAATCTTGTATTTGAATGCTCTCTCTCTCTCTCTCTCTCTCTCTCTCTCTCCTCTCTCTCTCTCTCTCTCTCTCTCTCTCTCTCTCTCTCTCTCTCTCTCCTCTTTTCCCAACATGTGATTGTCTTGGCTGACTGTGCTCCCAGGTTGTCCTGTCCAAGGCCTTTTCTATTTTTGAGTGAACTGATGACTGAGCTGTCCAGCTCTCCCCATGGTTTCTTGCTACCACAAAACAGACATCTTTTTTTTTAAATGTTGCAATAAAACGTTTGTTCACGGTCTTTATATCAGCTTGAAACAACACCAGGCTGTATCACTGTACTTGATACAGATTTTTTTCCCTTAAGAAGATATGATTCAAAACAACAACCAGACCAGCAAGCACCCTCCTCCTCACCAAAGAGAGAAAACACTCACACAATCTCAGGTGGTAATATCTATCGACAGAAGTCTTGGAACACGGCTATGATTGTCAGTTGTCTGTCTCCCACCTTTGAGCAGAAAATATAGTCTGGATGTGACATCCAAAAATACCTGTTACACATCTCTCTCTCTCTCTCTCTCTCTCTCTCTCTCTCTCTCTCTCTCTCTCTCTCTCTCTCTCTCTCTCTCTCTCTCTCTCTCTCTCCCTCTCTCTCTCTCTCTCCCCCTCTCTCTCTCATGCGCATGTGCACACACGTACACATACATTGAAACACTTACAAACATGTCAAGAGAAGATATTCAAAATGTTTTCATCTAAATGCACCAAACTGCCAGTCACAGACATGTACACATACACACCATAATCACCATAAACTATTTACTACCAGGTTACAGTAAAATTGTACTGAACTTTTCCTCCATGTACATGCACGAACCATTCGCAACAAAAATTAAACACATTTGTGCATACACATGCACACACATGTACACACACAGTTCAGTAACAGAAACACATTTAGACACACACTGCCTGTCTTTCTCAAAGACACACACACACATATACACACACAGACAACACACACACACACACACACACACACACACACACCACACACCAAGTAACAACAAAACACATACACATTTGCGTACCCATTAACGTATACACACACTAACAAACCACGTACGCATACACACTTGGACATATGTTGACTTATACACGCACACAAAGATTGTATTAACAACCACACGCGCGCGCACGCACACACACACTTCCACCCTCCCTTCTTCAAAACACATTTACAGCTAATCTACAATCCACCACTAGCATAGTCATCAACAATATCATACAAAATGTAAAACGCAGAAACCATCTCTACAGCTTTAACAATTAGCACTGGTTTCGTGCTGAAGGCTCACATTTATTGAGCATCAGGTAAGCGGTAAAGTTGAATTGCAATGACCTGGCTCTAATTTTCACCACATAACCGACACCTTCCACATCACCTTAACCAATGATGACAATGTCGACTGGTGTTCCATCCCACGCTGACAACGGCAGTGCATCACATTTGAGTGCAGTGGAACAGTGGCTATTCACAAGAAGAGAGACTGGTGGAAGCACAATCCAAGGCTGCAGGACTCCTTCTCATGCTATTCCTGCAGAGCAACATGTGCTTCTAAGATTAATCTTGTATCCCACATGAAGAACCATACCAGGCAATGAGGGCCAGTATGCCTACTCGTCCATTGTATTGAGGAGAGAGTCCATTACCATCATCATTCGAAACGCCTACTCATCCATCACATTGAGGAGAGAGTCAAAATATCATCGTCATTCTATCATTCTCACTTGGTGCAGCTTTGCTTATATAGTTCGCTAAAATCTTGCTGTCACTTTCACACAAACACACATACGCACACACGCATACTCACACTCACGCACGCACGCACGCACGTGCGCGCGCGCACAAACACATTCACACACACACACACACACACACACACACACACACACACACACACACACACACACACACACACACACACACACACACACACTTTAAACGGCTCGGAGCTGGGTTTCAGTAGGATGGTGTGTATATTGTGTACTGTGTTGTGTGTGTGTGTGTGTGTGTGTGTGTGTGTGTGTGTGTGTGTGTGTGTGTGTGTGTGTGTGTGTGTGTGTGTTGCAGCGCGCATCACGTGCACTAATTGCATGAACTCAATTCTACAACCCACTAGATTTTCTGAAGTGGTTACCCCACCCCTAGTTCTTGGCCAAAAGTGATCTACCCTGTGTGCTCCGGGCTAAGACTGTAATCGGCCTTTATCCACCTGGTGTTTCTTTCACAGGATATAAATTATGGGGTATTTTCTAGGTGTGACCTTGTTAAGTACCACCTCGTCCGTCCAATAGAAACCATATCTTGTCGGTCCTGGACTGCTCATTCATCCAGACAAACCTTATTTCCTAGCTAACCTGAAGATCTTTAAGGCCATCCGCTACATGCCACCTGCAAATCGCGGGGTTTAGTTGGGGATGGTCGCCCTACCACAAAATTGGAGATAGCCTTTCTGGCGTGTGGGGGGGGGGGGGGGGCGTCCACATTCATCGCGATATGTAGTTTGACCATGTAAACGGCGAATGCAAGAAAAAAAAAGAAGAAACACACACACACACACACACACACACACACACACACACACACACACACACACACACACACACACACACACACACACACACACACACACACACACACACAAAAATCATGGATTTTCATTTACACGGGAGATTCTCAAAATGGATTGATGATTTTATCACGTGTTGTCGCAAGGAGACGGGGTGGGGGTTGAGGGAGAATGATGAACGAAGTGGGTTGGTAGGGATGGTGGAGGTAGTAGGGCGGAGGGCGGCTTAAGCATGCCTGACTGGGGTAAGTTCGTGTATCAATATGGTCAGGACTTGAAATTCGTCCAAGACGGATTCAATGCAGTCAGATAATTCCATAAACGCTTTTTTTTTCTGCAGACTTGTCTCTTTCTGATGACAGTTTCAGCCCCCCTTTTTCCCCCATAGGCCAATAGCTTTCACTTCTTGCTATAGCTCACTGATTGTTTTTCTTCTTGCGTGTGTAATAGTGCTTCAAACTGATTTTCTGTTGTTATTAGAAATTGTGATTTTATGGATTCATCTTTTAACTTTTAATGTCGTATCAGATCAAAGGGCTGGAGCGTTCTTTTTTTCTTGAAACCTTTGATTTTCATTTTGGCTGTCAGAAGAATGTGATATGTGGCACAATTTGCACCTGATTTCGTTTTGCGGTCCAAAAGACTTGAAGACTACACTTTTTTTTACCAATACATAGATCTAGTCAGTTTGGTTTTTGCATTTGGGGTCAGAAGGATGTGATCCGTATCACAGTCTGCGTCTGGTTTTGTTTTGCAGTCCAAAAGAACTTGAAGAAGACACTTTTTTTTTATACCGAGATATGGTTTGTTTTTTGTATTGCTCGTGTGGGGATATCCATATGAATCTTCGTCGTGGGTGGTGTTCATACCGATTATTTAAGATTTTAAAATGGTTGGCCCAACAAAAAGTTAATAGTTTCTGCCCACTCTCGTTTGTTTCACCAAGTCTAAAAGGGCCCAAGCCATGTTCTCTTCGGATACCTTCTCGCACTTTGCATTGAAATCCCATTTCAGGGTTTCTCAGAGTTTTTGACATATTGGAGTCGGTTATAGAACTCGTCAATCATTTCATCTGGATGCTGCGATGTTAATGCATACACTTGTATGATAAATGTCTTTGCAGGCTTTGTCTTTATGCCCACTGCAAAGATTCTGTCCGATATAGCATTGTAACTTAGTAAGCTTCTGCTCGAGCTTTTGTCCAGGATGATTGCTACGCCATTTTTTTTTTCGGCTTTTGGAATATTATCATATAATCGTCGTATGTGGACCATCTTTCCCCTCCTGGTTTCCCACAAGCCTATGACATTAACTCGATGTTTACTGTTCGTCTTTTTCTTTTGTTATCTTTCTTTTTATCTCTTTTTCTGGTTTCTTTTAATTATGTCTTTGAGGAGCCGCCAAAAGTGCGGTTCACTTTATCCAAATTCGGTTTAAAGGTCATAAGTCATACATATGCATATACAAGATGTCCGCCGTATAATCGAAAATGTCAATCAATCATTGGCCGGTTCGATTTGAGATGAAGTCGCATGCCGAAAGTTTAACCAGAGCGAAGAAGTTGTCGTTATATTGCATGCTGTTTACTTTCATTTTCTTTATAAGAAGATTTAACGCATCTTTAGGCAGAAATACAAGACAATCAGATAACAATGAAGCAAGAAGATAGAAAATATGAAAACAGCAAACACTTTTTTTCACGACTTTCAGACGCCTTGGTGACGTAAATAGATTGCCGTAAACACATTCCGTTGTCATCATGGCCGACAAAAGTGAAATAAAATGATCGTCAACATTGCAGAAGATCTACTTTGTGATAAAACGTAGATCGTGGAAGAGTGTCGTTGTTATTGTTTTATTGAGGGGTAAAAAGAGGTGTTGGATCATGATGGCTTGATTACATTTGATGAAACTGATAATTGATGGGGTTAAATTGATGAAACATGCCCACACCCATACATTACATGATATTGATAATCAAGTTGATGAACTTGATTGATACGGCATAGGCTAATATTGATACGACTTCAGGCCTTTTTCTTTTCAATAGTATATGTCATGAAGCTCGTGTTGTGGTTGTGGTTGATGCAGAAGACCGAAAAGTAGCAGAATGCATGAGTATCCTGAAGAACTGATACATTTGTGGTAAAAAAAAAAAGTTGATTTACTTACACATGTTCAGCCTGATGGGGAACTGCATATCTTCAATCAGAAGGCGGCGACAGCCAAGAAAGTGAGTTCTGTGCATTCCAGCAGTCGGCTGTAATAATTGTCACTGTGTACTTATATATGTATAGATGCATACTTATATCAATTATCATGATGGTTAAGTTGATCTCTCTCACCCCTCCCTCCCCCACTTCTCAGTCTTTTTCTCTCTCCTTTCTCTCGCTTCTTTCTCTCTCCCTGTTCTTTTCACCCCCTGTCTTTCTCATTTTCTGTGATGGACAGTTTCATTGGGGTTTTCAGTTACTGTCTTCTTCCTGTGGTGCAGACTTTCTCATAGGCCTAATTATCCATCCCTCTCTCTCATTTGTCCATCCTCCTCCCACAACACAACACACACACATACACACACACACACATACACACACACACCTGCTTCTTTCTCCTCCCTCTCATATTTTCTCTCCTCCCTCTCATTTATATAATCAGATTTCGTTTCTAATTTTCTTTCCACCTCCTTTTTTCCCCCTGCTCATCTACTATTGAAGACACTTGACCCCCCCCCCCCTTGCACCCACACACCCACATAACCCCTACCTGAATGATGTTTCAGATTGTTACTTCTTGTTCGAAAATGAAATATATTGGTACACTTTATTTTGTTTTCTTTCATGTACTGATGCACATTTTTCCTATTAATATTTTGTTGTTTACTACATTTAGGTCCTTTCTGCTACAGTTCTGTTGCTTAGAATTTCTTAGTCCAAAAATGATACTTTTGCACCAATCTTGAGTCGAGTATTGTTTCATTTCCTCATAAAGAAACATTTGTTGTTATATGCAATTTGCATCTTATGCGACACAATGTTGATAGGGAATATATATTATGCAGTATTTTCTACTGCGTTTCTTTTAATGTTCCTTCTGTGGTTGCTCTTGAAGGGAATTGCCAGACATTCTTATCAGCTTTTACTTCACATTTTCTGAACCGAAGTCCAACAACTCAAGGGTCATATAGCGCATGGACAGAACCTCTTTTGCTTGGTGAATGGCCATCTTGTGATGGTATCAGGAGCTGGGAAGTTATTGTCTGGAGAGTGTTTCTTGTTTCTTGTTCACTTAATATTAATAATAATAAAGAAAAGGATATAACGTTCATGATAATTTTTGTTTCAGGCCAATTACTTTGGCCCTACTTGGAGTGGACAATGCTGGCAAAACCACTGCTTCTTTCAGCTTTTCTGGAGGTAAGTTTATAAATCATAATGGTTTTCTGTCATTATTTTTGCATGATGGCACCATGAGTGTGTGTGTGTGTGTGTGTGTGAGTATGTGTGGTGTGTGTGTGTGTGTGTGTGTGGTGTGTGTGTGTGTGTGTGTGTGTGTGTGTGCGTGTTTTCTTTGACTTGTGAGGGAGGGGAGGACTAGAGAGACAAAGACAAACTGTGCAACTTGATATGTCAAAAACAAGATAAAGATTGTACCATGACCGTGAGGTTATAGGGCAGTGATGTGGTATGGGAAACATAATCTTTTCTTGAGGCCTGTGTTATGAAGGTGGTGCCCTTCTTATCTCCCTGGCTGGTTTACCTTCTCTTGTCTGGGATAGGGTCAGGTACCAATTCACAGCTGGATGGACTGGAGATTGTATGGTCAGAGATTTACAGGAACCGGTCTCGAGTCCATTTACTTAGATGGTAGGAGCTTTACCCATTTAGATGGAAGGTAGAACTTGTGTGTGTGTGTGTGTGTGTGTGTGTGTGTGTGTGTGTGTGTGTGTGTGTGTGTGTGTGTGTGTGTGCGGGCATGTAGTAATAGTTCTAGTCATGGTAAAAGAAAAAAGACTTAGTTTTTGACCAGTGTTAATTGAAGTGCCTCCCAAAGCCCAACCCCTCGTCCTCGTCGTGGGAGGTGGAAACAGGTAATGCTGGCCAACGGGGCACTGGTGAAGCTGTGACTGGTTTAGCAGGCCGGCAGTGGATAAACAAATTGCTCAAGACAACATAAGGAGATACAAACGGACTGATTACAACGGAAAACGACCTGACGAGGAAAACGGACAACGATTAAAGAAAAACGAAAAGGTTGGGACCTGGAACATTTGCGGTTTGTCGAACAAAGAACCAGAGATAGTAGAGTTCATGACCCAGCGCAAGATTCCATACTGGGCATTGCAGACACAAGAATGAAAGGAACAGGAACAAAGGAAATAGACGCCAACTATGTTCTCATTTGGAGCGGTGTAAGCAAGGAACAGAGAGCAGCACATGGCGTGGGTTTCATCGTACACCATGACAAGGCAAAAGACCTAGTGAGTACGGAGTTCATTTCAGAGAGACTCTTGAAGATCGGCATTAGAGAGGACAACAAGATCAACAACTACATTCAAGTGTATGCACCATGTAATGACTCCTACTCAGATGAGGATAAGGACTCCTTCTTCGAAAAACTCTCGGACACCATCAACAGCATCCCGGACCAAGAAGATCTGTACGTCATGGGAGATTTCAATGGCAGAGTCGGAGAGAGAAGAACACCATGGACAAAACACCTTGTCCACACACCTCACAGTGACCACAGAACACCATGCAACTACAACGGCAACCATGTATTGGAACTGTGTGCAGAGCATGACCTTATTGTCACCAACACCTTCTTCCAGCACAGAGCCACTCAGATCTACACGTGGTACAAATGGAGCGACATCGACGTCTCATCTCAAATCGACTTCACACTAGCAAGATCTAGAATGCGGAGCAACATCAGAGACTCAAGAGCCATCCCCAACGCAGGCCTGGACACGACGTTGGTCACTCAGAAGAAGAGGAGGTTCACCAAAAAGAAGAAACAGCCGGAAAGACTCAACATGCACAAGCTTCAAGATGAAGAGGTGCAGACTCAGATCAGGTGCACCATCAGTGAAAAATTGAACTGTAGTGACCCTACATTACTAAACGTAGAGGAAGCTTGGGGCACATTCAAGACAGTCCTCCTGGACACTATAAAAGAAGCCTGTGGCACCAAGAAGACAGGAGGAAGAAACAGAAAGGCAACAGCTTGGTGGAACAAAGAAGTGAAGGACGCTATCAAGGAAAAGAAGAAACTATACAAGATCTGGGTCAAGTCAAAGGATGAAGAGGACTACATCAAGTACAGACTTGCAAGAAGACACAGCAAGAAAGTTGTGAGAACAGCAAAGGAAAAGTCATGGACCCAGTATGGTGAAAAACTGTGTGAAACATGCAAAGCAAGAGAGTTTTACAAGAGTGTGAAAGCGATGAGAGTGTGAGATGAACCTTTCGATCCAACCACTATTATCAACGATGCAAACGGGGAAGCATTGCATGAAGAGGAGAAAATAGTGAACAGATGGGAAAACTATTTCAAAGACCTACTCAACCCATCAGGAGTACGGGCACAAGACACACAGTCCCGGTTCACCCCCAGCCACCCAGACCACTCAGAACTTACCATCCTAGAGAGTGAAGTAAGAAAAGCAGTGAAGACAAGTCCTAAAGGAAAGGCAGCTGGAGACGACGCCAACTGAAGCCATCCATGTGTGTGGTGAAACTGGAATTCAGTGGCTCACCACCATCTTTCAGAAAGCTTGGGAGGAGAGAAAAGTACCAGAAGACTGGCAAAATGCAATAGTGGTGCCAATATGGAAGAAGAGGGGTAGCAAGAAAGACTGCAGTACCTACAGAGGCATATCACTACTCAGCCATGTAGGGAAAATGTACGCAAAGATCCTGGAGCAGCGCACTCAAGCGAAAACAGAACATCTCCTCAGTGATGCCCGATTTGGCTTCAGAAAAGGAAGAGGGTGCACCGATGCAATCTTTGCACTCCGACAACTGTGCGAGAGGGCGATCGAATACGACCGAGATCTCCATCTTGTATTCGTTCATCAAGAAAAGGCCTTTGATCGAGTCAACAGAGACAAGCTATGGAAGGTCCTCGAGCAGTACGACGTCAAGGGCCAGCTGCTAGACAACATCTGGGCCATCTACGCCAACAGCAGGAGTGCAGTCCGCACCGCCAGTGGAACATCTGACTGGTTTCCAGTGACATCGGGAGTAAGGCAGGGCTGTAATCTCTCCCCTCTTCTCTTCGTGATCTATATGGATCAGATTATGAAGGAGGCAAACCCAGACCCTGAGGCACTCAATGAACTCATGTTTGCGGACGACCAGGCAATGGTGAACAATGACAAGATACAGCTACAGGAGCACACAGACCAGCTCAATGAAAGCTGCGAGACATACGGCATGAAGATCAGCGTCAGCAAGACTGAGGTCATGACTGTCAGTAAGAGACCAAACAAACTGGATATCAACATCAACGGAACCCAGTTGAAGCAAGTCAGTGAATTTAAATACCTGGGCAGCATCTTCACTGAAAATGGCAAACTAGACAGAGAAATCGAGACCAGATGCCAGAAAGCCAACGCAGTCAGCTACCAACTTGCCCCTCTCCTGAAACACCCCAGCATTCCCACCAGCACTAAGGCGAAACTCATCAACGCCATTTTTCTACCAACGCTGACATACCAGTGCCAGACATGGTCCCTAACTAAAGCCCTCGAGAGAAAACTGGTCACCTGTGAAATGAAATGCCTGAGGAAAGTAGTAAACAAGACAAGGCGGGATAAGATCAGAAATGAGGTGATACGAGACATGGTAGGAGCAACACCAATCCTACAACACATCGAACATATGAGGATCAAGTGGTTCGGACACCTCACACGTATGCCCCTAAACCATCCAGCTCTTCGGGCATACAACACCAGATACTCTGGCTGGAGAGCCAGAGGAAGACCAAGACGACGATGGAGCGACTCCGTGGCAGACACCCTCAGAGCTCACGAGATGTCCCTTCTCCAGGCCACCCGCCTTGCTGCTGACAGACAACTGTATCTCCCCGCGACGCCCACCGGTACAAGCGGAAGGAAAAAGTAAGTAAGTAAGTAAAGTTAATTGAAGTGATGTACATTATGCTTTTAGTAGCTTTTTTACCCTTTGACTCCCGCACCCTGATCACCAGCATCCTGCATTGTCAACCATGCTAGCAAAGCAAAAACTTGGCCTTTGACTCCCTCATCCTATTCACCACCTTCCTGCAGGAAGCTGGTGGATAGAGTGAGGGAATCAAAGGGTTAAGTTTTTGCAGTTGGTAGATAGGGTGTGGGAGTCAAATACTCGAAAGGTTAAATGTATCGCACTGCTTGTGTTGATTTCAAGATACTACTTTTCACAGAACCCATTGATGAAGATGTGGCTCCTACAATTGGCTTTCGCAATGTCAAGTTCAGTTTCGACAAATATGACATCACACTGTATGACATTGGAGGAGGCAAGAATATTCGACCAGTGTGGAAAAACTATTTTCCTGAGGTGTATGGATTTATCTACATGGTGGATTCAAGCACTGCAGATCGCATGGATGAAGCTCGTGAAACGTTCAGAGAAAGTCTGGAGCATCCTCATGTCTCTGGAAAACCAGTTTTATTGTGAGTGACTTTCTTACTGTATTATCTCCTTTTTTTATAAGTTGTAGTGTTGTAGATAGTGTTTTAGAGTAAGAGAAAACTGAAGGATGCAGAAATTAGATAGCTATGCCTGCAACAGTATTGTGTTTTTGTGTGTAATTCATGTATGTATGTATGTGTGTGTGTTAAACTGTCTGTGTTTGTGTGTGTATGTGTTTGTGTGTGTTTGTGTGTGTGTGTGTGTGTGTGTGTGTGTGTGTGTGTGTGTGTGTGTGTGTGTGTGTGTGTGTGTGTGTGTGAGTGTGCATATTTTCTTGGGTACATTGATTTTGTACAGTAAACTACATTCAGTACCTTTTAAAAGTATAGAAATATAAAGGAGCTGCTTTATTTCAGTGTTTTACTTTTAATTGGGAAATGTTACTTATAGTAAATTGCTGTAAATAATATTTTTCCCGACCTAATGAAATGTTTGTGTTCTAGACTGAACTAATGGAAGCAATTTTTTTTTTTTTACTTTTGTGTATAGATTGGCCAACAAGCAAGACAAACCAGACGCACTGGACGAAGTGGATATTTGTGAAACGTTGCAACTGGAAGGCGTTGTCAACTCTAACAAGTGCCCATGTCGTATTGTAAGTCGTGCAATCTTGCTAGAAATTCCTCTTTTTTGTCACTCTCTTTGTTTCTGCCTTGTTTCTTTGCTTTCTGTCATTTCTTCCTATCATTTTCTGCTTTGCTGGTCCATTCATCTGTATGTGCTCGAGAAAGTCTTATTACTTTCTCTTAGGATCGATAATTGGGTACATGTATTAAGTGCTTTTCTGGTTCTAGGGAAATGAGATATGCAGAAGCAATTTTAGGTAATTAAGGCCGATTTTTATGTATGTTTTAGCGTCTTTAGTTATGTTTGAATTTGTATTCAGGTATGTTTTTCAAATCCCCTGCATAATAAATTGGACAGAGTGGTCAGTGCCAGGGTCATCTCCTTGGATTATGTGCACGAATACATTGATACATGTATTAAGTTTCTTTAACTTTTTTTCCTGTTGAAGTATTGTATATATTTTGAAACGATTATAACCCTGATATGGCTGTATGCAGTCAGCTGGGCTTTAAACAAAAATAACAATCACAAACAAATAAAAAAAGACCAGACAGTTAAATTAATCCTGTCAAGTATAGGGTCTGTTTTGTCTGCTTGATTTTTTGTCTTTTTGTTTGTTCATGCCATTGTGTAGGAAACAACCCTTCTTTACTTGTTAGGGCTATGAGAATCTGATTTGATTAACTTGGTAGTCGGTCTCCGGTAGTTATTCTCTGTTTATAAACATAGCTTGACAGTCATGTGGGATATTATTATTGATTGGTTATTTATCTTTGCACTGCCAGATATATATAGAGAAAAACCAGTAATCATATTGCAACACGCTGTTATATTTTATTTATAGGACATTTTCTGAGGCAAGAGAAATTAGAGCACCTAGTCACAACAGGAAAGCTGGAGGGAAAGAGAGCACCAGTTAGACCCAGAGAGAAAATATTGGGCGGACTTGCAGAGTGGCAGAGAACAGAGGGGGTGGGAAATGTACTTGCAGCAACGAGGGATAGGGCCACGATCGCCAACGCCATGCAGAAGGGGACATGATGATGATGATGATGATGTATTTTTCTCTTTTTGTCTTACCCGTGGCGAAGTGTCTTATTTTGCTTCTTCATGTATATATGTTTGTATGTTTTTGATTTTTTCTTTTTTTAATTTTTGCATATCATGGAACAGCCGACATCCCAACATACACAATGCTGCTGAGGTGAAATGTCTTACTGTAGTTCTTTATGTGTATGTGTGTGTGCATTTTGTCTGTTTTCGTTTTTCTTTAAATAATTTTTGCGTATCATTGAACAGCTGACATCCCAACATACACAATGCTGCAGAGGGCTTGGGAAACTCAAATGACAGATTTTTAAACAGATTTTTTATAAATGTGAGATATATCCTGCATTCTGATAGACATTGGCATGGATCAAATGAGACAGTAATGAAGAACAACTTGTGTAAGAAATCCAAAACAAGTGCAACTGCCCACGTTCAAGCAAACAGGAACCTGAAAAACACGAAAATAGAATCAGAACGCATATTTGATATAACCAGACAGAACAGGTGCAAATTTTTGGCCAACTGTTGACCTTTGTCAAACGTTAGTGTAAGATCACAAACAAACAAACACCAAATACAAAAATTTGGAGAAAAAGACTGAAACTTCCCTGCTGCTTCGTGCAGTGGGAGTAAAGGATTAAAATTAAATCATAACGTATTTGTGTATTTTCTGATGATTGTATATTTTTTGTCATGCCTGTTTATGGCCAGGATGCATGCAGTGCCCTGCAGGGTACTGGGAAGAAAATGGACCGCAACATGAAAGAAGGTCTGCGCTGGCTGTTGGCAATGGTAGAGAAGAGCTGGGATGAGCTCACGGTCAGAGTCGAGTCTGACATGAAAGCCGTTGATGAAGTACGGAAGGTAGAGGCTGCTGCTCGACGTGAACGGGTGCGCAAACAGAGAGAAGAACGGTAAGTGAGACTGTATGTAACATTCTGTGTGTGTGTGTGTGTGTGTGTGTGTATGTGTGTGTGTGTATGTGTGTGTGTTGTGGTGTGTGTGTGTGTGTGTGTGTGTGTGTGTGTGTGTGTGTGTGTGTTGCAGGTAATTGCATGTGTGACACCAGTATCATGTGTTGTCTTGAATAGAATGTCAACAACACAGGTACACACAAATACTCCCACACACAGCAGACACATGCACACATATACAATGCACATAACATACAGAGACACTGAGAGAAGGAGGGAGGGTGAAAACAGAGAGGGTATGAGATGCACTTGCAGCGACAAAAGATAGATTTGTAGGGAGGTCCATGATCACCAACGCCATATGGCAGGGCACATGATGATGATGATGACATATGACACACTCATACCTACAGAAATACTCGCACGCACGCACGCATGCACGCGCGCGCACACGCACACCACACACACACACACACACACACACACACACACACACACACACACACACACACACACACACACACACACACACACGCTCGGACACACGCACGCACGCACACACACACACACATTCAGATGCACACACACACATGTGTACATGCACATAACACAAATACACATGCACAAACACACACACACACACACACACACACACACACACACAACACACACCACACACACACACACACACACACACACACAACACACTGGTTGCTTACTCATTACTGATCGTGCAGTTATTTGCATGAAAGTGTCTAATATGTGTATTTATGACAATGAATATGTGTGTGAGTGTATAAATATCTGATGTATATGATAACACTGCTGTTTATAGTATACTCTGTCAGTCTTTAAAATGTGCGTTGAGTCCAAATCAGTTTGGAGAATAGTACTATACAAGACTTATCTATTATTATTATTGCTATTGTTGTTGTTGTTGTTATTATTATCATTGTTGTTGATATTATTATGATTGTTATTGTTGTTGTTGTTGTTATATTTATTATTGTTATTATTATTACTATCATCATCATCATTGTCATGATTATTGTTGTTGTTGTTGTGGTTGTTGTTGTTGTTGTTGCTATTCTGTGTTGGTGTCTGTTTGCAGAGAAAAACAGAGGAAGAAGAACGAAAGAGGTTGGGCATTGAGAAAAAGGAGAGTGATGAAGAAGATATTGTTGATGGAAATCCTTTCAAGCCCCTTGATATCAGTGAGCTGAAAAAAAAGGTGTGTGCATGAGTGCCATTGCATCTTTCTCTGTGTGTGTTGCTGTGTGTGTGTGTGTGTGTTACTGTGTGTGTGTGTGTGTTACTGTGTGTGTGTGTGTGTGTGTGTGTGTGTGTGTGTGTGTGGAGAGAGAGAGAGAGAAAGAGAGAGAGAGAGATTTTCTTTGTTTGTATGTGTGTATATAAACAAAGAAAATCTCTCTCTCAAAAATGTTTATTCTATCTTTATTGTGATGTTGCATGCTTGAATATTTAAAAAAAAATCACATAGCAGTTTGCAGCTGTTGCATGGTGCTTTTATCAGATGTATAGTTCATATTTTGATCCATCATGTTTCTGTATCTGTTTTTGACTTTGCCTCATACATATGATTGCTCTGAATTTTGTAAGCCTATTTTGCATGAGATGTTTTCTGGTGTTATCAGGTAATTTGAACACTTAATGCTCCTTATTGGTATCCTTATATTTAAAAAAAGGAGTTTTTTAGTTCTACATCTGATTTTCATTTGTATTGGCTGCAGGAAGAGACCCTAAAAGCAGAGAAGAAACGACGCAAGGACCTAGAGGCAGCAGTGAAAAATAAGGATTCTCACCAGGAAGCTCTGTTCTCCAAAGTACCTGAATCTTCCCACTCACACAAGAATGCTGAACCTCAGGACACTGGAAGGGGAGAGAAAATCTTCACTATTGCAGGGGAAGGAGAGAGACTCTTCACTCCAAGACCGCTACCTTCATCCTTACCCCCTCTAGAGCCTCTAGGTACACCATTCCTGGAAGACGGTGGACAAAGCAAGAAAAAAAAGAAGAAGAAGACTCCACGGAATTCAGAAATCCCTGCTGAGCAGACGAAACAGTCCAAGGACAAAGCAATAGATGATGATGAGGATATTGTCTTAGCTACACCCAGAAGCCAGCCCATATTGACAGGTTCTTACATTGAAAACTCAAAGTCAACAGCGACCATCTCCAACATCAAGGTGTCCACACACGATGACTTTCCTTCTCGTGAATTGTTGGCAGCTGGCATTTCTCGTGTTCCACGGCCTCTAGATGGTGGGGGTTTAGAAGAGGAGGCAGATACTCCCAGAGCTCGCAAGGTGAAGAAGAAGAAGCTGAGACACCTTGGTGCCAAACAGAATGGACAGGTTGTTGGTGATTTAGAGTTGACTCCCAGACCTCAGTCTTACCTCAAGGCTCTGGATGGAAGAGGTGAGTTCATAACAGCAAAAGATAATACTTGTATATTTTTAGGACATGTTGATTCAATAAAATGACTTGATTTATTTTTGACAAGTGTATATTTTGAGGGTAGCGTGCTCCAGTGAGCATCAGAATGTTACTCTGCTATGTTCACAATAAAATTGCTATGTTTGAGTGGCAAAAATTTTACAGTGATGGTTTTCTTGACCAATCAATGTCACAAACCAACTGAATCAAAGCGAGGATGGAGGAATAGCAGGTGATGGGCAGGGGTTCCCCTGTTGTGGCATTTTTTTTCATGCAGTTGCTTATCAACTTCTTTTTTATCAACTTGCGAACTTTGGTTTCGTGACATGGGATTGGATCAAGCCAATCATAGTTTAATTTAGATTATCCACTTCCATTCATAGAGAACCTTTGTCATCATTACTGTTGAGTTACATACATCAGTTCAGCTGTGGAAAAAAGAAATCATGTTGTCCTAACAAAAAGCCAGCAATGTTCTTTAAGCAAAAACAAAAAGAAAAGGCCAGCCACACACTTACAGATCGACAAAAAAAAAAGTTAGTCCTGTACCTACAGGTTGACAAATAATAGGTAGTCGTGCACCTACAGGTTGACAAACAAAAGGTAGTCCTGCACTTGCAGGTTGACACAAAAAAAAGGTAGCCCTGCACCTGTAGGCTGACAAACAAAAGGTAGTCCTGCTCCTGTAGGCTGACAAACAAAAGGTAGCCCTGCACCTGTAGGCTGACAAACAAAAGGTAGCCCTGCACCTGTAGGCTGACAAACAAAAGGTAGTCCTGCACCTGTAGGCTGACAAACAAAAGGTAGTCCCGCACTTGCAGGTTGACACAAAAAAAAGGTAGCCCTGCACCTGTAGGCTGACAAACAAAAGGTAGTCCTGCTCCTGTAGGCTGACAAACAAAAGGTAGCCCTGCACCTGTAGGCTGACAAACAAAAGGTACTCCTGCACCTGTAGGCTGACAAACAAAAGGTAGTCCTGCACCTGGAGACTGACAAACAAAAGGTAGTCCTGCACCTGGAGGCTGACAAACAAAAGGTAGTCCTGCACCCGTATGGTGACAAACAAAAGGTAGTCCTGCACCTGTATGGTGACAAACAAAAGGTAGTCCTGCACCTGGAGGCTGACAAACAAGAGGTAGTCCTGCACCTGTATGGTGACAAACAAAAGGTAGTCCTGCACCTGTAGGTTGACAAACAAAAGGTAGCCCTGCACCTGTAGGTTGACAGACAAAATGTACTCCTGCACCTGTAGGTTGACAGACTAAAGGTACTCCTGCACCTGTAGGTTGACAGACAAAAGGTTCTCCTTCTGTATCAGTCCATCATGCAGTGACCAAAACTTTCACACACACACACACACAGACAACACCACACACACACACACACACACACACAGACACACACACACACACACACACCAACCACCACACACACACACACACACACACATATCACACACACACGTGCACATACACACATGCACACACTCCACACACACACACACACACACACACACACACACACACACACACACAAAACAAATGTTTGTGCACATACCAAAGAAACAAATACACACATACATGAATGTATGATAAACATACACATTCAATCACTTATCTAAACATACATTTACATACAGTTGTGCACACACAGACATACACACACACACACACACCACACACACCACACACACACCACACACACACACACACACACACACAACACACACACACACACACACACACACACACACACACACACACACACACACACACACACTTGCACATAAAATGAAGGTCTGCACACACACCAAAGATACAAATACACAATATGCAAATATATTCCTAAACATACACACTCAAACACTTACTCATTTAAAGACACAAACACACACACACACACACACACACACACACACACACACACACACACACACACACACACACACACACACACACACACACACACACACATACACACACACACATGCAAGCACACACGCACACACACAGACACTACATACACATACACACATATAACAGACATGGAAACATATACATGTTCAAGCATACACACACATGCATGCATGCACGTACGCAAGCACGCACACACACACACACACTACATACACATACATAAAACAGACATGGAAACATACATACATGTTCAAGCCACACACACACACACACACACACACACACACACACACACACACACACACACACACACACACACAAAACACACACACACACACACACACACACACACACACACAACACACACACATAATACACAACAAAACATGGAAACATATACATGTTCAAGCATACACACTCACAGGCACACACACAGATACACACACAGACACACACACAGACACACACAGACAGACAGACACACACACACACACACACGCACACACACTACATACACACACACAAAAAACAGACATGGAAACATATACATGTTCAAGCATACACACAGACACACAGACACAGGCACACACACAGATACACACAGACACAGACACACACACACACACACACACACACACAACACACACACACACACACACACACAACACACACACACACACACACACAGAGTTACTGTTGAAAAAAGTATATAAGATTTAATTATAGTTGGTTGTTGGTTTGTAGATGCAGAGTTAAGTGAGAATAGTTCTGTCCTGTGATCATTAATCATTGGTTGCATACTTACAGATGGTGATGGGAGTGGTACTGGAAGCCAAAGGAGGAAAAAATCCTGGAAGAATGGGCTTGGGCCTACTGAAGAAGAGGCCACAGTGTTGTCGGCTCGCAGCGCTACTGGTAAAGATGACGCAACACCCACCGACAAACGTCTCACTAAAGTATCGCGAAACTCACAGATGCACAGCAATGTTTCTATAGAATCAGGTGAGTGAGAGAATCAGATGGTTTGGGGGAGAAAGGGTTGTGTGTAGAATGTGTGTGTGTGTGTGTGTGTGTGTGTGTGTGTGTGTGTGTGTTGTGTGTGTGTGTGTGTGTGTGTGTGTGTGTTTGTGTGTATGTATATGTGTGTGTGTGTGTGTGTAAACAAAATATGCTGCTTGTGGTTGAATCTTCACCAAATATGTATAACATGTCTGGTCCAACAGGAAGTCATGGATGTTCATAAAATGGGCATGGTCCAGTTTTTTGGTTACTCTGACCAAAAATTGTGAAAATCTTTATACAGATATTTGTTGGATACTGAACTGTTGTTCATTTTTGATGATATATGAAAAAGATTTGGTTATGTCCTCAGTAAAAGAAATTAAACAGCTTTTTTTTCTGTTCTTGTGAGTTATGTTCCACACAGAGGAAAGCAATTTTTTCCTGTTAACTTATTGTGATTTATGTTTCACACAAGGGAATTAACTGTATTCTGGTTGTCTCATAATTAAACCTCTGGCCTTGATATGGGCAGGTTCTTCTTGTTACATTGCAGTTATGCTTCTTGTATTGTTTTTGTTTTGTTTTGTTTATTTTGTTTTTTGTTTTTCTGTCCCAAAAAATCCAAAAGGAAGATTGTTAGAGTAGCTTGACATCCTTGATTTGTTGTTGGTTTTGGTTTCTGTCCTTTTTCTGTTAAATTTTATTTTATTCTGTAAGTGTATTTGTAGTGCACATATGTTTCAACTCATGTTTCAGATCCCCAAGGTAGCAGGACATGGGGAATGGCAGAGGATTTACCAGCTGTTGCAGATGATGCTGTCACTTTCAGGCAACCCAACGTTATAGATGATGATGACATGATATTGTAGATAGTATACTGCACAGACAACTTGGTTGGCATGGTAGATGTAGAGCTTATTGTTTTTCAGTCTGTCAGCACAAATTTATGTCTGACTTAAGAAAACTCTTGTGTGTGTGTCCTCCAATCCCTGCAGCTGTGAAGGTAAAGCAGGAAGAAAGAGGAGAAGGTTACCAGCATCATAATGTTGTGTCTGAGAAAAGTTGAGGTCAGTATCGCCTCATTCCCCTTTGAATGTGTGTTAGAAAAGTTGAGGTCAGTATCGTCTCACTCCCCTTTGATTGTGTGTTAGAAAAGTTGAGGTCAGTATCGTCTCATTCCCTTTGATTGTGTGTTAGAAAAGTTGAGGTCAATATCGTCTCATTCCCCTTTGAATGTGTGTGAGAAAAGTTGAGGTCAGTATCGTCTCATTCCCTTTTGATTGTGTGTTAGAAAAGTTGAGGTCAGTATTGTCTCATTCCCCTTTGACTGTGTGTGAGAAAAGTTGAGGTTAGTATCATCTCATTCCACTCTGATTGTGTGTGAGAAAAGTTGAGGTCAGTATCGTCTCATTCCCCTTTGATTGTGTGTTAGAAAAGTCGAGGTCAATATCATCTCATTCCCCTTTGACTGTGTGTTAGAAAAGTTGAGGTCAGTATCGTCTCATTCCCATTTGATTGTGTGTGAGAAAAGTTGAAGTCAGTATCATCTCATTCCCCTTTGATTGTGTGTGAAAAGAGTCAAGGTCAGTATCATCTCATTCCCCTTTGACTATGGGTTATGGGACAGCCTTTACCTTTTATCTTCATAAGAAACAGCTGTCTTGTTGGTGTTACTACTGTGTCTTGCACCACTCATTGATTATATGTGAATGTTCAAGACTGATAAACGAACAATGATTTTGAAATGTTTCTGATTAAGAATTTATTCCGTTTTGAAAATAGGATACAGATTCAAGAATCAGTAATCTCCAAATGTTTCCTGTTTGGAAATGGTGACTTATTGAATTTATTTGTTTATCTGTGTGTATTTATGTGCTTTTGATGAAGTTCTCTGTTATCTGTTTTCATGTTACTTTGACGCATTTACATTTTCTTCATGCATTTTTGTCAGCATTCAAAACTGACTTTCTACATGATTATTACACATGAACATGTCCATATGAATTTTACTTTGAATGTCAGCATTACTGACTGTTTTTTTGTTTGTTTTAAGTGTGCCAACAGTAGGTATTGGACTGAGGTATAGTAGGCTACCTTGTGAAAGAAAAAGGATGTTAGTATCTTCAGAACACATATTCAGATGTTTCATTGTTACATAGAGAAACTTGTGACAGTGATGATACAAGGGCAAGACTTATGGAAATGGAAAGTGTGCTTAGAGAGGCAACATCTGTGAAAAATGTGTTATTGCACAAGTGGGTTGACTTGAATACCTTGGATGTTTCTTGATCCCACTGTTCTTTGTTTTGTGTAAGAAAAAAATGTTTTATTTCTATACTATGTACGCTTACTTATCGTGAGACCAGCATTGTTACTGGGACCCCATTTTAGGCCAGACAGGTCAAATTTTCTCCATTTCTGGAATTGAATCTTGTTTACTTGGCTTAATTAGTTTTTGAGAAAGTAGTATGATAGTGTCAAAAGAAAATTTTAAGATTTTGTTTCCTTCCTAGGTTAACTCACTCGGTACGACGGAACGCTATAGCTGTCGTGATGAAAGGCACGGTTGCATACGACGGATCGCTATAGCGGTTTCGATAATTAAAAATTTTTCGACGCTCCCCTTTAGACCTTGCATGCTGGTCACTGCAAACGTGTCAAGGGTCAAGGGGAAAAATGCTTCGTGAGATTCCGTAGCCATACACTCTTCAGGAAACGATTGATTTCGGCACCCCACAACGACTGGTAATCTGCATTCGTGTCGAAAATGGCGTCGCAGGTGAGTACGAGTTTTCGAACAAAGTAGATCATGACGGCGGCGTTTTACTGCTGCTGAAGTGATTGAAGTGCTTCAAACTGAAGGATTGGACATTGAGGAGTATGCGAAGATAATGATGAAAGTGTATCAAGTGATGGAAGCTGCCAGCAAGAAGGTACTGACAGTGACCCAGTTTCAGATGACAGTGAAGTGGGAGGGAGGTGGGCGTACACGTCACGAGAGGCTAGCAGTCAGCGAGCCAAGTACAGTGAGTCGCATGTCTGATGGAGGTTTCATTCACTTTTCTATGCATGACTGGCATGAAGATTTTAGTTTTTCTCCCACTTTGCCTCCTTCTCTGGCTCTTGTGGCCTGCATGTCTCATTTGAGTGCCATGCCCCCATAACTCCCCTGTGTAACAATTTGTAACATTTATTCATATAATATCACTAATAATCTTTTTTTTCTTACCCTGAGCAAAGTTTACTTTATTCATGTTGCTTTGTGCATACAAAGACCTTCTCACCTTTGACTGTGTGTTCATGGAGCTGATCAAAGTGTGTGACTGTACGGTGATCCTGACCACAAAATTTGGGGTATTTTCAATGTGGCACATGAAGAAGAAAAATTCAAGGAAGAACTTCAATATTTTGGCATGAACTAACCCAGCATGTAAATATTCAGATCTGAACGTTTCATTTTGTTCCTTTATGTTTTGTTATTTTTTGTTATTTTTTTAGGACCTAACCTTTCAAAATGGGCCGTCCCTGGGGAAACGCAAGGGGAAAAACTCTCCGTACTGAGTGAGTTAAAACACTTAATTTATAAACTCTGCAAGAGCTGTAAATTTTAAACATTGTCATACCTTTTTTGAACACATTTTAAATCATTTGAGTGTGTACAGGATGTCAGCTGACATCCTACATATTGTGCTTCGCCAGGGCTGACGTTTTTTTTTTTCTTATCCCGATTTCTTTCCTTGAGGCATATGTTAAAAGTATTCTCAAATTGATAGCTGAAACATTACATCAATCAAAACTTCGAAGGAAATCCCTGTATATCATATATTCTGTGGCACTGAAAGGGTTCATTTTTTCTTTCTTTTTTTACTTGTTGCATGTTTTATGGACCCTGGTTCATTATTCCATTAATGTTGTGTTCATTATTCAGGATATCAGTTCATTATGTCATTGATATTTTATCCATTAATTTTGTGCCATGGAAAGATATGCTACTATCCAGGTTACACATTATGTGGGACTTTACATGTCCCCTGGAGATTAAAGTGAATAATTTGACCGATTTATTTTGTCTTTACCTATCATGAGACCCACATGGTTACTGGAACTCTCATTGTAAACAAGCCAGTTTATAACATGTCTGTTGCTGGAAACAAAAGTGTTTTCTTGGTTTTAGTTAGTTTTTTTGGAAAGAACTGTGTTACTGTATTAGTTTAAAGAACTGTGTTACTGTATTAGTTTTTTATTTTAACTTTTTGATTAAAACGCTTAATGAAATTTGTTATCCTGCAAAGAGATAACATTTTTATACTTTTTCTTCACCCAGTGTCATATGTTTTTAACTGCTTTTTCTGTTTGTTTTTCATTCCTTATTTCATTAATATTTCATTCCTTATTTTGTGCCATGAAAAAGTATACTATTATCTCATTTGTACATAATGAGGGACATTGCCTGTCCTTTGGAGATGGACATGGATCTCACTGCTTGGAGAGAGATATCTCACTGTGTTGGAGACTGGTAACTGACAGAGATGGAGATATGGCTGTGTCAAAGATAGGTATCACATACTGTGTACAAATCCACGAGTTTGTTCCTTCTGCCTGATTAAATATGATGTAGTTGTTTTTGTCAGTACTTTTTATGGGCAGTTGGTGTGTCAGATGCTTGCTTTTTTATTCCTTGTCAGTATTGTTAATCCATTAGCCAGGATATGTTGATGTATGGAATTTGGTATTTTTGTCTTTTGTCTTTTTTATTTTCTGGGGATTTTCTTTTGAGGTTGTCTTTACATGTTGTTTGAACTTAAGCTGAGGATGTAAAGGTTTGGATGAAATGTTTGTTTATATGTACATTTATGTGCATATTTCTTTATCTAATGATTTGTTCTTTTAAGAATAATATCATTCCTTATTTATTCTTTTAAGAATGATACCATTCCAGCGTGACACATCTCTATCGCATATCATATATGAGTGCTTTCACATTTTTAATTTTGCCTTCTTCTTTTTCCTCACCATTGCTGATCTTTTTCTTGTTGTTTGTTTATAACTGTAATGAATATTTTTTAAAGACTTTAGTCAGTGGGATGTTATGAAATTATTTTTGTAGTTTAGAACATCATTAAATGATGCTGATTAAATATTGTGCTGATATATCGCACTCCAGTCACGAGCCGTCCAGTTAAATGAAAGTTGTGCTGCTTGATCTACTTACATCATTGTTCAGCATACCTCCCATTGGCCTTGCTGCATTTCTTTTGTAACCCCTCTCCATCTATCATTTCATTCAGACCTAATGAGGCCTTTGGCTGGTCACCAGCTGCTTCACTTCCTTCTCCTCTTTACCACCATTTTTGAAATTATTTTTTCTTTTAAGGATGATGGTCACATCTTACTGATCAGTCCAATGGCTTGGAGGAAAGATGTGATCTTCAACAAATCCCTCCTTGTTGCCCCAAAGCTGTTTTTTTTTTTTTCACAATTATCCCATTCAGTTTCTACACTGTGCTATTCACAGGTATGTTCCTGGTGGTTGAAGGTTTTGACCTGTCACTCTGCTCTGATTTCCTTTGGTTTCCTAGTTGTCAAAGCTTAGTCACTTGGGTGGGTCCTTTGAGAATGAGGGCCTTGCGCTGTCCTCATCAGGTTTTCAGTCCATAAGGATGGCATAACATCAGAATATTCACCTGAGGCATGTTCATTTTATCAGTGACGCATGTGTGCATGTTATTCAGCTTACCCTCCGCAGACAACATTTTGCTTTGTAGTCTACATTCTCTGACTTCGGTTGGTAGATCACAGTTTATCTGGACCCTACCCCTCCCTTTGGTCCGCGTAGCTAGGTTAACCCAGCCAAGAGTACAAGACTCTTGTCGACATAGCTTTCTAGGTCACTGAGATACACAAACTTTCCCCCTCACTTCCCCAACAGTGTCGTGGTAGTGTTCATTGTGATGAAGACACAACCAATAGATGCTGAGCAATCCTCTTTAGATGTAAGAAATATTATGTGGTGACACTGAGCACTCCTCTTCTGATGTATTAAAAAGTATGCAGATTACCTTATTTTTGTTGATGAAGTGATCATATGTTGTTTCTGGTTTCATTTTACCCGAATGACATCCAGACATAAGACCGATTCTGTAACAGTTTACTATATCCTGTGGCACATGTACCATGTGTTGGAGATTAAGTTAGCTGTCAGAACAATCATGTGCATGTTGTCTCTAATTTCCATTTCAGTTTGTCAGGAAAGTGCTGCTGCATGTGGATGATTCTGTAATCTGTGGGGTACATGCCATGTTATGAAGGTTTAAAATTGTGAAGACGCCATAAGCCTACGCATATACCCTACGCATTGCTTACATTTCAGAAAATCTTAGATGTTCACACACAGAGGCACATGAAATGCGTACTAATCTTTGTGTCAAAAGAAGGGCCGGGCTTTCACTCTGTATTGGTTGTTCTTTTCAGAATAAGAAGTTTATATGTGCACTGCTGGTTATTTTTTTTTTTTTTTTTTAATCTATTTATCAAACCGGACATTAATCAGGTCTGATGAGGTATTCATTCAGTTGAAGGTATTCAATTTTATGATATTTCAGTCATCTTACATTTAGATTGTTTCATGATTTTTCTGTTTTTCTTTTCGTTGTTGTTGTTTTTTTCCGCGTGTTTCTTGTAAAGGATATATTTCATGTTAATTAAGCAGAAAGAAAGAGAAAGAAAAAAGAAACCTACAGTAAAGCTATGATGATTGCTCTGGAGAGTTTTAATAGATGTTGTTTTTGCTTTATCTTTTCTATTCAGTCGTAGAAAGCATAGACATATAGTTGAATTTTTTAATCATGTTCCTGTACATCAGACTTACTTATGTTCTATTGTCACCATATGACTTGTGCCTGTTGCGCCATGTTATACTGTATTTAAACAAAATGAGGTGGTTCTTTGAAATATGTGCGGTTTGTATCATCATTAGTTGAGAATATTGTTGATTTTTTTTTAATCATATATTTACCTGTTAGATTTGTAATTCATGAAACAAAAAGAAAATCAAAATGAAAGTGGAAAATTGTAATCAGTCGTCCCTGAAATACTTATGTATAATGATATTTTGTGTTATATAAACTGTTATGTGATTGTTATGTGTCCACTTTTCATGTTAGTTATTACAGTGCAGTTTATATGGCAAGAATATAAAACGTCCCTTTTCCACCTCCAAGTTTTGTTTCATTTAGAAGTAAGTGCTTTTTACACATGGTAGCTCCAGCAGTGCCAGGGCATTGCCATAACAAATCAGGAAGCAGATGAAATAGTTTTTAAGGATGTGCTGTTCATGAGTGGATTCTGCTAGTCATAAGTCTTATCTTTTGTGTTGAGCATGGTCAGTGTCAGTCTGAGACAGTCTTGGTTGAGTGGTGGAGAAATGTGCACAAGCATCTTGAAGAAAACACTGTTGAGCACACTGGTAAGGCAGAAAAGGATAAAGGAAGAATTGACAGAAAGAAAAGACAGAAACATACAAGGTGAAAGAAGAGAAGAAATTTCTTGCTCATAATTTTCATACTTCATCTACAGAATTTCCAGATGTGAGGATATTGTTTATAATGAAAAAGCCCCTGGTATCCCTGCGGAAGCAAATGTAGATATGATGGGGGGGGGTGAGGGTATGGGGTATTTGGAAGTCATTCCCTTCTTGCCACATGTTTGTAAGTTCAGTGTTTCACAGAACTAGTCAGGAGTGTAAATGTGATCTGGTGGATAATTCCTGGCTTATAATTTGAAAACACAAGTTGCGTCTTGCCATATTCAGTACTTTTCAAAGTTGTCTGTGTGTGGTGTATAAGCCTACTATCTGTACAGTGAATATAGTGTTTTATGTAATCTTTCCATTATTCAGAAGTTCACATTGTCATGAAATAGTGATAAAATATAGAGTGCAAGTAATTACTAATGCCTTGTGTTCATGATTGAACCAAGAAGATAGAGTGTTCATGAAGTGTTTGAAAGCAGTGTTGTATCAGTTTCTTTGACTCTACACCAGAAGTCAGGTATGATTTTGTGGTTTTTCCCACTTTGTCTTTTCTGTCACATTATACTGTTTTGACATTCCTTCAGGTATGACTTTGAGTTTTTTTTAAGCCTTTTTCTGTTACACTGTGTCGACATTCTTCTTTCCCATTCGTATATTTTTACGAGATCTCCATTAGAAAAAAACAACAGAAAGACAGACAGAAAGACAGAAAAAAAAAGACTAAAGAAAGGGATCTTTTCCAAATTTGGGTCAAAGATGTGAAGGTTTGAAGAATTGTGAATGTATCAGTTTGGAAGTCATAGCACAAAGGTTAAGGTCACACAGACCAAGAAAATGCCTAAAGTCTGCACTTTTTGAGGGTGTGTGAACAGCAGTTCCTTGGGAACTTCTGAAAATATTTTCATTTTACTTTCACTGTTGTGAGTCTACAGTTGTCTTCAAGTTTCATTTCATTTGAAACTTATTCAAGTGACCTTGGATTATCTGTGGTAATTTTCATGTTAAAGAGAGATAGAATAGCCTGACTGTCATGGTTTGTTATTGTTGTTATTTGTTTGTTTGCCTTTTCTTTTTGTTTTTCTTTAACTTGCCCACTTCGGAGGATGTTGTTGTTATTTGTTTGCTTGTCCTTTTCTTTTTCCTTAACTTGTCTGCTTCCATCCATTCCATGTATATGGATGAATGGCAGAGATCATCTTTATGTTGTTCAGATGGATCATTTGTTTCTGGGATCTGCAGTATGATTGAATGTGTGTACATACATTTTCCAAGTGTAAACTTCCAGTATTCTGGGCAAATGAAGCATTCCTTAACTGAAGTTGTAACTGGATTTCCATTCAGAGAATATTTTGGTAGAGCAAAACATTGTTTAAATTTGTATTTTCTTATTTCAGTTTTAAAGAAAATCCTTGAGGAGTGAAATACTTTTTTTGCATATTTCAACTATGATTCATTATTAAGATATTGTATGCTGATAAATCATCCTTATTTCCTAGACTTTGAGGACTTACCTGTGAATGTGATGTTGACAAGACATTTTGTCATATTGGATTGGACCATGACTTATGCAAGGTTATCTCTTCACACAATGTCATGTAGTTTAAAGTGTAGTCAGGGATGTACATCATTGCATTTCTTTTCTTCTTTTTGAAAAAGAAATGCTTTTACACCCACAATGCTTAAGAAAAAAAAATCTTATTGTTGTGTGTTTTATTGTGTAAATAATGTAACATTGTTGTAAATTATTTAAAAGCAATCCATGAGAAGTGAGTTTTTATGATGAAAGAGTTGGACTGAAAATTCATGTGAATGAATTATGAAAACTTATGTGAATGTCTTAGTAAATATTGAAGAGTTAAAGGACAGTTTGTATGGATTGTAAATGTTTGTTGTAAGATGTGCTGAAAGGTGAAAGGACAGTTTGTATGGATTGTAAATGTTTGTTGTAAGATGTGCTGAAAGGTGATGATATCATCAAGCCTTTTATGTCAACACAGTTTGTATGGATGGTAAATGATTGGGGTGAGAAGTGATGCAAACACAATTTGTATGGATGGTAAATGATTGGGGTGAGAAGTGATGAAAGGTGATGATACCATGAAGCCTTTTCCACCAACACAATTTGTATGGATGGTAAATGATTGGGGTAAGAAGTGATGAAAGGTGATGATACCATCAAGCTTTTTCCATGGATGGTAAATGATAGGAGTAAGATGTGCTGAAAGGTGATGATATCATCAAGCCTTTTATGTCAGCACAGTTTGTATGGATGGTAAATGATTGGGGTGAGAAGTGCTGAAAGGCGATGATATCATCAAGCCTTTGCCGTCAACACAGTTTGTATGGATGGTACCGTAAATGATTGAGGTGAGAAGTGCTGAAATCTGGTGATGCTGTCAAGCCTTTTCCGTTAACT
The DNA here is from genome assembly GCA_030674185.1 of Monoplex corrugatus. Taxonomy (NCBI): domain Eukaryota; kingdom Metazoa; phylum Mollusca; class Gastropoda; order Littorinimorpha; family Ranellidae; genus Monoplex; species Monoplex corrugatus. Next base: position 39,126,351 of record JAPXFY010000017.1, read on the forward strand.
TTGCTTGCCATGATTTTTAAAGTCAATAGAAGAAACTTTAGTGATTCCTAGCTCAGTGAATTTGTGCTATTCATGTTTTTGTGACAGTTTGTTGCTACTGTTTAAAATGAGATAGCTGTTTTATTGTGAATTGTTTTATTGTGCCATGGAGCGATTTATGTAATTTTGAATGGAAATCCTTGTTCGTGCTTTTGTGTGTATTGTGTTTCTCTAGATACATTATACTGAATATCCGTCCATACATTTTGAAGACTTTTTAATGTTTTATATTGAATATATTACTGTCATAATTGTTTTGTGCTTGTAGTTGATCAGCAGATGGATAAAGGAATCAAGTCAAGATTTGCTGTGACACTGAATATACTATTGCAAAAGTATGTGATTAATTTCTTGTATCAAAATACATATATTTTATTAGAGACTGTATGTGTAGATACTAAGCATTCACATCCATCAGTATGACATTTTGGGGATGTATTTTTTTGATATAACAAGGTGTTGTTTAGAGAGATAAACCCTTGGTGTTGTTTCTATTATTAAAAAAAGCAGAAAGAGATAGGGTGGGGAAGAGAGACAGAGAGACCCGAAGGCAAAATGTATGTTGTGAATAAAGATGGTTGATTAGGCACAAAATCTTTTGTATATTAAGCCTTCACAAACTTCAGTCATTTGTCATTAAAACAAAGTAAAATCAGTTCAGACTTAGCATGCTGTCAGCACGTAGACCTACATCAGCAAGAACAAACCTTGGCCTGGATAATCGTCCATCAGCTGCACTTCATACTTTCATTTGCCTCTCAAGATTTTCATCAAGCAAAGAAAAGTCTTGAAAAGCTCATGACACAGTTGAAAGAACACAAAATTCTAGTTCAGCTGTGTAGGCTACTTACCATACCCAGCACAGGTTTGAGTCTATCTTGAATAGGAAAACTTTGTGTATGTGGAGTCCAATCCATCCAATTGTGAATAAAATCCTGTTTAGGGTGGGGAAGTTAAGCAGTAACAGACACTACCTTCATAATGCTGGCGAAGAAAAGTGAGATCTTTACAACCTCACTCCCCCACAGATTCTGAGCTATATGAAAACTTGTCCTTTATGTAAACAAATGAATATTCCACAGATTGTATGCAGACTACAATCTTCCTGTTTCTTGCCAAACCGCATCTCAGAGTGAGTATGCAGACTACGCAGCAAAATACCACCTGCACAATGTGGGCAAACCAAGACATTCATGTGAGAAAAATTGGAAGGCTAAAAAACAAATATACGAATTAACAAACAGGCAATGAGGAAGATGAGATGAGGTCTCTTGGTCTTAGGATGCCATGGTATTCAAAATAATTACAACATTTGAAGATGCTCATGTTGGATTTAGTATGAAAGATCAAGGTCAGCATCATCAGTACAGTGCGCTAAATGCCTTTACCTTATAGGAAACTATTACACGCATGCACACTCATTCCCACTCATGCTCACACAAACACACACTCACACACACACACACACACACACTCACAGAGAACCAAGCTATATCTGCATGTTTGTTGACATCTCACTGATTTCATAAGTCTGTCACTACAGTGGCCCCTATTTTGTCCTGTTCAGTTTCAATGACCTTGACTTCTCCAAACAAGATTGGAATGCCATAAAAGTAAGGAGGAATAAGACATAAAGGAATCACATTTGTGCTGGTCCACTGGACAGCGATTCATCATGAACTGCTGAACCCGAGTTTGGACCCCATTTGATAGTTTTTTATTTCTTGATGCTGTCCAAAGTTAAAGTCTCTACTTCTCCACTCTCCTGTGACATTAGGGTCATGGGTCACCCTTTACTTGTAAATTTGTTTTCCTATTGTTTATATTATTTTGAATATTAATATTATTCAGCATTTGTGCTATTCATGCCTTTGTGTGTGTGTTTTTTGTTTTTTTTTAGTTATTATTGTTCAGACAGATTCTTGAATTTCTGATTATGTTGTCCGTTTTTGTTAGACATTGTGGTTGTTCCAGTAGCACATGTTTTAATGGTAAAGTGATTGCCAGTTTCAGCATATGTGAGAAATCAGCTTCTAACAGATTTTTTTTTCACAAAATATCCTGTGCTGATTCTTTTTAAATGTTAGTAGGCCTACATATTTAGTATGTTACCTAATGTATTTAGTTGCTTTTGTTTGCTCAGTCAAACTTACATTTTTCTGACATTTTTCTTATTCTTTGCTCAGTTAAACTTGCACATTTCTGACCTTTTCCTTATTAGAGCTGGTGAGAATGTATTCTAGTATCGTTTTTAGTGGCACTTTTGAGGGTTAGGTGTACTATTGATGTATAAAACCACCAGCTTTCAGCAGTAGGCTACCTGTTTTGGCATTTCAGAATGTCCTCAAGGGTATTTGTATTTTGAGTCCTGCTCATCATTTTCACTATTTATAGTTTTATCATTATATATGTTTGCTAATAAGACTTAACTTAAGTGTTGTTTTTTTCTTTTCTCATTCTGCCTCTTTCTTTATTAGATATAGACCATTTGGACTGAGATCTTGCATAGATCTGTACATATTTATGAGCACAAGTGAAAATTAGACCTATGTTTGTGAATTAGATACGGGTGTTGTTAATGATAATAATAAATCCGAAACAGTGTATTTGTAACATTCCAGAGTGTTTGTTTTCCCATATTGTTAGAGTTTGATATCATTGTGTGTAGTGTGTGTGTGTGTGTGTGTGTGTGTGTGTGTGTGTGTGTGTGTGAAATCACAGAAGTTGTTGGGGGTAAGACTGGTATGTTGTGTAATTATCTGATTTGTCAAACCCTTCCCATTTAGTTAGGGGTATTTTTCAGTCTCCCTTTTTACCTTAATATTATGCGCGCACACACACACACACACACACACACACACACACACACACACACACCTCATATGTATACACACATGTGTGCGCATGTATACACAAAGATAACACACACGCACACTTTACTTGCTGAGTCTGCTGCTCCAAGGAAAGCCACTGGTGCACAAAGTGAAACGCTGTTTGAAGCTAAAACCACAGTAAAATTAACAACAACAAAGGAACACAGCAGTGATTTTCTTTTAAATTGTATATGACCATGGAGCAGGTTTATGTCTTCCTACTCACTTTCTTCACACAGACGAACAGGAACAAAAGGACAGTACAACAAAACAGCTGCCGATGGTACGATGGAAAACTTCATTATCAGACTGTCAGTTAACACCAACATAGCATCCAAGAACTTTTAGTCAAACTATTAAGTGCATTTTTGGCTCTAGGGAAACGAGAAATGCTGAACCAATTTTAGGTAATTCAGGCCTGTTTTTATATACGTTTCAGTGTCCTTTGCTATGTTTAAATTTGTATTCCGGTATGTTTTTTTTAATCCCCTGTGTGATAAATTGGACGGAGTGGTCGTGTGCGAATGCATTTATGTGTGTAGGCCCTACTTAATTTTCTGTTCTTTTTTTTTCCTATTGAAGTATTGTGTATGTTTTGAAACGGTTATAGCCCTGATATGGCTCTACTCAATCGGCTGGGCTTTAAACAAAAATAACAGAAATAACAGGAACAACACTCCAGGCAATCCTTTTTGGTGCTGAAGGGTGGGGGCAATCTGTTATTTATTTGGGCTCAAATGACAAATCTGAGTCACAAGCACTCGCATTTACGCCAATCGTGGGTACTGCAACATACATACAACCACACACACACACACACACACACAAACACAAACACACACACATCATCATCATCATCATCATTGTCGTGTGCCCTGCCGCATGGCGTTGGCGATCATGACCCTCCCCATATGCATCTATCCCTTGTCGCTGCAAGTACATCTTCCACCTTCTGTCCTCAGCCACCATGCAAGTCAGACCAGTATTTTCTCCCTGGGTCTACCTGGTGCTCTCTTTCCCTCCAGCAATCCTATTGTGACCAGGTTCTCTAATTCTCCTTTCCTCATAAAATGTCCAATGAATGTTGCTTGTCTTTTCCTAATTTTCTTTATCAATGATCTTTTTGTGTCTGCCTTTATCAAGACTGTCTTGTTTGTTTTCTTTGCTGTCCATGGAACTCTCAACATTCTTCTTAGAAACCACATTTCGGCTGCCTCAATCTTGTTCTGGTTTTGCTGTCCACGTCTCACAACCATATAACAGTATCGGTTCTATATAACATTCAAGAACTCTCCTTCTGATGTTAACTGATAGGCATTTGTTGGTAAGAACGCTTTTCATCTCTGTGAATGCTGTTTTGGCTTGGCCAATTCTGCTGGCTATTTCTGATGTGCATCTGCCGTCTGGTGAAATGACCGTTCCCGGATATTTAAACTTATCAACCTGTCTCAAAGTTGTGCCATTTGCTGTTATTTTGCATGAGGGGATTTCATGTTGTTGTTTTTTTTTTTATTGATTACCATGACTTCAGTCTTCTTGGTATTTAGCTCCAACCCTTTATTTTTGCTTTCTATTTCTATTATATTCACAAGGTTTTGTAGGTCCCTTTCATTTTCTGCAATTAGCACAGTGTCATCTGCACAGTGAATGTTGTTTATATTTTTCCTCCAACCTTTATCCCAGGGCATTCTTCAAAGTTTCTCATGATGGTTTTGCTGTAAAGTGAAAACAAATCTGATGACAGAATACAACCCTGCCTGACCCCTTGTTTGATATTTTGGAAAGAGCTTGTAGTTTTCTATTCTCATTGCTGCTGTTTGCTCCCAATACATATTTCTGATTATTCTTACATCTTTTCCATCAAGATTGAGTCTTTCTAGTTGGTTGATCATTTCTTCATGTCTTACCCGATTGAAAGCCTTGGTATAATCAACAAAACATAAATATAAATCCTTTTTCAACTCGACTCACCTCTCCATGATAGTTCTTTGGATGTACATGGCATTAATAGTTCCCTTCCCTTTGACAAATCCACATTTTTCTTCTGCTATTTCTCTTTTGATTCTATTTGTTGTCCTCATTATGATTATTCTTAATAGGACTTTTGTTTCATCTTTTTCAGTGTTGCTCAAACTTCATCTTTCATTATGGGTGGTCCTTGAACGTTTTTTCTCATAATGTGTTCTTCATTTCTGTCATCATTAAAAAGGTCTTTAATGTACTCTCCCAATCTATCTAATATTTTGCCTTTTCCCATGATAAGCGTACCATCTTTTGATTTTAAACAACCAGTTGATGTGCATGTCTTTTTCCTGTGGGCAATTTCTTCAATTCTTCTGTACATACCCTAAGGATCTGTTTTGTGTCTGCCTTCTATTTCTTTGCACTTTGTTTTCAACCAAGCTTCCTTAGCTTCATTGCACTATACCTGATGTCTTTGTTCATGTTTTTATACTCTTCCTCTTTTCCCTTTGCCTTCCTCCGTTCTTCCATCAAGCCTACTGTTTCTTTTGTCATCCAGTTTTTTGTTTTGTTTTTTGGTGTGTTTTTTTCCCTATCTACTCTAGCGATTTCTTCACAAGCTTCATTTATCGAGTTTCTCAACTTTGTCCATTGCTCCTCATTGTCACCAACGTCTTCCAGAGCACTGAATTTGTTTTGAACATAAAAGTTAAATTTTTCACGGGTCGCTTCACACATGACATAGGCCTACATGATACGAATTCAATATCATTCACTGAATCACTCACAGACCATCGGCGAGTGTCAGCTAGTGGCTACGCCCATTCATTGTATTTCTATGGCTTGCCGCGAAGCACGAGAAATCCGGAAGACGGGAGGCAAGTTGAAAGCCACATGTATATTAAAACCGTTGACTTAGTAACACTGCGTGCCGGCGGGGAAGTAGCCTAACTAGGAAAATAAATTTCTTAGTGGGGAATCTACATTGCTCATGTTTATCGCCGGGTATCAACCTTGACCTTACGTTGTAGGTATGTTACAAAAAATTTCAAATATTTTTAATAAATATGTAATTACCATCATTGAGGAGGAGGTCTGGCCCCCAGACGTGAGGCATGCAGGCCCACCGGCGTGTGGACACGCCCTGGTGCCCACAAACCAGATCCCCAAGCTATGGGTAAATAGCTCCACTGCCTTTTGGGCATCTCGGGAGAGAGTAAGGCTAAGGGAGTTAACCCTAAAAATAAAAAAAAACCGATGGAAGGCAAGGGGAAACCACCATCTTAGTTTTTCCCCAGGAAAACCATGGACAGGAGAAAGAAAAAGAAGAAAGTTAACGACGTCAATAGGTGCTCCTGTGGAGCACCTTCGTCCGGTAGGGACTGTCATGCGGCACAGGTGACACCAGACCGTCAGCCAGCTACTCCGACCAAAATCAAAATTAAATTCAAAATAGCAACATGGAATATAAGAACAATGCTACAGAAAGGTAAATTAGACAACATCAAAATGGAGATGGAAAGGCTTAACATTAGTATTTTAGGACTGGGGGAAGTGAGATGGAAGGGGGCAGGCATGATGACTTCAGGGGAATATACAGTGATATAGTCTGGTGGTAATTCACATGAAAGAGGAGTAGGCATCATAATGGACAAAGACAAATCAAAAGCAGTTAAGGGATACTGGGCAGTGTCCGACAGAGTTTTACTGGTCAAATTCGGAGGCACACCTTTTGATATCAACATCATACAGGTGTATGCACCAACATCTGCAAGTACTCAGGAAGACATCGACAACTTCTATGAAGTTTTAGAGATGGCCAAGGTCCAATGTAAATCACAAGAAGTTACAGTCATAATGGGAGATTTTAATGCTAAAGTGGGACAAGATAGGGTGGAGGATATAGTTGGACCTCATGGCCTTGGTGCACAAAATGAAAGAGGGGGGAAGCTTGTAGAATGGGCACAGATGGATGAGTTCATAGTAGGAAACACCTGGTTTGAGCAGCCTAACAGAAGAAAATGGACTTGGATGAGTCCAGGAGATAATACCAAAAATCAAAATGACTACATCCTGATCAACAAAAGATTTAGAAATTCTTTACTGTCAGCAAAAACACTACCTGGCGCAGACTGCAACAGTGACCACAATCCGGTAATGGGAAGGTTTAGGCTGAAATTGAGGAAAAGGAAACAGACCAAAAGCAACATCAAACTAAACCTTGGACTCTTAAAAGTCAGATGAAATGATACGTCAAAAATTTAATGTACATGTTCAAAACAAATTCAGTGCTCTGGAAGACGTTGGTGACAGTGAGGAACAATGGACAAAGTTGAGAAGTTCTATAAATGAAGCTTGTGAAGAAATCCCTAAGGCAAACAGAAAAGCAAAAAAGAGTTGGATGACTAATGAAATTTTGGGCCTGATGGAGGAAAGGAGGAAGGCAAAGAGAAACGAGGAGATATACAGGAAGATAAACAAAGAAATTAGGTATAGGTGCAATGAAGCTAAGGAAGCTTGGCTGAACACAAAATGCAAAGAGATAGAAGAAGACACAAAATGGATCCTCGGGTATGTACAGACGAATTGAAGAAATTGTCCACAGGAAAAATACATGCACATCAACTGGTTGCTTAAAATCGAAAGATGGCACGCTTATCATGGAAAAAGACAAAATATTAGACAGATGGGGAGAGTACATTAAAGACCTTTTTGAGGATGACAGAAACGAAGAACACATTATAAAAAAGAACTTTGAAGGACACTCATAATGAAAGATGAAGTTAGAGCAGCACTGAAAAAGATTAAACCAGGAAAAGCCCCAGGACCAGACAACATTACTACAGAGATGATTGAAGCCCTGGAGGAATTTGGCATAGAAAAAATAACAGTCCTCCTAAATGAAATTTATGACACTGGAAAAATCCCCAAAGATATGTCAAAATCAATTTTCATTGCACTTCCAAAGAAGACAGGGGCTATAGAATGCGAACTCCATCGCACAATCAGTTTGATAAGTCATGTAACAAAAATCCTGTTAAGAATAATCATGATGAGGACAAGGAATAGAATCAAAACAGAAATAGCAGAAGAACAGTGTGGATTTGTGGAAGGGAAAGGAACTATTAATGCCATATACATCCTAAGAACTATCATAGAGAGGTCAATTGAGATGAATAAGGATTTGTATTTATGCTTTGTTGACTATACCAAGGCTTTCGATCGGGTACGACATGATGAATTGATCAACCAACTGGAGAGACTCAATGTCGATGGAAAAGATCTACAAATAATTAGGAATATGTACTGGGAACAAACAGCTGCAATGAGAATAGAAAACAATATAAACTCTTTTCAAAACATCAAAAGAGGAGTCAGACAGGGTTGTGTTTTGTCACCAGATCTGTTTTCACTATATAGCGAAAACATCATGAGAAACCTAGAAGAAGACCCTGGATTAAAGGTTGGAGGGAAAATGATAAACAACATTCGGTACGCAGATGACACCGTGCTAATTGCAGAAAATGAAAGGGACCTACAAAACCTTGTGAATATACTAGAAACAGAAAGCAAAGGTAGGGGGTTGGAACTAAACAGCAAGAAGACTGAAGTCATGGTTATCAGTAAAAAACATGAAATCCCCTCCTGCAAAATAAAAACAAATGGCACAACCCTGACACAGGTTAATAAGTTCAAATACCTGGGAACGGTCATTTCATCAGATGGCAGAAGCACATCGGAAATAGCTGGCAGAATCGGCCAAGCCAAAACAGCATTCAAGAAGATGACAAGCATTCTTACCAACAAATGCCTATCAATTAACATCAGAAAGAGAGTCCTTGAATGTTATATAGAACCAATACTGTTGTACGGATGCGAGGCGTGGAGAGTCAGCAAGCAAAGCCAGAGCAAGATTGAGGCAGCCGAGATGTGGTTTCTCAGAAGAATGTTGAGAGTTCCATGGACAGCAAAGAAAACAAACGAGACAGTCTTGATGGAGGCAGACACAAATAGATCACTCATAAGGAAGATTAGGAAAAGACAAGCAACATTTATAGGCCATTTTTAGATTTTATGAGGAAGGGGACTTGGAGCACCTGGTCACAACGGGAAAGCTGGAGGGAAAGAGAGCACCAGGTAGACCCAGGGAGAGAATGCTGGACGGACTTGCAGAGTGGCTGGGGATGAAGAGGGTGGGGAAGATGCTGGGGGCAACGAGAGATAGAGATGGTTGGAAGTCCATGGTCGCCAACGCCATGCGGCCGGGCACCTGATTATGATGATGATGATGACCATCATTGAAAAGAACAAAAAAAGAACTTTAAAATGGTATAAAAAGTTCTTTGATTGATTGTCTGTGACGAAAGTTACGATTTTTTGAATAATTAAATTTTCGAAGTTTTCCTTCATTGGATTACATAGCAAAAACTGTGACCGCGTATGTGCCGTTTCATCACAAAAAGCACAATAACTTTGGAACGACTGAACCGATTGAAAAAAATCAAGTATCCGTAGAAAGGTCTTTGTTTAGCCAAGATGATTAAGACCTTCATGAATCTCTGGGTTTTTGCATTAATTAGGAATTAATTCATTAATTGCCTCAACTGGCAAAAGCGAAAATTAACTGAGATTCCTAAAATCTTTACAGTTTACAAAATCATCAAATTTCTGACTTGAAAATTGTTGAGTAAAGCCTCAAGATAATTATCATGATAAATTACAACAGTTATTCAATACTATTAGGCTCAATCTTTATGTAATAATCAATTAATTACAGTTTTTCATGAAAAAAAACACCTTTAAGAAGACTTAGAAGTTGTCAACCTGTGTATTTATTAAATACCTCTTGGCTTTGATATACAGATGTTTATAATTATAAATAATATGTATGTGTATCGTTATATTTCATATATATGTGATGTAAATATATTCATATTGATTAATTAAAATAAAAAATTGAAAGCCTGTGATGGTAATATAAAAACCCTTAAAAATAGAAATGAAAATTGTTTGAATATTTCACTGAAAAGACCTCTCTCAAGTTTCCTGGTAACATAGAAATTGAGTCTTTATTAAGACTAAGAGATTACAGATTAATTACTAATTAAACTGTTTTGAGGGGAAAAAAGATTCACAGACTGAATTGGTTTATAACTTGCTCTTCTGGAAAGTTCATACTGCAATTTTGATTTAAAATTCTACTGGTAGTAAGGACAGTGTATCTTTTCAATTATTTACCCTGACAAGCAAACCTTTTTGAAAAAGTTTTGTTTTGTTTTTTTCTTGCGTAAATACATTTCTCTTAAGCTGTCATACTACATGAAAGATAATGTGTTATGTTCGTAAATATGTGTGTGCGTGTGTGTTATAAGTGTGCATATGCATATATATATATATATACATATATATATATAATTATATATACACATATACATACATACATGTATACATACATATATATATATAATATATATATATATATATATATATATATATATATATATATATATATATATATATATATATATATATATTATGTACATGTACCAGTATGCGTAAACACACACACACACACACAACACACACACACACACACACACCACACACACACAATTTATGTAAATATCTATGTATATCACTCAAAAACAAAATTAAATGCAAACAAAAACACAAAGACTGACAATATTTGGTTACAAATGTTTTAATGCATAATGCTACATCAAAATAAATCCACAGAACAGGTAACAAGATGAAAAGGGTATTAGCAGAAATATCATAACATACACGCACAAACACCAGACATAGAAATAAGCTACATTGCAAAAACAAAAAAATTCTGAAACGTATTTAATAATTTACACAAGTTACATACAAATACTTGAAATAGTCCACACATACACAAAAAAGCACAGAATCCGTAGTCACATTTACAGCTTGCTAAATGAAGAGATTATAAAAATGTGCAGGCATTCTAAGAATGGAACCATGAAAGTCATCTGTGTAAAAACCAAATATGTCAAATGCAAATCTAAACAATAACAAAAATGGAAAAAACAAAGCATTATACATGAAGGGTATCCAAGTGTCATTACCTAGACACACCTTAGAGTGTACACACCTGACAGGAAGGCTTCTCTTGACATCATTTTGCTGTCCACCTCTACTTTTTTTGCTAAATACAAGCAGCATACAAGTCACTGTTCTTCTCAGTACAACCATGCCATTTCCTCCTCTCCATCCGATACAGTGATGAAAATGATCGCTCCACATCATTAAATTCATATGAAAGGGTGGCTATGTAGATCTATCCCTGATGATTATTGGCATTATCTTTATTAGTGTTTAAAGCCCAGCCCACTACTCAAAACTATATCGAGGGTACAACCATCTCAAACAAAACACACATGTAAACACGTGATGGACCATGCAAAAAACAAACATGGAAAAGAAAATTAGGTACACATATCACAGAATTCACACAAATAATCAAATAATATGCCCTTGGCATTGGCAACCCCACCCAGATTATCACCAGAAGGATTGGGGGAGAAAAACATTAGCACATACGTACACAAAAGCATTCATGTGTGTAAAAACTGGCTAATCATAATTGCCACTTAGCAGTTCACATTTACTTACAGCTAAAAATACAATTCATTTATGTATCCAATTATCAATTCAAAGAGGCTTTATGGAAAACTTACCAGATGTGAATGGATCAGCAAAACAGAAAATGAAAAAGGAAGATATATGAGTCATGACAAAGGATAAGATCAAGAAAAAGAAAAGGAGAATGACAGGAAAGGAAATTTCTACCACAGATTTTCCAGAAGGTGGAGATATTATACTGAAACAGCCCCTGACATCCTTATGGGGGGGGGGGGGGGAGGTTAAAATCCTTGCTTTCTTCCTACAGTAACACCAACATAATATATATACTTACCTGTCATTTGTTCACTTGTTATCCTATGAAACAAAATACAACACCAAGATGGCAAATGGGACCCCTATATATTCATCTCCACTTCTCTATTTCTTCAGCATTATGATTCACGTTAAATAATGTACATGAAAGTATATATGTTGTCAGTACACACACACACACACACACACACACAGTGACACACACACACACAACAGTGAGACACACACACACGAGATAACAAAATCTCTTGGTATTTCTTTACAAAACAAAAATACTAATTGAGTCATTCACTGATTCAGAAAAAAATCTGCCATGGAACCAGGAATGTATGGTTTTGTGAACTAAATTGAGTAAAACGCTGTGGTGTGCTTATATGGACTGTTTTCATGGTAGTGCAGCCAGGAGTTACTGGAATGTTACTATATAGGTTCAGCTGGTATGACAAAAAGAAAACGGTTAATCGGCACTTATATTTTAAGTCTGACGGCCATTGGAAGCAATCGCCGCCGAAGGCACTAACAACATAGCTCCAATTATTTTCGTATTCTATTCTACAAGATTACCACAACATAGATATTTACATAACACTGACTATCTGTAAAGTGTAATATCATAAATATGGCCTAAAACGGTGAATTCAGGCAATATCTGCACCAAATTTTACACATAAGCTGGAAAATGCATGTTCTTAATGGTTATGAATTCAGATTGAAGGAACAATCATACCTAGTGTAAGTGTAAGTTTGGGAAGTTCACCTGTACGGCCGCGCACACCACAAATGTCACAATCCACACCACCACTGACACGTGAGAAATCGAGAGGAAGCAAGTGAAAATGACCAGGTCATCATGGGAAAAGTACGGACTTCGGTATTCAGATCGGTAATTATCGGACACATGAATACATGAACGAAACAAAGAGCGATTGTTTGCCTACCCTCTCGCGTGTGCCGCCACGCCGGAAACAGTCTTCTGTTGATTTTTTTCGCGCACGCGTAATCGCCGATTGTGACATACCTATACGGAAAGAAGGAAACGCCTTCATCGTCGCTTACACGAAAGTGCGACTACTAGGCCTAACCACTCGAAGCGCCGCGCAGTTGACTACCTGCAGTTTCGACAAAACACACACAACATCGTACTACGGTCGTCAGAAAACACGGCATTTGACTATGGCATCATCAGACCCGCCTAAACCACAGGAGGAAAATGTCAAGGAGGAAAACAGCAAAGCATCCGAGGACAAGGAAGTGGTGTTTCTCGCTCCTGAATGTCCAGTAGAAAAAGTCACGGTCTATCCGGACAGGGCTGAAGTCTGTCGCAGAGTGGAGGCTAGTCTATCCGCTGGGCTGAACCATGTGGTTATCAGGAAGCTTCCTGATATGGTGGACCGTGATTCTATCAGGTAAGTTTTGTCTTTGCCAGGGAAGAAAATACAAGAAAACCATCGTCTGAGCTAGATCTAGATCTACGAATCAATGCTTGAAAAATACATGTATATGGTAGGCCTATGCTTCCGATTTACCCGCCTCTTTTGCCTTTGCTATGAGCCCATTCACCATTGGTATATATCATACACAGAGGTAC